>OX101811.2:32518353-33118353 GCA_944452925.2 Chrysolina oricalcia | reverse complement strand
CCCATTTTCGACGTCCAAAAACGTCTGAATTTTTTTCGAATTCTGACGCGTTCTCTAACCTTCAGAGGGGTAGGGGGATTTTTTAAAATTATTATATTGTCATCGGTTCCTAATACGTGTGCAAAAGTTCGGTTCAATCGGACGCCAGCAAGTGCTCGAAAAATAGATGGCAAGTTTTGAACTGGAAACATAGACAGATCAAGAGCACACCCAAGGGTGGTTTCAGGGGTTATAATCACCCGAAATTTCTCAGTATCACCTGCATAATCATTGAAAATATTTTGTTGTGATGTATTTTGGATTTTGAAAATCAAAATAAAAAAATTAACATCTCCCGAAAAAAAAACCCTGAGTCCGCCTCTGAGACAGATAAAAGCTCGTGAAAATATGAATTACTTATGGAACGCCGATGTAAATTAAACACTGAAACATAGAGGAAACAATGGGAATATCGAATATAATGATAATATGAATTCAAAACGAACTATTCAAGGCTCATCACATACAAAATAACAAAAAAACGGATACATTTTTCAATGTACCGTTCATTTTGTTATTTAGGAAAACATACCCACCAGCAGAAAAAAGTTTCACTAAATAACTGTTCTTACAAAGAACACGCAAAAATCCATTTCAAGCCAAAATAAAATCATAATGACATGTCGTTTTGATTACGACTATAAAAATTATCTACAAAATGTAACAGCATTGTTACTGTTATACCAAGCATTGAATTAACATGTACGATGAACCAAACAGAAAGATATTTCAATAAGCTTTTTGGAGCAGCCTATTCACCTGTAAGCAGCCTATAAAAAACTTTATTGACCAATAATTGGTAAATTGATAAAATGAT
The DNA here is from genome assembly GCA_944452925.2 of Chrysolina oricalcia. NCBI lineage: Eukaryota > Metazoa > Arthropoda > Insecta > Coleoptera > Chrysomelidae > Chrysolina > Chrysolina oricalcia. The sequence goes on along the minus strand of OX101811.2, from coordinate 33,117,497 downwards.
TGTAGTATCGATTGCAATCGAAGATTATGTATTCTTCGAGAAGATGAAAATAATTTATAATTGAAATTTATATTGATTTCGAATTAAATTTTACAAAGTATATTTTCGAAATAATAAAGTTGAAAGCCTTATAATCCCGAAGTAGATATTTGATCAATTATTTTAGATGTTTTAAGAAAAATTGGTAAACTTCATGACCAAATTCATCTTGAAATCCCCAAAACTGACCGATCAAGCTCGTTAAGAAATTCCATGTTAGAAAAGTATTCACGAAATGTATTGGAAGCTAATCAAATATATAGAAATGTAGGTCACGTTCTCAATCTAATGCGACTGAAACTGTTAGGTTTAGTGGGTGACAATATATTTATATGTAGATGTCTGTTACTATGGAATGATTTTAGATTTTTAAGAAATTCACAGAATATAAATTCCCATAATATTCGATAGAAACAGCAGAAACCAAAACTTGGAGCTGATGGGAGTAATAAGATTAGAGAATAGAAAAATGATGGAAGGAAAATTGTACCACAATGGTTCAAAGATGAGATTTCACTATAAAAATATGGCATTGAAGAATATGGATATTTTTTCATTATTACAAATGTTTTTGGTGTGGTGTCTTCCTCCATATTTACAGTAACTAATAATAATAACTGTCCTCTACCCACACATGTATGTTCACTGTACGAGTATTTTACTATTATATTACATAATTATTTTTATCATTCCATCAATCAAAATTTAATGTTGATAATTTTTGAAGTGAAGAATATTTAATCATCCTAACGGAAAATCAAGTTAAGCCAACTGAAATATTTAGAAAATGGTTTATCGCGTTTTCTTCATTTACCGCTGATGAACTTGCCAGACAAAAATCAACCACCCCTCTTCTCAAACAAATTGGTTCAAGAGGAAGAACTAAATTGAAAAAGTGTATCAGGACAAAAGCAAGGAAAATTATAAAAGAGTGTGAATAGAAACTCGAGACAGTGACACAACCATGACAAATTTGGGAAGAAACATGACACTGCATAGCGTGAAATGTTGACATCAGAAGAAAAAAAAGTGGCTCCTAATTCATTCATATTTCGAACACAACTTAATTAGCAGAAAACAAAAAATTACAATTCTTGATCCTCAGGTACAAACTTTTGTAATTTTATCATTGTCTTAGATAAATTTTTCTGCAATGACGAATGTGAAGAATAAATAGTTGTTGCTCAACACTCCTTTATCTTACCATGGAATCATTTACTATTCTCTTGCTCAATTTATTGATTAATAAAAGCTGAATCATAACGTTCTCTCTTCTGCAAAGCTAGTAAAGTTTTAAAGTGATGACCTCGATATGAAGATATATTTACAAAAGATACAGCAACTAACCAGATAACTTTGATTTGAGACCCAAAACAAATATTCATTCAAGTGAATTTCAGTAGAAACTACAGTATACTAAATCGAGAAATTGAGACAAAAAACATCAAGATTCATTTTTAAGCAATACAATTCTTGAAGATCTTCTGTAAATTCTTATATTATATTATATTATATACATATAGTTCCTCGTATATCACTAAGAACTTCTTCATTCTAGTAATGAGCATTTTTCTACTTTTCATTTCACTGATACAAGAGTTGTAAAACGCTATACCAGGTGCACCAATTCGAGCCACAACACTGTTATTTCTTTTTTTTCGGTAATAGGATAATTTGGAACATGTGTTATTTTAGTAGGTACGTGGATGTATTGATATCTAGTTAGCCTAGACCAGTTCCCTGCATAAACAAAATAATGCGTTACCATAGCAACGAACAATAACTTATTAGAAATGTCAGTGTAAAGTTTGACGTCAAAAAAGTAAACCAGAGTTAACGAAATAAATTAAAAGAAAAAAATGTCCACCGAAATTGTGAAAATCGAAAAATTGGAGTATCGAGCCATCATCAAGTACCTGTATTTAAAAGGGTTAAGAGGTAAGCAGATTTACGAAGATATGCTTAATACCCTTGGTGATCAATGTCCTTCGTATGCGACCGTGACAAATTGGACTTCAAGCTTCAAAAGAGGTAAATTTTCCATTGAAGATGATGACCGATCGGGAAGGCCAGTTTCTGTGTCAGTCACCGAAAATATCGATGCAGTTCATGACATAATTTTAACAGACCGTCGAATTGGGCTAAAACGGATATTTGAAGCACTGAATATTTCATAGGAACGCGTTCAAAATATAGTTCACGTCAATTTGGACATGAGAAAAATTGCTGTAAAATGGATCCCCAAATGTTTGAATGTTGACCAAAAGCGTGCAAGGGTAGTAGCATCGCGTTCGATCTGTGCTCGATTTGAAAACTATGTAGACTTCTTAAACCGAATTGTTACTATGGATGAGACTTGGGTACATTTCTACGATCCAGAAACAAAGCAACAATCGATGGAATGGCGACACTCCGGTTCTCCAAGACCTAAGAAGTTTCGTGTCCAAAAATCTGCTGGAAAAGTTCTTGCTTAAGTTTTTTGGGATTGCCATGGAGTAATCATGATTGATTTTTTGGATAAGGGTAGAACAATAACTGGAGATTACTATTCGACATTACTCACCACTCTACGGGAAAAAAATTTAAGAGAAAAGACGCGGAATGCTATCCAAAGGTGTTTTGTTTTTGCAGGACAACGCCCCTGCACACAAATCTCATGTTGCCATGCAAAAAATTCGTGATTTAGGGTTTGAATTACTAGAACACCCCCCTTATCCACCAGATTTGGCTCCGTCCGACTATCATCTCTTTCCTCAACTGAAAAAAAGTTCAAAAGGTCGTAAATTTTCTTCCAACGAGGAGGTAATAAAAGCTGTGGAGGTCTGGTTTGCAGAGCAAGAAGAAACATTTTTTTTAAAGATCTAGAGACGTTGCAGGTTCGCTGTAATAAATGTATCCAATTAAGAGGAGAATATGTTAAGTATTAAAATATTTTGACATTGAAATTTTGTTTGGTTCTATAGTAGGCTAAGAATTTTTCAATATATCCTCGTATTTCGAATGATTCTAATAAAGTTCGAGAATGAAATGAAAATTTCTTTCTTTGAGGAACATTGCACAAATTCGCTAATAAGTAGTTCAATGTCCGTCTTGGTATAAGCCAGAGAAGTAGTTGTTTTCTGTCAGATATTAGCATCATATTCAACTGGATGGAAATCTTTGCGGGAAGGGCATTTTGACATCATCGAAATCATTCGTTTCGTTCTAGATCTTTATTTCGATGGAAATAATATTCATTTATATTATTCCCATGACTATACAGGGTGACCCAGGGTTAAACCGCCAAACGTTCAGGACCATTTGTTTAGATAAAAAGGAAACACTTTTTCCTATAACAATGTGTCCTAACTTGCTTCGTTTTCGAAATACAGAGTGTTCAAAACGTTTTTACAAAAAATCAGTTATTTATCAATTATTTAAAAACCTGATTTTAATAAAACATGTCGTGCTTATATGCGTTAATAAGGGGTTTCTTTCAATGTACTTATAGCAACATTATTAATTCCAATGGCGTCCCAAGGGGTAATCTAATTAATGTTAGGACGAATCATTGTACTCCACTGTTTTTTGCATGTACAGTTTCTTTCTGAATTAAGCCAGTAAAAATACAATTTTTTTGTTAATTTCAGTCTCTTCCTTAATTTTTGAGAAACAATTTAAAAACCGATTCCTTGTAACAAGAAAAAAACTTCCTGAGAAATTGATATTAGGACAAATATAGTCATTGTATTTTATTAGTAAACAAAAAAACAAAAATGGCCACCATTTTTTCCAATGCAAAGTTCGCACCTACTGCACAGCATCTTGCTGGTGTGATCTCTATAGCTGCTTGAACAATCCTTTCTAGGAAAATACCTTCATCGTTGATGGGCTCAGCATACACTTTGTTTTTCATTGTACCTTTCACAAAAATCCATAGGGGTTAAGTCAGGAGATCGTGCAGGGTAAGGAACTTTGACACCCTGTATTTCGAAAACGAAGCAAGTTAGGACACATGATTATAGGAAACAAAAGTCTTATTTTTACCTAAAAAACCGATCCTGAACGTTTGGCGCTTCAACCCTGGGTCACCCTGTATTTGGTTGATCTGGAAATTATATCTATGAAATAGTTTTCAACATTACCATTTTTATGAAAAGATTCTTCAATTATATTTTACACATGCTCTAGAATTTTTTTATTTCAAATTTGAACAAAACTGAAGACAAATATTCACACAGAAAATTGTTCGCCAATTAAATTTATACAATTTCAATATTTCAAATGAGGCTCACGCAAATCAGAACAATATTTCCCGGCAATTTCACAAAAAGGCTTCGCGTTAATGTTCTTTGTTCACATTAAAAAGCAAATGTTTTTCTGATTTTCATAAAATAAGGCAATTGAGGTGATTACGAACAACTTTTCAACGAAACCTCAATTTTGCTTTGCTTCATCGATATTGAAACAAATATCAATAAATATTTCCTTCATAAAATTTCTCACGAGAGGAATTCAATTATCGAAAAATAACAGAGGAAATTTCCCTCACGTGTAAAAACGTCCATAAGAGGAATGCAATCACCGCTGGCTCACAGCGATAATTGCACTGTAGTGACGCGTTTCGCGTCACGGCAGTGCAATTATCGCATTAGATGTCAATTCAAGTGAAGTCGCGCGATTTTAATGTCAGAAGTGAGACTTCAAATGTGTCATCTACCTACAAGTGTTCATATAAGAGTGAGGTGTGAAATTTCCCACCGAATACCACTCGTGCATTGAAAATTAACCAGATAATTCTGAAAAAAACGTGTTTTTTTTATAAAAAAACCGCACTCGGTTATTTTTTTCGTTGTTTCAAAAAATTGCCCTCCTCCTTCAGAATTATCGGTAATTTTCAATGCACTTGTGGTATTACCCCCGGTAATTGCACTTCGGAGCGATAATTGCTCTGCGCCATGACACCAATACTGAAAAGTGTCAGATAAACTTCAAAAAGTGAAAAAATGTGATTATAGTCTTTGTCAGTACTATTTCTCAGAGAAAAAAATCAATATTTCTTACACTCGCGCATAAAAGTGACCAGGTAATATACATTCAAGCTTGTTATCTTGTACTCGGATATTTTCATATTATGTAAAAGACCCCTCCTCCTTAGGACTCTTTCGCCAAAATATGAAAACAAAGTCGGTGCAATTTTAGGTAACACGCTTTCTTGCAAAATTATCGGTAATCTTTATGCACTTGTGCAATTATAACCGAAAAGTGTTATCACCCAAAAGTCCAAAAGTAGATCTTCATGTGAACTTTGTGTCAATTTTCTTTATCGCAACATTGTTGAAAAATTATGATGGTAGACACTATTCAGAATAGTCGAATTAGTATACAGTACGCATCATAAGTGTTACCCCCCTTATCTAACTCGTTACTGGACTTTTGTTAGGGAAATCACCGAGACGCTTCGATTTTTGATTTCCCCTAATTTCATCCCTTACTGGAGGGGAGCAACCCTTTCGAAAAATTTAAATCACGAAAAATACAAATTTGTCAGATCCATTTCAAATTTGCACCATATACTTGAAATTTGACACTGATTCCAAAAATATTCAATTTGTATATACTCAGATGTGAAATTTAGCTGGAAAAAGGAATTAAAATCGAAATTTCGAAATTGCAAAGGATCTGTAAATAGTCTATGAATTATTTAATTGAATCGGAATCGAGTTGAAATTCGATATGCGACTATCAAAAAGATTTAATTTTATGAAACCGAGTCATGACATATGAATAAAAAATGTTTGGTTGGAAAAACCCCCTTTCAACGCGATTTGAAATTTTCCATTCGAGAACGGTTAGACATAGAGCAATTCTGCGTAAGCCAATCGATTCAGAATGGTCGAATTAGTATACATCAAGTTAATCAAAGGGGGAAGTAATGAACTCGAAAAAAGTTTTAAAAATCACGAAAAATACAAATCTGTCAGATCCACTTCAAATTTGCACCCTATACGTGAAATTTCACGCTAATTCTAAGTATATTCAATTTGTATATGCTCAGATGTGAAATTTAGCTGGAAAAAAGAATTAAAATCGTAATTTCGAAATTGCAAAGGATCTGTAAAATGTCTATGAATTATTTAATTGAATCGGAATCGATTTGAAATTCGATATGAGAATATAAAAAAGATTGAGTTTTACGAAACCGAGTCCAAAAATATGAATAAAAAATGTTTGGTTGGAAAAAACCCCTTTCAACGCGATTTGAAATTTTCTATTCGAGAACGGTTAGACATAGAGCAATTCTGCGTGAGCCAATCGATTCAGAATGGCCGAATATACTGTGAATTTCAAAATGAATCGAACGAGAAAGAAATGAACTCAAACAAAGTGAAATTCGAACCATATACGTAAAATTTCTCGCTGATTCCGAAAATATATGATTGGTATATGCTTAAATATAAGAATTATCTGGAAAAGGAAATTAAAGGTCGAAATTTCGAAATTGTAAAGGATCTGTAAAAAGCCTGCGAATTATTTAATTGAATCGCAATCTACTTGAAATTCAAAATGCGAATAAAAAAATATAGAATTTTACGAAGCTGAGTCCAAATATATCAATAAAAAAATGGTTGGTTGGAAAAAACACCTTTCAACACGATTTGAACTTTTCAATTCGAGAACGGTGGATTCAGTACCTAGTATTGAAAATCTCCAGGAATTTTTATCAACGTAGTAAAAAGCGAAAACAAAATGAAATCTTGAATCTGAGAGAGTTCGATTTTTTTTGATGGATATTAAAGAAAAGCTATACAAAATGTTTTATCAAAACACCCGAAGAGTTTTTAGAACTAACCATAGCTACACCTAACTGCAATACCTCGGGTTTCAAATTATAATATTAATATTTACAACATATAGAAAACAAGCCTTTGAGTATAACTATTGGTTGTAACGATTTATTTTCGAAATTATTCTTTCTCCATCCCGTAGAATAACATCTGAAACGAATTCGTTCATTTCTGTTCCGCCTGTATATCGCACCAGCTTTTTTAGATCCAACTAACTTTGCACAAATTTTTTTTTTAATCAAGGAACGAACAATTTGTAACACGCGTCCTATTTGTCACTGCCCATCTCTCAACACTGTGGGTTACATTAAAAAAATTGAAGAGTACAACACCAAACGAAAGTTTCAGCATAATCGAATATTTTTCTTATTTCTACTATTTCAATCAATAAACCGTTAGAAATTCTCGCAGAATCAAAACACTCGAGACAAAGAAGTCCGATACAAAACTTTGCAATTCTGGTCTTGATAACATTATTTTACAAGAAGATGCACCTTCAAGAGATAGCACTGCGAGGAGGGGATACCACTATAAATCTGACCACCTCTGTAATTCTTTAACATTTTAGTGTCCAGTGTTATAGTGTTGGTCAATTCGTACGGTGTCAGTTATTCAAACTTTAAGGTGGGTTCCTAAAATTTATTCAATTTGGACGTAGTGGTGGTTCACAATTTTAGAGTGCATTATACTGAACTTTTTCAAAGCTACAGACAGCATATATCGGTGAAGTCAAAATAATGTTTGAGTCTTAATTGTTTTTTGGAAGTTTCAAAACTAATAGCAATTCTCTTTGCATCAAGTTTTTTATTATTGTCACATCCATTCAATCAATCTTGAAATATATTACAACAGAAGGGGGAAATATTTATATATCTCTGTATCAACTGAAATATTTAGATTTTCTATAAATTTTCAACTGTAATACAATTCTGAATTTCTCTCAAGGATTGAAAAAATGGTTTGACACTCTTCTAGTTCAAATTTTAGTTTTTCAAAAATTCTTTCATCTTTATTTGTTTTCATTAGTTTTAGAAAATTATTGAATGAAAAAAACTGAGTGAAATTGTGAACCAGCAACAAATCCAAATTTATTCATCACCTTTATCAGTTCGTTGGTTTTATATGTCTGAGAATCGTTATTGATTATTTCTTCTATTTGGAAAATACTGATTTATTCTGAGACTCAGAGTCACCTTATTGCAATTAATTGTTTGACAATTTTTTAAATCATAAAAAAAAACTCCAATTAGATGAAAATTGGAATTGAATGTAATCAGAAGTTAAGAAAAGAGATTTTTCCCAAAAACAACCTTTAATGATTATGAAATTCCTTTGTATTTCCAAATCAACAGCAGAAAAATATAATTATGAAAAGTTGAAATCACTGTTTCAACTTTTCCCATCTTGCTCTTCCAAGCTTTCATTGATACTCAAACATAAAATTTCAGCAATTTTTTTTTTGGTCACTAAACTTGCATATAAACAAAAGAAAAACGGAATGTTTTTTATATGTGTGTGAATTTTGTTTTGAAACCTAACTACAGTCATATCAAATCTCAAATATGAATCAGCTTGAATAGAGAACACATACGTACATGCGGTTTGTATAAATTACTCTTATAAAAATATTGTGAGAATTAAGTGATGAATTTTGGGAATTTGAGTTATTCATTTATAATTGTGTTATATTTTCACTTACCGAAAAAAAAACGAATATTGGAATTTTATATAACTTTTATTGACATTTATGAGCAGGCGGGGCTAGGGAGCCAGATATATTCGAAAAAAAAATTATTAAAAATGCGGGAAAAATAAGATCAATCAGTATTTAGGTTTTCTTTAATTCTTTACTCGAAGATAACATATTTCTGGTATTAGGATAATAGTTGCTTTTCGTAGTGATATTGCAAACAAAAAACTGAAATTGGCAGATTTATTCATTTCAAAGTCCCTGCATTTTTATAACATTATCGTCTTTTTTTTTTATTTGCTACGGTGTTTTATTGATATCTCAATTTGCTCGAGTCAAAAGCAGGAAATTTGGTCAAATGCAAAGTAGAACTATCTACAAGGTTATTTAAAAACCAATTTCTGTGTAAAAAACAAAATTATGTAGAAGGAAACTACGATTTTATAACTGAAAAATAATTTTTATTTGTACAACCACTTCAAAAAAAATGCCAATGTTATTTTTTGATCTAATATTTCAAATATAGATTCTCCTATACATTAGATAACACTTACATTTTATAGATTCGAGACAAGAATTTCAAATTCAAAAGGTTGGAAAGACTTTATTTATTAAATAAAATTCTATCGTTTTTGTTCCATAGTAAATACGTTTTAGATCACTTTAAAATAAATGATGATCACTCTCTTTAACAAAAATTAAATATAGAATATTGTAATATAGTAAGTTATACAGTGTCAGCCAAAATGTTGGAACCATATGGGAAACTTTTTTATTAATGATTTCTCAGAAAATTTCACTCGTCATAAAAGTTGGTGCATTCGATTAGACTGAGTACACGTTTATCGGTTATTGCCAGTGGCGTGCGGCTTAGCGGTAAACGGTCGATATTATAAATTCAGTATAGAGTAAAGTAACATCAATATGCAAAATATCGAAAAATGTTATTGAAAAGAGTTGTTTGCAATTGAATGATATTTCCAGTTATTCAGTTCAGTCTACCAATTACCAATTTTGATTTCTTTTAAGGATCCTTGCTTTATTTCATAAGATTTCCATTACTGTTTTCTTTGACTCATATTCAAGATTTTGTTAAATCAGGTAATTGCTTTGACACATAATTTATGCAAATTCAGTAACTAACTACTAAAAAATTCTTGTGGATAATTCCCATTAGAAATTGAGGCAACTCTTCAAGTAGTTATCAAAATTAGTAATTTATTTTGTATATTAATGTCACTTTACTCAATAGTTAACTGAGAATATCGACCGTTTCCCGCTTAGCAGCACGCCACTAAGAATAACTGATTTGCGCGTACTTAGTCTAATTGAATGCACCAACTTTTATGAAGAATAAAATTTTCTGAGAAACTATTAATAAAAAAGTTTCCTAACTGGTTCCAATATTTTGGCGGTCACTGTATAAAGTGTGTGGTAAAGGGGAAACAGATCATTTGCAGACGTTCAGTATCCCATTGATATTAATTTTGACGTTTCATTCAAAACTTTTCATCCAGAAAAAAACTAAAATGTGTTGGGAAATTACTTTGAATTTTGATACCTAATTTAATCTGGACCTAAATGGCAATACATTCATCACATAAAGAGTAAATACTATTATCTATGTTAGATTTCGTGGAAAGTTGCACAAGATTTGTAAGGAAGGTATATTTCGACAAACTGCGCATCAATTTTTTTCAATCACACGCCTCAATTTCACTAAATAAACAGTTACAACCTTACAACAGCTAGTTCGGAATCAAGATCAGAGGGCAACAAACTTTTAATTCAATACGACCGACAGGGGGCATTTTTACGCAGGTCGTCAAACTTCTTCAACTTTTTTGATCGCCTCCTATTTCTATTAAGCAGTTAAATGAGGTAATGGCAGGAAGCGATGATTTAGTCGAGTACTAGCCTTTGGTAAAATGCAATTATTCTTCGGCATTTTTCTCTTTTATTTCTTTGTTCGACATTGTTGAACGCTCTTTTCAAGGCTTACTACATTCAAATATATGAATGACATTCTTATTCCACTCTGGTTTATTGTGTTATGTAAATGGATGTGTTTCGTAATGATTATTTGTTTTCGTTATTTGTTCGTTTTTCCGTTTACACATTGGGTGGTTCTAATAAACCTGTTGTTAGCTTGTAATGACTTGGCTGTTCGGATGCTGAATGAAAACAAATTGTTTTTGTGACTCAGTTGACGTGGTTTTCTATTTTTCCTCATATAACAAAAAACTTTCAGAATTTGGTTATCCTGAGAATGATGCTGTTAAAACAAGCATCAGTTTATCATTATAATTAGGCCATCTATCCAGCGCCAGCGTAGCAAAAATGGAGAAAAAATAGCATAACAATGCAAACTTTCACAAAAGTTGTATTTTAGTGCTCAATATCAATGAAACAATAAAAATTTGCGCCCTCGGCAACATTGTTGAAAATGTTAATTATAAACAATTTTGATTATTTTTTGGAGAAAAAATGCAAAATGTCGCAAAATGACGATAACAAAGAAAATATCATCCTGTATCATTCTCCCATTTTGCGACCATATGCAAGTCTGGCATCAGATTAAATAAATTATTTATACATACTTTTTTTAATAACTCGGCCGAAAAAAGTGTAAAAGAGTGGCAAACGCATGCGCAGAACGCGTCAGTCCGAGCTATTCAAAAACGTGGTTCTAGTCCACCCTAATACTCCCTGAACGACACAAAAGAAACACCTGACCTTTGAAAACCAGTGCACGAAAAGATATATCACTGTAAGGGATTTGAAGAGTGAGACTCGAGCTTTCATTTTCCACCGAGAACGTATTCAGAATAGTTGAATACAAAAATAACCAGGAGAAAAAGTAAAAATATGGATTTTCGGTTGAATGTTTAAATAAATAAATTGATTTTTTCCTGCTATTGATTCACAGGGTGAAAATCACAAATGGTACTTGATAGATTTCGGATCATCCTGGAATTTTTACAAAATTTTCGCAAGAATCTTTTACTTCTAAAAACCACTCAAAAAGTATGAAAATTGTAACCTCAAAAAAGTTTGTTTACTTAGTGAATGTCAGAGACCGATTTTTCAAAAACGAGATCAGTAGGGCAGAGTTTCGTTAGCTGAAAGCAAATTACATAGTATGAGCTTCAAAACTGGCGAGGGACTGCATGAGATACTGGGTGAATTTTCTGTATAGGTCCTTCAAACAGTTGTACTTGAAAACCCAACTGTTGCGTAAGTTCATAGAAGTTTCTGGGTGATAGAAAAATTCATTCCATATTTTATACCAAGGATTTTGAACGTTCAAGTCTTACCCTTCAATCCCCCGTTTGATTTATCAAAATCCGTTAAGCAGAGCCTGAGTAATGCCAGTTTTAACTTTGAAAACATTCTCTGTTATTTACAAACGGGAGCGTTGTTATGACGTTCCGAAGTTATTCAAAAATTTCAAAAATAAATGGAACCTTCTTTGTTCAAAATTTTCACACCTTTATTTTTGATTCCCTGATATTTTTTCAATATCCACATGTTTTCAACTTACAGCCGGAAAAGCGTCGGAAAATTCTCTAGACCGGATTTTCTTTTGATTTTCACAAAGTAGGGCCCGGAACTAATTGGAAACCTTTTCCTCTATTGTTAACCTAAGCTCATACCAAATTTCATGGATCCAATTTTTTGAGCAGAAGAAATCTCTGGTAACTGTACTAGGATTGATTATGGAAATAATGCAGAAGTTTTTTGAATTGGTTGGGAACGAGGGGAGTAATTTCTAAGAAAACCTATTAAATTTGCCACCACAGATTTCGGGAACTTTGTCAAACTTGAAAATAATGCAAAATTGTTTTTTTTTTATTTGACAAAGATCCCGAAATCTGTGGTGGTGGATAATTTTATATTTTTCCTATGAAATTATTACCTACGTTTTCGACAAATTCAAAACATTTCCATAATCAATACAGGTTACGAACAACATTTTTTAGTATAAAATAAGCAATAAAAATATGTTGCTGAAATAATTAAAATATTTTTTGTGTTGGTCGGAAACGTAGATGTTAATTTCCTAGAAAATATAAAATTTGCCACCACTACAGATTTCGGAAACTTTGTCAAATGAAAAAAAAAAACAATTTTGCATTTTTTTCAAATTTGACAATGTTCCCGAAATCTGTGGTGGTGGCAAACTTAATATGTTTTTTGGGTGATTACTTCCTACGTTCCCGACCAATTGAAAAAACTTTTACATCATTTCCATAATCAATTCAGGTTGCTAATAAAATTATTTTGTGTTAGCCACTCTTTTACATTTTTCGGTCTAGATCTCAGATCAATAAGTAAACATATTGATCTGAGGTCTAGATATTAACAAAAGTATGAATAAATAATGTATTTACTCTGATGACAAACTTGGAAATGGTCGTAAAATTGTGCCGTGCTAAGCAAGAAGGTATCTGATAATTTCATCATTTTAAGATTTATTCAAAGATTATGTGTCCTGATCATGTACTTTTTTTCGGGTTAATGAAATCAATTAGAGTGGTGCTCGATTTTAATATTTTTCAATATTTGTATTAACGGCATGGAAGTTTATGATAAAAACTGTTGTGAAAAAATAAACAGGTTTCGTTTAATTCAAATAGTCATAGAAAAACTATAGTGTATCATGAACAGGAAATAGCTCAGTTGGCAATTTTCATCTCTTTTCAAGATCAACTTAACACCCAATCCGAATTTCAAAATATATTATCAATAAAAATGTTTCTCATGTTATAATGCAAACTATTTTAAGGACAATGTATGAATTTTGTTGTACGAGGGTAGAAAGAAAAATGCATATAATTTCATATTCATTGTACAATATACAATTTCCTACGTTGTATAGGGAAACAATTATTTTCCCTCCTCAAATATTGTAAACGTATCTTTTCCCCGCTATTTTGGCAATTCCGAAGGAGCCAAATTTGCTGCATCTGAAATCCTGCAGGTGACAATTTTTTAATGTCGGAATACATTCCTTATTAATAAAAAGTGACCTTATTAAAATTCATGAAATAATGAACAAAACTTACGTTTCTGGTTCCTTCACTTCATCGTTGGTTAATTTTTATTTCTACTACCTCAATGGAAAAGCTGGTTTTCCTCTCTGAATTTAGGGAGGAAAGGACTACTTTTCCTCCATAGGAGGCAGAAAAGGGTTATTTTTCCTCCCTAGGGGCAAATATTTGTTTTTCTCCCTCTATCCGCCGAGCATAACAATTCAAGTATCTTTTTTTCCCAAAATTTGTATTGATTTCTATTTTACAATTTTATTTATTCATATTAAAAACAAATTACAAAACCAATAACATTGATACAAGATAATCTTAAAAATGTCGATTTTCAATTATTAAAATTTATTGTACGGTTGGTTAAATTAATAAAGGAAATAAATACCACTAAAACTTGGTTTTGGTGAGCAAATGTTCATAATTTTTTGTTCATCAACTTTTTTGGGAAAAATGCATTCAGAATAATAACTGATTTCAAAGGCTGTTTTGAAAAGGGTTTTTAATTGTTGTGAAATATAGGGATTATTCCAAAAATTCTAAGCCACAATTCAATTAAAATTACCAAAGATAATTCTTGAAAATGGGCATAAAAGGCAGTAGAAAAAAGTATCCTCCCAGAGTAAATTACATTCCCTTCCTTGGATTTTAATGCTCAACCAACGCGTCGCATCAGGCATCAAACTATCCGCGGGAGGAAAAGAAGCACTTTTCTGCCTTGGCAAGTAAATAACTATGACTTCTAAGAACCATAGGTACATACATAAGAATTACCCTACGGATAAATGTTTGATTTTGAATTATTACAAAATTCTACTGAAGGGAAACTGTCAATATAAGAAATAGTATGTCAGTACAAGTAGCAAATATGAAACGTTCAGAAAAAAATATTTATAATGGAACATATACAAAATATCAGAGTGTAAAAAATGTATAAAATTCCACCATCGAAGTTATTCAGCATGATCTTTGGTTACTTTTTACCTTACGGAATTAATTTTTCTAGTTAAAATTAAAAAGATTACTTCGTTTGTCTACAAACAGAAAACAACCCTTACTGTTCTTGATACTTTGTTGCCGACAAAATGTAAATATTTGTCACGAAATTTCGTCAGTTGAAATAAATGAGTATTCAGGCACTCCGTAAGCAATAAAATATATACAGTGCCATATTTTATTTATATTGGCGATAGCAACATATTCCACTTCAGAATATAGAATCAGTCATGCCTTTTAGGGCTTCGCAATAAAATAACGCCCTGCTTTATAATCGAGTCTCGTCCAGTTTCCTACAAATAGAAGAAAAACGAGATTCTATTGACTTTGAGATGATTCGAAAGCAGAGGATAAAAGCGGGTTGAAAAACTAGTTTGATGCTTTTTACTTTCGTATTATGCGTTTATAGCAGGTTTTATTTTTTGTTTGCTTTTGCTGAACGTAACCAGTTGGACTTCTTCGAGTCGCCTTGAACTTGGAAGATCTACAAGATTATAAAATGCGCCTTGCAGGATTGGTATTATGCGTTTACTTTTACTTTCGATGTTATCGGGTGGGACATTTCATCTCATGATGACAATTATTGTCGGTCATACCGACACAGTTTCGTAAGCTTATGATATAATGTAATATCTCTGTGTTTTCAAATTATAACGAAGACGTTACTGAACAAAATTGACAGAAACATTTGTAGGATAGTCTGATAATCTAGTCAAATGAGAGTTTTCATACTTGTCTGGTCAATCTGATTTATTCAAATATTAATTCAAATTTTCAGTGCAACTTCACACACAGTCAAGTGAATAACGCCGCTGGTATTGGTTTAAAATTGCGTTTCTTGCTTAATGGTAAATGACGTCAACAATGTCAACCCCATTTTCGTGATTATTATGATAATGCATTAGTAGTTATCGCAACACATACAGTATACCTACATCCATTAGGTACTGCAAAACATCTGCCACATTTATGGAAAATCATTTCATTTATACTAAAATATTCAGCGAAAGGATATGCATACCCCTATAACATAAGTTTTGTAATGATAATATTAATTTCAAATAAATTTTATTCGATAAGAGTAACTTGGCTGGAATACAGCTGCATGTAAATTTATAATCCAATACCAAGACATATAATTGGGGTCTCATAAAAACTGCAAGAGGGTTAAGAATCATATAAAATGTGGTAAGCGACATCTGTGGTGTACACATTGAAAACCAATACTACATTTCTCCTTCTATTTTGTATTTGGCTGTTTGAACGATTTAAGTTTCAAGTCTACAATGTTACATTTTAGTTCACGATAATTGGCTAATAAATACAAAATTCCTAATGGAAGATAAATTTGGGCGAAGAGTGAGTGATAATGATTGTAAAATAATAATGGTACATCAAAATGATCAACTAAATGATTAGATACATCGAACAAAATTTACAAAAAAACATAAAAAGATCATATGATAAGAAATCATGAAGTTTGTACATATAATAAAATATCAGTATCGGCAATAAAAATAAAAATAATAGGAATATTTCTTTACTTTATTATTGTGCGCGTATGGGTAATTTCAATTCAATAAAATAAAATGAATAAAGTGAAAATAATTCAGTTATCACCACACACTTTTTTAGACATATTCCTATATGAGCATTGAGATAACCAAGGAATCTTCCAAGGTAAGGAAGAACCATCATCCGTTCTAAATTTGTAGCATGATTAGGGTCTCAAAACATGCTTCGTCAGATGCTGTTTCTTGCGATCCAAAATAACTTCAACATTATGTGTTAAAAAAAATGAATGGTCTTAGATACAACAATACTTTTCTACGAGTGAATCAACAATTATCAAGTGGTTTTTAGGCACTTTAATTCAAATTATTATTTTCATTAATAGTTTCAGTGTCACTGATAAATGTCTTTCGTAGTTTTCAAAAGTAGGATTTTCTCTCACGAACAAACATTTCAAGAACACACTCAATTTCTAGCGAATTTCTTGCAACCTCAAAATGTTATTAATATACGTTTATTCAACAAGCTGAAAATAATTGAACAATTAATGATCCTGTTAATTCGTGATTATTACTCAGACAATGATAGGTTTTTGTCAAGCGAGATGAAAAAAAATTGAGAAAACAGTCATTCATATTTATAAAAATCCACTTCCTCCTCTACAGACTAATAACTATTCTTGGAGCGGTTATATTCAATTATTCCCTTTTTTGTTGAAATTAATCTTAAAATTATTATCGCCGACTTCATTTTACAACAAATACATGGATGGAGGAAAATGTTTATGTGTAGATCTAATATTTTTCTTTATTCTAATATTATCTTTCAAAACCGCTCGATTCTAACAGTGTTCCATTTGTTGAAAAATAACTTCAACAAGGCAAGTTTATCTCCTATGTTTCAGTAGCACTGAAATATTAGAAAAACTAGAAGGAAAGACGTCAGATTTGTACTGAACTGATGTTATTGTCCTGATGCAGTTTTTTAGTTAAAAAATATCACATGAATTCGGGTACACGTTTAGTATTATATCATTGAAACCCCAAAGAACAGTAAATTGTTAGGCATGTAAGAGTTGGGCTAAAAAACGCAGGTTGATCATATTATATGAAATACTCTTCAGTTGATATGTAGTTATTTCGCAATTCCCGTCTATTTTTTCAAATAATTCTCAGGGAATTTGTTTGACTATATCATGCATTTACAATTACCACATGTGCCACAAAAACAAAGTTTACAACTTGATTTTAATTGAAAATCGATATTCAACAAGACTCAGGCAAATACACCATCACTAACAGAAAGAAAATTATTCTATCAACTCGGTACCCTTAAAATATAAACATTTGAGTCAATGAAATTGTCTATCATTATGTTTTTTTTTTTACTTTTTCACCAGAGCATCGTTTACTTTTATACAATTCATACAATTGTAATATTTTCAAATGGTATATTGTTGTTATACAGTTCGAAGTAATATATTTTTCTGTATACAAACGCATAAGTCCTTTGGAATTTTTTGGCCTTTTCTGTGTTGTATCTGAAAGAATAAATGAATATTCTATTCTGATCTAATCTAATCTATTCTATTCCCGGGTACCCCGAAAGGACAGTTGTAGAACCTGAAGTAGGTTACAATAAATCAATCGAATAAAGTCAAACTGCACGAGTAAAAATATAGTCCAATAAAATTATCATTATTGAAGTCTTAATTCTCCAGGCAGTGTTTTGAGAAAAATATATACATAATACCGTCGCAATGTTGTACAAATCAGAATAAAGATTTTAATCACTTTTCGAAATATAAATCACAAAAACAAAACCCAACTATGTTATTAACGTTCCTCTACTTTTGTTTCAGAATGAAAATCATCATTGGACTTCTTCTCGTAGCTACTTCGTTGGCATACCCTCTTGCAGAAAATGAAGAGAAACCCAGTTTACCTCTAGTCATTCAAGACCAGTCACCAGTCGCCCAACAGCCGGAAATACTCACACCCGCATTACCCGCATTACCCGCATTACCCACATTACCCGCGCAGGCATCTTCCGAAACCAGTTCATCTGAGGAAAGCAAAGAATCTTCGGAAAAGCTGCCCCAGCCTAAACCATCTGAGGAACCAGCCTCTGACGAAAAACCAGATTCATCCGAAGAGAAACAACAAAACGAAACACCTAAAGATGAAGAAAAGAAAACTGATGAGCAAAAACCTGGGCAGCTGAAGGAAGAAATCAAGGAAGATGCGAAAGCAAGCGTAGAACTGCCAACTGTGCCAACTATTAAACTTCTCTCTGAAGAACCAAAGATAGAACAAGTTGCACCTGTTCAAGGAGAAGTTGTTCAAATCATTCCAAAATCAATCTTGCCCATTGAACAACCCGTGGTCGAACAAACCCAAAGCGAAAGCCAAGATAAACCTTTGGCTTTACCAGCCTTAAAATCAGCAGAAAAGCCTTTGGAAGAGACCCAAGAAGTGGCCGCTACCGAAATCAAAGAAGAAATCGTACTTCCAAGTGAGCAAAAAGTTGAAATTGTTCCAGCAGCAGAAGAAAAAACACCCAAACTGAAAGCAGCCGAGATCCTTCCTCAACCGGCTCAAGCCGAAGTCATTCAAGCAGAACCAGCCCAACCCGAAGTTATCCAACCTGTTGAGCTCAAATCTGTCCCCGTTGAACAAGTTGTAGAAGCTGTACAAAAACCAGAAAGCGAAAAGAGAGCGAAATCAGAAGAACCTAAACCTGAAGAGAAACCAGAGGTGAAACTTGACGCACCCAAACCTGAAGAACCCAAACCTGAGGATGCCAAAGTAGTTGAACCTCTGCCTGCCCAAGAGAAACCTGTTGAAATTGAAGCAAAAAAACCTGAAGGAAAGGCGGAAGAAATTCCAGCCAAGCCCCTGGAAGAACCCAAACCAACGGTAGAGGCGAAAACGGAGCAGAAAGCAGAAGAACCCAAACCAGAACAACAAGAAAAATTACCGGAGCCAAGTGCATCGAGTTCCTGAATATTTTTATATTCGAAACTTTCCGTATGACTGAAGATGAGGTCCGCTTGCCCTCTTGTTCGAAACGCACTTAATTTTATTTTTCACAGAACAACTGGGTCTACCGGCTCTCGCATTACAGATATTATTTATGTGTGCTCAATTTAACGAACAAATGAAATCGAATAGGCACCGATCGCGTTTTGTTGTAAAAACCGTTTTGTTTTTATTTTTTTGTTTTATTTTTTGTTTTGTCGATGAGAGTGAAACGATGGTTCGTTAAAATTATCCTTCCTAGGCGCATAACAGAATGTAACAAATTTGTCAAATTTCATCATAGGTTCCATCTTCTGATTTATTCCTAGTTTAAGATTATGTATTCAAAGCTTTTAATAAAGTTTTATACATATTTTTGTCTTCTAATTTTTATTTAGTCCCATTAAACTTTTGTTGGTTCAAGAATTATTTAGACAAAAAAATATCAGCATGGCTATTGTTTTTCTTACAATAAATTTATGAAATCAATGTTTTGAATTGAGCAATAACGAGGTTTCTGCGGAATCGACTCATTAGAGTAGGAGTAAAATTGGGAAATTTATGTTCAGAAACTAATTAAAACTGAAAATTTTGCCAATCTATCAATCAACCAATAATTGAAAAAGCAACAAGCAAAATTTAGTAAATAGTATATTTCATTACGAGTTCAGAAAATAGGCTTTTTCCGTGCGTGCGCGACATCTTTCCGTGGGAGGCGAAGCCGAACACGGGAAGTCGTGCAAGCACGGAAAAAGCATTTATGGGCGAGTAATGAACGATACTTTTCATTATATCTACCTGAAAACCACAGATTGTTAAGAAATATTTATTTTTAATGATGAAGGAACAAAGACATGTATTATTAATTGAAATATTTATGGTACAAAAATATCCAGAAATTGCCACAAAACAAGCATTATTTACCCTGTTGGTAAGGAAATATTCAAACAATTTGCGATTTCTAGAGAACTGTCAACAACATATTATTTAATTTTGACATGTAAATAGGCAGCTATAAAGAGACCAGCGCACGAAAAAAACCCTTTTTCAGTATGCTAAATAAGCATGTAAATATATTGTTTTCAGATAGGTATAATGAAAAAAACATTTCAACTGTTCCACTAATACCATGGTGGACAACTTTGGTTGAGAATGAAGTACCCAGTTGCTTAATAATCCAGTCCAATTGGGTTTTGAGGCAAAGTTTACCAAAAATCCAGGTCAGGATTACAAAAAAATTCCCCTTCCACAATTTCAAAATTCACTAATTGTACATTTGATGACGCCTTTTCAGTTGCAGCTGGTACAGAAGGCAAGTTGAAGTTTCACGAGTTGAAAAATGGGGTTGTTGATAAAATAGGGAGCACTTGCAATTGTTTCCTCTGCAATGAGGAACTGTGCACAAGTATCTGTTAAATATAATTCAATACCCGTCGTGGTCTTAGCCAGGAGAGTAGTTGTTTTCTGACAGGTACTTGCCGTAATAAGCCTACGTCATAAGTGTATATGGGAGCAAAGCGTAAAACACGGTTGGCAACGACTTTTCGTTAATTGTCGTCGTTGTTTGTTAATGGTGGATTTAGAAGGAAAACGTGGTGAGTCACAGTCAAAAGTATCATTCCTCCGATAGTTATTTCAGGAACATTAATTGGGCAGTTTTCGTTAAAAAATTACAGAGAGTTTCATATTATTCTTGTGTATTTCCTTAAACCATCGGTGCTATTATGGTGAACCTAGAATAATTTTCAATATTGAAAATTGAAAATTTGATATTATCAACATACAAGAGAATGGTCAATTACGGTGCACTCATTGATATTCCTGAAATATCTAATAGATATTGGTTTTGCACAAGAGTGAATATAGCCGCCCAAGTGTTGCCTACATTACATGAAACAATTTAACTAGAAAAGTTCGGTTTCGTGCTTGCTCTTTGTTTATAGTTTGGTTTTTGGTTAGTTTGATTTCGATAGTTTCGAAAATGTTTGAAGTAACTAATCCAATTCTAATCATGTCCTAACCAAGGCCATAGTTTTTTACACTTTAAATATTCAGGAGCCAGCCAAAACATCAAAATACAAAATACCTATATTTCATTCAGCAAAATTTCGCCAAACTCATTCGGAAAAAAGTTTTCATGTATATAATTCAGGATACAAAATAAAAAGATCTTTCGGAAGAGTGGCAGATTCTATTCAGACTCTTACAGATGCTTCTATTACAATTTCTGGAAATATAACAGATACCGAGATAGATACTTATGATATTTATTGAAATAAAAAATGACAACAAAAATAGACATTGATTATGCGATCACGAATCAGCAATCCTCATACATATTTTCAACAATTTCTTCATAATCTCTTCGGTCAATGAAAATAGTATATAACATATAGCACAGGCGTTGATTCTTGCTGCCTTTTCAGGCTCATAATGCAATGCCTTTTCTGCCAAAAAACATCTAAATTTTGATTTAAATATGCCATTAAATCAAAACATTTCTGATTGATCTATGGGCTCTTATAATTGGCCACATTTCTGTCATGATTTCTTCCTCCAACTTGTGTCAACAAACATGATTCCAAAGGGTTCAAAGGGTACTCACTATCTCCAGGTAACCAAGAACTTTCATCACCATTTTCAAAACAATTTTGTGAATGCCATCTATAGCCTTATTGACCAAATTGCACTTTCATCAACAGAAACTGGATGACGAGCATTTATGGCCAACAGCTTCAAATTAGCACCAACAATACACTAGATATTTATATTGTAGATTTTTTTTTCTATTGTAAACTAATATTTTTGGATACTGCTCATGTTCCATTTTTGGCGAGTGAAACTCATTAGGCCTTCTCATAAACATTCCCTTCTATTCTAATTGTTTCATGTGTGTTTGTGGGAATAATGAGATAACGTGTCCAAAATTATCATTCAACAGATATGCTTGGCATATTATACTTTGGCTCACGGATTTTTCATGGAAGCCTTGCGCGTAGAAATGAAGTGCACACAAGACAATCAAATTGTTTGGCAGGGCAATTTCTTTTTTTTGCGTTTGTTGCAGCAAGAACAAAAGGGGTAATTTCAATTATGAGAAAATTTGCAGTTTTTCTATTGACTCTATAAAGTTCTCCGAATCTCTCTTCTGGTATGGTCAATGGGTTTGAGGTATCTCTAATTACACGTTTTGTCTCCTTTAGTACCTCCTGCAAATAATTTATGAATTTTTTTAATCACCTACAAAACAAAAATCTCACTGTTGTTCTTCATTATGGAGAGCTCTCATTATTGACAATATAAAGTTCGAGTCCATTTTCAACTTTCAGGTTATTTCAATGCACTTTAGTAGTCCCCAACTACTACTTAAATTATTCAATATTCAATGTCTACTTTGAAAGCCATTCAAGTCATCATAATAGCATTTATTGAAAAATATTCAATTCCTGAAACATCTAGTAGATAATATTGATAGCAAGGGTGCACCATGATTCCAATTAGTATGATTCTTGAAGATTCAATGGTCCACCATAATAGCACAAAATATGTGAGATTATGGAATTATGGCGTGGTGAATTATTTCGCGGAATTTCACGGATTCAGTTGGCATTTTTACCCATTCCAACAATTTGTTTTTTTACGTTTCTAGTAGTTTTTACAAATTTACTTATGAAGCTTTTTCCAAAACCACGTCTAAAACTCGAAAAATTGAAAATTTAGAATGATCCGTATGTGGTTCCTATAACTCAATAATAAACATTAATAACTAATATAAAATTCAGCCGCCAGGGTAAAAGTTTTCATGATACAAATAACATAGTTATAAAATTTTGACCCTACTATTAGTACTTATCTTTTATAAAATGTATAGGGTGGAAATGAGTCAGGGTTTGTATTATTCTGGAGAAGAACAAGAATTTTGTCAAGTTCTTATACCACAACTTTTTCGCTCCCAAAGCAGTGAAATTCCATTTGAATTTGTTATGTGAATGTTTTTCCTGTATGGATTATTTGAGCGGGTAACTTTGGAAAATCTTATACAGGGTGTCCCAGAATAAAGGGGACAAACTCCGGCGGTGAAATCCTCACTTTATTTCAAGGCTAAAAGTTCCAATAAACATATACTCTAAAGTGAATATTATCTGAGGTACAGGGTGTTGAAAGTGACAAAAAAAAGATGTTTCAAGAATAACTCCATAATAGCTCAACTTTTCCTAATGAAATTTGGTGTGTCACATGACAGCATTCAGTTCCAAATTTCAATGCAAATCACATGTTTGTAACTTTGAACAGGGGCGTACGGCAGACGGGTACCCCTAATCGCCCCTCCCCAACTTTTCAGCCACTGGATTAATATCTATCTCGTCTTCTTTTTCCTAATTCTCGATACTTTACAAAAAAGGGTTAGGTTTCGTTATAAAAATTGTCAACGGTTTTCAAGATATTCGAAGTTGAATAAGTGCGTGCGTATGAGATTCGGAAACTCATTGTTGATTGTTTTGTTAGAAGTTGCTATGTAATTTGTTTCAAAAATCGGGAAATGTTTGTGAAAAGATCTCTCATAAATGCCAACAATTTTCAAAATATTTGAATTTGTACTCATTGCATGGTGTGAAATCTCTTTGTTGGTTATATTGTTATAAATAGTTACATTTGTTATTTTTTGTTAAATTTTAAATGTTTATCGGTACTACAGTTTTATGGGTTGCTAATCCTTAGTAAGTAGGTAATGCATCAAAAATTTTCCGCCATCTTCTGAAAATCATCGAGAATTACCAATGTGGGCACAATATATTTGAAATTTCACCATAATGCCATGATTTTCAATACAAAAGATATAGCAACGTTTAACAAAATAATCAACAGTGACTTTCCTTATCACATACGCTCGCACTTATTCAACTTAAAAAAATTTGAAAACCGTTGATATTTTTAATAATGAAACCTACTTTTTTTGTATATGAAATGATGGGGATTAAGAAAAAGAAGATAAAATCGACATTAATCCAGTGGCGTGAAAATTGTGGGGGGGCGATTAGGGGCACCCACCTTACAAACTCATGATATACATCGAAATTTCGAACTGAATGCTGTCATGTGACAAACCAAATTTCATCAAAAAAAGATGAGCCGTTATGGAGTTATTCTGGAAAACATAAATTTTCAACACCTTGTAACTCGGTTATTATTCATCTTAGGGTATATGTTTATTGGAACTTGCTTTAAAATGAAGTGAAAATTCTACCATCGGAGTTTGTCCCCTTTATTCTGGGACACCCTGTATATTAGCAGGTAATCGTCCTTTTTGAGTTAACTCATACGGGCATTGGTTCAAATTCCAGCACGGCCACCATTCCCTTAAAAGGCGAGGACGTCGTCTTTCTAAGCTTAAAATGATATAATAATAATATAATATTTTGAATAAAAGCTCATCCGTATAAGTCATGAGAATATTCCTTCCTCAGGAGTACTTAAAGTGAAAAAACCTACGGAATCTTGTACATTACTGATCTTCTCTGAAGAAAACGCAAAGATATTGAAATTTGTACACAAAGTATGGGGATTTCCCTGTTCCCGTGCAATTGTATAATAGTTATTTATGTATCAAGGGAGTAAAGTAGGCGTTTATGGCCTGCGGCGTGGATGATGGCCCGATGGCGTTAGCCGAGGGCCATCACACGCCGAAGGCCTTAAACGCATTTTACGCACGTGATACATACAAAATTTTATACACTAGAGGTTTTATAGCGCGAACCACAAATACTGACTTGAATTGCAATGTTCTACACGTTTCATACGTTATGCATACAATAATTAAGGGTAACATAATATGAGGAATGTGAAACTATAGTAGCTGAGTGCTATATTGGAGAATCTATTTCAAATAAATAGATCATCACCGAAAAAATTGCCAACGATTATGAACAAATGTTAGAAAGAGTATTGCTCTATTGAACTGAAATGATTCTAATTCGTGTTAGGAATTGCATGAAATGATGTGTGAGTATAGACAATTTGAGAATTTTGTCTACTTTACGGCCCGCCGGGCCATAATGCGCAACCGGGCGGTAAAGTGTACTTTAACCGCCCGCTAGTGCATAAAGAAATATTATGATTTTAATATAGTTTCATAAATAACAATATATAATTTCCTAGAGTTGCTTTGAGAGAATGTTATTTATACATCGACTGTACTATAAATGGATTTAAATGAAAATAATCGTTCATCAGTTCACCCGTATTATGTATATTCTGGGAGTGTTTCAAACATACCATGACTGTGTTTTCATTGTTCACTTCAACAGTGTTTTGACTAAATGAATCAATAGAAAGGGTTTAAAGAAAATGAATGTTGTTGTTGTATTCAAAGCAGAGTTCAAAGAAAAATTTAAAATTTTAGTCATTGCAAAAAAGACCTTGAACTATAAAACATTTTCAGGTTGGGTTTGAACGTGAGTGGGCCCGTATCAGGCCCTCCAGTGCGGCCAATGGCCTATTGTAGTACATTTTCAGGTACTAGAGAAAAATATACTTGAAAAGCCAAATTCAAAGAGATGAAATTCACAATGAAATCCTAGATTTCGCTTTATCTGATTTGATTCCACCCGATGAATAATGAGCACGTTATTACGACTTGCGGTATTGCCAATGCTTGTTTTTCATCAAAAGGGAGGTCCGTTCAGAAAATTTGCTATGAATACAATAAAAATAGGTACTTAATATGTGGATTTTTTTCTCTGAGTTGATCAAGTGACAAAGTTTTAATTATTTCTCAATGGCTTATATCAAGCCAGGAGCTATATTTTTAAGGAGAATGGTATATTGCCTGTTTCGGAACGTGGATTATGGTGGGGAGTGTTTTCGATGAACGTGACATCAGCGGCACACTTTCAAGTGTGATATTTCAAAATGAAAAAAATATAGTGGAACTCTTTGTTAAATGGACGTTTCAGACTAGAAACTATCGATTTAAACGATTTTTGCAATTTATTTTTTGTAAATGTAAAGGTCCATTGTTTATAACGCGATTGTGCACAAACTACACATCGGGCAGAAAACATCTTGCGCACAGTTGAACCACATATAATTATCTGTCAGTTTCCGTAATATTGTTTGTCCAGCTTCAGATTTATAAAAAATCACAAATTTTTTTAAAATTTTTCAAGGTTATCCCGAATTTTCTCAGTGGAAAATGCACCGATCCGGTAGAATTATAATCCATTTTGTAGGTTTTATAAATTTCTACAAAAGTTCAATTGACTGTAAAACGATTCCTTGAATAATCTTTGAGATATTTCCAAAAACAAAAAAAGATGTAATTTTTTCATTATTGTTTGTTTAAAAAATTCCACAAAGCGATTTTGCTGTGACGAAAACTGGGGATTTCATTAACTAACCATCTTATAAAAATGAGTATGGCTCATTTACGTCTTTTACTGTGTGGGTGAACAAATCTCTATAGCTTGGTCTAATTGTAAAATGTATGCAGTCGGCTCCAGGTAATATTTATCTACTAATCAAAGTAGTTACCATATATTTTGTGTACTAGCTGGTGCCTGTCTTAGGGTAGGACTGGCCGAGAACTGGCCAATATGAAGATAAAGGAAGCTTTGGCGCCATAAAAATCGTTGACTCAAAAAAATCATTCTTCAATGGCATTTGTAAGCTCGGAAGAAGTTAACAACGGTACATTCAAGTTATTTCAATTATATGCATCTTTGCGACCTTCACATACTCCTCATCGTGGCTTTTTTATCCAATACAAACATGGCGATTGTACTTCTCAGAGTGTATGAGTAAATACGTTTGGAAAAGTGCCGTCTGAGATTGCAGCCTATCTACATCTTCCAGAATCTTATTGCTACAATGGCTATAGACAAGTGCTGATGGACGACAAAAAATATGAAAGCGGGAAAAATTATTAACAGCATGAGACCTACTGGAAGAGGAGCAGAATATTGTTCGAATGACGGGAAAAATAAATTGGATTAGAAAAAATGAAGAAGGGTGAACTTTTAGGGGTTGAAAGCGATGTTTAACGGTTTTTCGCGATTGACAACGAAAGTTGACCTCCTACCAAAAAAAGTTGAATTGAAAAGGTGTTCAAAATAAAAAGATCTACAACTTTTGCATCAAACGTTTTTCCGCATTACCTCAAAATTTCCGGGAAAATCGTAAAAACCAATTTTTCAGTATTTAATTTTTTTCTCGCGCAAAAATCTATTTTTTTCACGAAATTTGGTGGAAATATAACTCAACATGTTTCAAGTAAGCTGTAATTTTTTGTAGCGGAATACAGCTTTTTCTTTTTTTTCGACAAATTCCAAAAAAACGACCTCATTTTCAACTGAAAAGTTTCACCGATAACGTTCGTCTTTTCAAGCTCACCAGCTGCCAGTTTTTTCGTTGAAACGACCACTTTCAAATTATGTAATAAAAGATTAGCACTACGCGAAAAATTAAAAAACAGATTTTCAAAAATCATTTTTTAAATTTTTTTTCCTAAACTCATATTTATTCATCAAAATTATTGAAATTAATAGTTAGTTGAAAACCGTTCGAGAATAAAAATTTTATGTTACCTTAATGGGTACAAAAAATTAACAAGGACATAAATAAGGATTTGATTATGATAGAAGGGCGAAAGGAGGTGAACATTTGGGGGTAAAAATGGTTTCTCACGATTTGCAGCGAAAATTAACCTCCTACAAAAAAATGTTAAGGGAAAAAGTTGTTGGCAATAAAAAGATCTACTTTTGTATTCAAAATTTTTCCACATAACCTCAAATTTTCCGGAAAAATCAGAAAAAACGTTTTAATTGGGTTTTAATTTTTTTTTTATGAAAATCGTATGTTTGTCGCAAAATATAGTAGAAATATACTTCTTCATGTTCTAAATTAGATGTTTTTCTGCAGCGAAATATTAATTTTTTTCGAACCTCCTTGAAGTACCTACTCGGAGAGGGGGTGGCTCCTAATTAGGCTGGTGCCAAAACAAATTTTAAACGCCTTAAATAAGAAGGAGAGTAACAGGCAAGGACCAGGTGGAGAATGTTGTAGAGGTTCCAACTTAGACGAAAAAAAATATTTAAACACGAAAACACTAAAAATGTTTTTTTGCGATTTGCGGCGAAACGTGGCTTTTTAACGGAAAATGTTCAATGGAAAAGTTGTGGATAATAAAAAAATCGAAAACTTTTGTTTCCAACACTTTTCGACATACCTAACCTCAAATTGACCGTCAAAATGGCGAAAACCGATTTTTGAAAATTTGAGGTTATGTGGAAAAATCATGAATTCAACAGTTGTAGATCTTTTTATTGCCAACAACTTTTTCTTTCAATTTTTTTTTGTTGGATGTTAATTTTTGCTGTTAATCGTGAGAAACTATATTTAACCCCAAAAGTTCACCTCCTTTCGCCCTTCTATCATAATCAAATCCTTATTTATGCCCTTGTTTATTTTTTGTACCTGTAAGGTAACATGAAATCAATATTCTCGAAAGGTTTCAAGTGTTAATTTAAATATTTTTAATAAATAAATATGAGTATAGAACAAAAATTTAAAAATAGATTTTTGAAAATCTGTTTTCCATATTTTCACGTTTCCTGGAAAAAAATTCCACAGTAAAGCTACTTTTTTATTACATAATCTAAAAGTAGACGCTTCAACGAAAAAACTGGCGGCTGGCGAGCTTGAAAAGACAAACTTTAAAAAAAAGGAAAACTCTGTATTCCACTACAAAAAAATTACAACTTACTTGAAACATAATAGGTTATATTTCCACGAAATTTCGTGAAAAAATATTGATTTTTAAGCGAGATAAAAATTAATAACTGAAAAATTGGTTTTTCCAATTTTCCCAAGAAATTTGAGGTTATGTGGAAAAATGTTGATTACAAAAGTTCTAGATCTTTTTATTATCAACAACTTTGCAATTCAACTTTTTTCGATAGGGGGTCTCCGTTGCAATTCTCGAAAAATCGCTTTCAACCCCTAAAAGTTCACCCTGTTCCAACCTTCTCCATTTTTTCGACTCTAATGTATTTTTTCCATCATTCGAACAATACTTTGCTCCTCTTCCAGTAGGTCTCATGCTGTTAATGATTTTTTTAACTCAGAAATGCATCAACACTGTTCTATTAGTTTCAGGCGTTCTTCGGCTACTTTTTGGTCCGTTTCTGGGAAAGAAATCACTAACATAAAAAGGCTAGGCAGCTAAAGTCGACCACTGTGGCAGAGTGGTACCTTGAAGACTAGGAAAATAGAGAAAAAAGTATATAGAATAAAGTTTTATCAATCAGCGATAATACAGAAAAGGATGTCGGCAGCAGTAAGGTTCCTGCTTTACTATAAACACACCAACAATTAACATCAGCAATAAGCTTGCAGGGTGCAGTAAATTGTACGTTCGATATTCATATAAATTATGTAGCATTTACGTTCTTCAGTGAGTTGAGGATAGGTTAGAAGGATCAAGGACACAAAGTGATGTGAACCTAAGAAATTGCCAAAGTTTCGACGTTTATTTGACGCCTTCTCAAGTTCGTATTACTTGTAATTGTCCTTGTTCCTGCTACCCAAATCTCATCTCAAATAATAAAAATAATAAATGAAATTGTAACATTACTTTTTGAAAATTAAAAGCAATTTTTTTTAAGTGACTTTTTAATGCGCTCATCTACAAATCATTTCAGGAGTATTGTTTATTTCAAGGCTAATTTACTTTATTTTTAACAACATACATATATGTCGTCCTGGACAATGTTCTATATGGAGTGCAAAGGTGAATTTGATTGATAATTTTGTTTAGTGATTACAATTGAAATTAAGATAATTAAGAATCATGTAGATTCTGATTTGCTAATTACTGTAGGATTCTAGCCCGTAGCAGTCTGATAGATATCTTGTTCCTTTTTAATTTTCATGTTTGTTATGGTTCCTTAAAAATTATTGGTTTCGTTTTTTACTTTATTTAAAAAAAAAATATTTGGCGGAAATCAAAATGAGAATATGTTTTGAGGAAATAATGTAATGAGGTGCCTAACTGAAACATATCTTGTTTTCCTTTTTTTTCCTCAACTTTTGAGTGCGGTCTAAAAAAGTAGTTTATGTTGACTCTTCAAGTTTAAAAATCGAATGAAGTTGGACGATATTAACCATTGCAACAGCAAGAGTCATAGTAAAAACTAGTTTTTGAAATTTGGCACTACCATTTCGGAACAAACCTCAAAAATTGATAACACCAGTTTATATGGACCTCTCAAAGTTATTTAAGACGAAAAAATACAGAGTTTTTCAATCAATAAATAATATTTAGAAAAATTGGCTATTCTAATTTTTTTCAGGTAGAGATTTCAAATTTTGCATGTGGGCCTAAAATCAAATTATAAACAACTTTTTCAAATAACTTTTTTACCTATCCATGGTAATGGTAATTGGTGGGGGACGCAAGCGTCAGCGACTAGGTCCCAGTGGGCCCTTTTCGCAATCCCCGGCTTTTCAGTCATCCCATGGCGGATACCTATTTGAACCTCTTCGACCTTCTTATGAAAGTCGAAATGTCCTTCCATTGCAATGAGTGCAATTGTTCCTCCTTAATAGTGGCAGTGGAAGACGTTTTGTCTGAGCCTGCCATAAATACCACATTCGCACAGGAAGTGGAAGGAGTCCTTTTCCTCACCACATTCCGTGCATAGTGGGGTCTTCCTCAACTCTGATGAGAGCCAGGTGCCTCCTGAGGCCGCAGTGGCCGGTTAGAACTTCCACCAAGAGTCGGAGTTCTTTGCGGCTTAGCTTCAGTATCTTGGCCGTCCTTGCCCTGTCGGGCCACGATATCATCTGCTTTGACTGCCTGCAGCAGCCTATTCCTCTCCACTCTTCTCCTGATGTATCAACGGCCCACTCATTCAGTGCCGTTGTTACTTGTCTCCTTGTTATGCCGAGTTCGGGTTCGGGCCCGTAGTAGGGTTGCCCGGCTCCTTGCTTGGCTAGCTGGTCCGCCTGCTCGTTGCCTTCAATCCCTGCATGGCTCGGGACCCACATCAGCGTTATTTCCTTTCCAAGCGAAAGACTCCCCAGGGCGTCTCTGCACTCCTGTACCAGTTTTGATCTGGTTCTGGTTGCATTCAGAGCTCTGATGGCGGCCTGACTATCCGAGCAGATATATACAGATTAGGGTGTGTCGATGAACTAATTATTATAGTTGGCCTGTATCGGTAAAATTTGCGTAGTGGTCTGAATTATGTATGGAATTTTTTTAATTTTTTTTTTATTTCCAAGTTTGACCCCCCCGCCAAAGCCGTAAAATAAAAAAAATTTAAAGTTGAAAATTAAATATGCCTGTACTACAAAAAGATATGTAATAGTTCCTCAATTGCGTAAAAAAATATTTTTGATTTTGCAATATGTTTAGGGCCCCCGCCAGAGATTATTCGACTATGAAATTGTTATTAAACCGGCGAACCGGCGCCTATACGGTAGCCTATTATGCGCATGTGCAACTATCCGAACACGAACAAGTGGTTGAACTCAACTTCAGTTCAGTGTTGACTTTTGTACTGTTGAGTTGTGAGTAAGCTCATTCTAGTAAGTAGTAAACTCGAAAGGTCATTGCAATGGATGATATGCCTTTTTCAAGCAAACGAGCTTCCACTGCGCCATTTGCTCCGCTATCTGGATGGAAATACTTCAGGTCCTTTTTCATATTCAGGCCCCATTGGAAAGCTCCTTGAATCATGTGAGCAGTTACCTGTTGTGTGTTTCAAGAAAATTGAGGTCGAGTTACCTAAGATGAACTTCTCGTAAGTAGCAGAACTGAGCACTGATCAAAAGTATCTATACGAAATATGCCAAGCTGTTTCAACCGGAAGCTGTCCACCAAATTTAGCAAACAATTCGCCGGGGAAGATGTCTCACGCGAGATGGCTCACTACAGCAAATTGTGTATTACGGGCTTATATTGCTTATATACAGCTGGGGCTCAGCATCTCTGGAAACTCTGATTAATTACTCGAGATATTTGAGTGAAGAATTAAAAGCTGTGATTGATCCAGTTATTCAAAGAAATGGATTCTATGGCCAACCGAAAACCTACTGATTTCGATGATCTCCGATCCACGTCGGCATATAAGAGAATTGGGTTTCAGGAAAATAATGAAATCAAGAGCAATTAGTGAAGAAAATGAAAAATCCAGTAATGCTATTAGGAAATTTGAAGTTCCTACTTTTAATTTTGATGCCAAATCTTACATAGATTTGGTAAACTGGCAAAAGGTAAAATTACAGAGCCTCCGATGACGAAATATCTCTCTGACGAAGATATTGCAATTTGCTTGAATGTAACATATTGTGGAAAATACCTTGCCACACAGGCTGTTGAGAGATGTATTAAATTAGTGACAGAAGCGTCATTAGCAGTATGTGGGCAAAAGAACACGGATGGCTGGGTACGAACAACAATGGCATCCAGAAACACAATGCCAAGATTTGAAACTAAGGCGGACTAAATACCTAGTAGAGGAGGCAACAAAGGTATAAAGACTAAATGCCCGATTGGACGGGTGGATGGGTGGGCATGGAT
Organism: Chrysolina oricalcia; assembly: GCA_944452925.2. Taxonomy (NCBI): domain Eukaryota; kingdom Metazoa; phylum Arthropoda; class Insecta; order Coleoptera; family Chrysomelidae; genus Chrysolina; species Chrysolina oricalcia. The sequence goes on along the minus strand of OX101811.2, from coordinate 33,084,786 downwards.
GGAGCTCGATTGGCAGCCACCTCCCCGTGGTGAGTTCTGGGTTATTTTGCTAAATAATTATTATTTCGCAAAATAAGCGAAGAGCTGCTTTTACTACTATTAAAAAAAATCACGATTTTTGAGTGGTCGGCGGGGGGTCCAAATAAATTTCAAATGAGAAAAAAAATTACGTGTGAATAAGGACTGATTTCAAAACATTTTCCAGTGTAGGCGTTTCAATTTTTTATTCATAATTTTTTCCATCTTCAGAGTATCGGCGGGGACTTTCAATATTTTTTTATTTTATTTTTAATTTTTTTAAATGATATTAAATCCTAAAACACAACTTTTGCCAGTACAGGCATTTGAAAATTGAAAAAAAAAACAAAAAACAACCCACCCTAATATACATGTCTCTCCTAACCTAACCTAACCTAGCGCATAGGCTCTCCGTTTTCCAAGTAAACTCCTGCTTCGGCTTGTCCTTCCTCCAGTTTGGACCCGACTGTAAAACAGACCAGGCTTTCTGGGAGAAAGATCACCCTGTCCTCTTCTCACTCTCTCCTGTCTGAGATCTCTAGCGAGATCGTCCTTTTCCACCTAATTTTATCCTCTGCCTGTATCACTTGGATAGCGGATAGTGGAATTTCTTTCTCCGCTACCACAGCGATTTTTGTGTGCCCTGTGTACCTCTCTCCTCGCCAGCTCTCTGAGTCCCGCATTCTTAGATAGGACGACGTCGCTTCTTTCTGTATACAAGTTGAAAGCGACGGCAGACCCAGTAGGGCATCTAGGGCTGCCAACGGGGTAGTCCTCATCGCGCCGGTTATTCCCCTACGAGCTGGTCTTTCAATTTTTCCCAGGTTGTTGGTTGTGGTTATCTGGTCCACTCCTGGCGACCAGACCACTGCTCCATATAGGATTCTGGGTCTGATTACCGCCGTGTAGATCCAGTGGAGAATGTGAGGTTTGAGGCCCTCCTATCGCCCATCGCCCTCTTATCGCCCGGCGCAGAGTCCATATAGCGACCACCGCCTTCTCGGCTACTCGATCGACATGTGGCCCCCAAGTTAGCTCCGAGTTCAGAATCACCCCAAGGTATTTTATCTCTCTAGCTAGCTCTAGGGGTTTTCCACCCAATACCAGTGATCTGAACCCATCTACCTTCCTTCTCTTGGTGAAGAGAATCATCTCTGTTTTAGTCGGATTGACTGCGAGGCAGACTTCCTCGCACCACCTTTCTATTTTCCTGCACGCCAACTGCATACGGCCACAGACCACTTCTAGAAAAGGGCCCGTCACCAGGACGATTCGCCCCTCACCTCGATGTCAGCCTAACTCTCTCCTAAAGACACCATCACTTTCCTCCGCTAGATGGCCGTTGCTACCCAACTGATCCTCACAAATAACTCCACTTTTGCCCATTCGAAATGAATTTTTTCTACGACAGTGCGTAAACTAAGCTTTTACGCACTGCTGACAGTGCGTAAAGTAATTTTTTACACACTGTTCGTACATTTATGCATTTTTGAAAAATACAGTATTTTGCGTCAAATATAACTCTGAAGTCTCTATTTGATAATACGACGACAATTCATATCATTAAACATTCAAATTAATGATATAATTGCTACAATTTGGCAATATAATAACTGTCGAAGAAAAAACTTTTTATAAAACACGTTCGTAAAGGGCTTTATTGTACTCGCGTGTTTTGTTGAACTCGGCTTCGCCTCATTCAACAAACTTTACGCTCATACAAAAAAGTCGTACTTTACGAACTTGTATCATAAATAGCTATTTCCAAATTGCCGCCATATTGGTGGTCACGTGAGGTATGTTAAAATCGGTTATTAGCTTTTTCAATATGCAGAAACAATCCCATACAAAGTACTTTTTGTAACTCTGATAATAACATTTTCCCATATGCTGCAAATATTATATTAAATTTACACACTATATGATAGACATTACAAGAAATGTTAATAATAAAAATTACATTATAATAAGCTAAACGTCTTCGTCAGTGTACTTGCTGTGCAATAAACTTCATTAATGACTCGAATAAAATTGACTGTTCTCGCCTTTTGTTGTTTTGTTGTTTAGTAATATAAGTTTCGAGCTATGCCATTAAAAATTAGATTTTTTAAAACGAATCTGTATCATAGGCTTGTTTGAAGGAAACCAAAACTGACAACATGACAACTAGTGGTTAGAAATGTATTTAATTCAAACTATATTTTTCAAATCAGAATAATCCCAACGGGTTTTCAGCGTTAGGATGATGTCATTATGAACAGTGAAACTGAAATACTTCTGGATTTCATTCCTGTCGTTATTTATTAGGAAGGGGTTGGGCAATGTTCCCTTCATCGTGAGATTTTCTGAATACTTAGTATAAAAGAACATTTAAAAAAATCATCCTTCAAGTAATGTCGAATACCTTAATGTTTGGTCTATTTCATCTGTGCTAGTAAAGCTGATTTCGGCAGCTATTTTATATCTGTTTATCTCTCTCTCTCTCTAATTCTTGTAAGATTTCATTTATTTTTCTCTTTTGAAAATAGCTGCTCAGATCAGCTTTACTAACAAAAATTAACAAACCTATTATCAACGAAACCACATATCGAAAATGGGACGAAATCTAGATTTACCATTATCGTTTTTCACTTAATCATTCATACGTATCAGACTAATATCATACATAATAAATTGATGTTTTTCGTTTCAGGTCAAGGATAGTGTTCAGCTGGTGGAATTTGTGAAATAACAAAGTTTTTCAGAAAAAAGTTAAATAATCAGCATCACTATTCTTAAGATGCCTAAAAACCTTTGTGTACCGACTGATTCGATTTTTGTAATATTAATTCAATTAAAATCGTGGTGTGCTTCTGTAGTCGGTTCCAGATGGCATGGCGTCCTTATAGGAATTCAGTCATAGACAAGTTCTCAAGTTTCATGCACCTGAATATGAAGAGTAGTGTAATAAATGTGTTGTTATTAATTAGAGTTAATTGTATTTCAGCGAAATTCACTAACAATTAAAAGTACCATCAATTCATTTAAAAAGCGGAAATTTTCACTTATAATATCACAAGAGCTTAAATTATTTCCGGACATTTTTTTGAGGGCACGAATATTAACCATTAAGAAGAGAGGATGGGTTAGAATTCAAGCAACATTTAAATCTTACTATGTTTGTAGATCCTACGTTTTTTGAAACATTAATTGTTAATGCGTAATAATTAAACAAATTTGTGTTTTCTGTTTAATGAAACTTTATAGCGAATAATAAATAATAATGTTAATTCTTGTAGAAATTTTGCATTATTCACAGGTATATCTACAATATTTAATAGTTGTAGATCATATGTTTATCTTTTCAACTGGCAAAAAATTTCCACTTAAATATCGTGGCGACACGAAAAAATTTCCGGAAATTTTTTTAGTTGCCATGGTAACTAGTCAAAATTATGGCAACTTATTGGTTAAAAAGTAGAGGTATGAAATTTTCACTTATAATCTCCCAAGTGCTTGAATTATTGCCAGAAATTTTTCGAGATAAATTTCCTGCAAAAAATATATTGAATTAATGCTAATTTCATCCGACTTGGAGATTATTCAAGACAGATAGGCATTCGTATAATAGTGGCGGTGTGTTGAAAATATGTGTCTATTAGAGAAAAGCGGAAAGCGCTTTGCTGGATAAGGCATAAAAGTGCTTTACAAGTCCACTATACGATCCAAATCGCAGACCACGAATCGCATCAAATAAATCCAGTGGAAAATAAGCGCTTCATTTATCTGGAGCGGCTGAAAGACCTGTCAGCCGTATATCACGTGAAGAGTAAAAGCGGCTGCAGCCGCTGCATGCTGTTAGACGCACCCATTATTGACAGCTTAACCACTAATCAGTATATAGTAACCATATATTTCGAAATTTCTTGGGTCGCCATGGCAACTAAACAAAAACCAATTTTTTGATTGGCTAAAAAAGCGAGGTGTGAAATTTTCAGTTAATTTCTGGAAATTTTCAATTACTATATATGAGGAATGATGTTGCATATATTCTACTGGAATCAATAGCAAAAGTTTTATCATGAGGATTTCAGAGTGAGAAATATTTTCCAATAAGACTGGCTCCCGTATTGACGAAGACTTGCTTTGGCTACATTTTCGACGAAGACTTGCTTTGGCTACATTTTCGAAAACGAAGAACTGATTCAAAATATTCTGAGGTACATCTCAGATTCAGAATCTGATCTCGTTAAAAAGTCTTTGAGTAACTTTGACGAAATAGATTATGATGAATTAGTCCATTTTTTATCGCCCTTTGATGTGAAACGTTCACCTACAAAAAGCAATATTGGGTAACTTATTGATGTAGCTTATTAGGAACTGATACGGAAACCAAGTGTTTTGAGACGGTGATCAGAATATTGAAGAATCAGAGTCTCACAAGCTTCTTAAGAAGAAGCTTAGCTTTCTAACACCCACTTCTAAAAATTGTTTATCCAAAATTCAATTGCAAAATAAGACTCTAGCCCTGTGGAAATGACTATTTTCAATTATAGACCAAGCTATAGAGGTGTTTTCCCCACAAAATAAAAGACGCAAATGGCCTATCCTAAGTTTTATAAGATAGTTCGTTAATGAAAACCCCAGTTTTTGCCCCAGCAAAATCGCTTTGAGGATTTTTTTTTGAAGTATCTCAAAGGAATCGTTTTACAGTCAATGGAACTCTTGTAGAGATTTATAAAACCTGCAAAATAGATTTTCATTCGACCGGATTGGTGCATTTTCCACTGAGAAAATCCGGGAAAACCTCGGAAAAGAGACCATTTTTCAATTTTTTTTTGGATTTATGAATCTGAAGCTGGACAAACAATTTTGCGGAAACTGATAGATATTAATATGTGGTTCGCAAGATGTGTAGTTTTTGCACAATCGCGTTATAAAATATTCAAAGGCACATCTTGCAAGATGCACCGATTAAGGGATATTGTCGAATTCAAATTCAGTAAACGGCATCTGGAAGTAGAGATCAATATCTACTATTTGTATATTTTGGATTTTCACCTGAGAGTTGGGAAATGTGTTGAAAATGTCACTGAAAGTTGATAAAAACGCTTCCAAGTGCGTCTGAAGTCATCCGAAGTCACCCGAAGTCGAACTGAAGGTGTAAATGTATTTTTGAAAAAATTAGATGATGTTCTAAGTGTCACTTTCAGACCAAAATATAATATGCTGGTTTGCGGTGACTTCAATATTGACTGTTATAAGAATGTAAAAAATGATTTTAAAAAACTGTGTAATGTCTTTAGTTGTTATAATATGAGACATTTGGTGGGCTTGCCAACCAGAGTAACACCTGGTACAGCTTCAGCAATTGATCAAATATTTTCAAATTTCACTGATAATGGTACATGCTGTATAGTCGACAATAATGTTTCCGATCATAAATCAATGTTTTTTTATTATGGACTCGATCAAGTTCATTCAAAAGTGGATGGCGAATTTAAACGTTCATTTGATGTGAAAACCCTTCAGGAGGAGAATTGGGAAAATTTCTTTAGTGTTTTTGATATGAATTTGGCTTATCAGTGTGTTTGGGAGAGATTCTTTTATTACTTTGAAATTAATTTTCCAAAGCGTAAAATATTCAATAAGACTGTTAAAAATAATAATTGGGATAAAAATAAAGTTAAAATTTCAAGTAGAAAGTTGAAAGACCTCTACAATCTAAAAAAAGTTCGGAAGGACCTTGATAATAGTTATAAAACGGAAAAACAAAAACACTTTCAGTTAGTAAAATTAACAAAGAAAGAATATTTTCAAAAACGAATTGATGAATCTGATAATCCGTCAAAAACAGCTTGGAGAAATTGTCTCTGTATTATCTAATAAACCAAAATGCACCACTAAGAATATTTCTATTTCTATAAAGGGCAGAGACGCTGTTGATGATTTGCCGAAAGAAGTCGCTAACACATTTAATAATTATTTTATAGAGTCAACTAAAGTATTATCTAGTCAATTTGATAAGACAAATCTGGATTATCAATCTTACGCGAGAAACATTCCATCTCAGAGTAATTCGTTTTTTTACACCCTTATACTGAATCCGAACTATATGAATTACTGAATAGCAAACTTAAAAATAAAAGTTCTTCAGGTCATGACGAAATCCCCATGTTTCTTTTGAAAAAGAGTCTTCATGTTTTAATTAAACCAGACTTCATTTGGTGAATCTGTCATTCAGCGAAGGTTCATTCCCAAATATGATGAAAATAGGTAAAATCAAACCAGTGTATAAAAAGAATAGTCCAAACTTACTGGAAAATTATAGGCCATTAACAATTTCATCAAGTATATGGAAAATATTCGAATATGCTTTTTTGAAAAGACTTTTATCATTTTCTGATGATCATAATATCTTTACAAAAAACCAACATGGATTTCTGACCAAAAAATCAACTAGTACATCTATACAATCATATCATAGAGAGATTATGAACTACATTGAAGCAGGCGAGTGTCCTGTTGGGATATTCTGCGATCTCTAAGGGCATTCGACACTATTCCATTATGGCATAAGGGGCATACCGTTAGCATGGATAACAGACTATCTCTCTTATAGAAAACAATATGTCGCTATTAACTATGCAACTTCCAGCATGGCCTTCTCTGAATTAGGAGTTCCTCAAGGGTCGATATTGAGACCCATATTGTTTGTATTATATATTAATGATTTGGAATACTCGACACCAGGAACTCACAATGTACGCAGATGACACGTCAATTATAATCTCTGACAGATCAGAGTTAGTTTTGAAAGAAAAATGTAACAAATTTTTTGAAAATATTAATAAATGGTTTTCTGCGAACAATTTGTTTTTGAATGCAAAAAAAACCAGATTCAATGAGATTTCATCATCGTCAACGGAAGTGTGATATTATTAGTTTCAGAGCAAATGTTAATTCTGACAATATAACAACAGAATGTGAGAGCTTACAATTTTTGGGTCTCTACATTGATGAACATTTAAATTGGCAGAGTCACTGCGATTTTCTAAAAAAAAATTAATTCTATTTCACATCAGTTCAGAAATATGAGGCAGGTTTTGAATGTTGATCAGCTGCTGAAGCTGTACTATGCGCAGGTGAAACTGAGATATGGAGTGTGTTTTTGGGGTTTTTCCTCTAACTGCTCTGATGTCTTTATAGCACAAACAAAACTTATACGAATCATTAATGGCATGAGTACCCGTGATTCTTGCAGAAATTCTTTTAAAAATTTTAGAATTTCAACTGTTCCTAGTCTCTTAATTTTTGACTTGTGCTTATCTGTTTTTGAGAATACGAATAAATTGTTTGCACTAAATAAATGTAAGCATAATATTGACACAAGACAAAAAACTATGTTTTTGTACCATTTGTCAAAACTAAATTAGCTTTCAATTCTCCTGATCAGATGTAATCTTCAAACGAAAACTTTTGAAGAATTTATTTGTATAGGTAGGTAGTTTTATTCCATTTTTCAGGAATTATTTTCATCTCCGATTTCCTTTTTCTTTTTCTTAAACGATTCCTATACAAATTTTATAACTTGTCAAAAAAGGAAAATAAAGATATTATTATTAACACGAGCGACCTTGGGTGTACTTTGAAGCATTTAGAGTAATTTCCAGTGACATTTTCAACACATTTACCACCTCTCAAGTGAAAATCCAAAATATACAAATTGTAGATGTTGATCTCTACTTCCGTGTGTCGTTTACAGAATTTGAATAAGATTATTTCCCTTAAATCGGCGCATTTAGAAAGATTTGCCCTTAAATTGTTTACAACGCGATTGTGCAAAAACTACATATCGGGTAGAAACCATCTTTTGCATAGTTGAACCACATGTGATTATCTATTAGTTTCCGCAATATTGTCTGCCCACCTTCAGATTTATAAATATTATAAATTTTTGAAAAATGGTCTCTTTTTCGAGGTTTTTCCGGATTTTCTCAGTGAAAAATGCACCGATCTGGGCGTATTACAAACCATTTTGAAGATTACATAAATTTCTACAAAAGTTCCATCGACTGTAAAACGATTCCTTGAATAATCTTTGAGACATTTGCAAAAAACCAAAAAAGTTATAATTTTTTCACTATTTCTTGTTTAAAAAATTCCACAAAGCGATTTCACCGGGGTTTTCATTCACGAATTATCTTATAAAAAGTAGTATACGTTTGCGTCTTTTATTTTGTGTGAAAAGAGCCTCTCATTTTTATCTGCAGCTTGGGCTATTATCTAAAAAAATGTATTCAAGAAAGCGACGATAATACTTGAGATTTAGATTCAGATTTAGCAATTTAAAAAATTTCAGTTTCGTTTACTGACTCTTCACGATAGATGAACTATTTTATTTTTTTAAATATTATACAGATCTACAGCTTCATAGCTATCGCTAGGAATTCGAAATGACTTTTCTACAATTATTAAAGTACATGAATCATAAACAGTTTTTTCAAATGAATTTTTCAAAAAATAACATTCTTCCTTACAATCAGTCATATATTTAAAAAAAAGTAACTTCATATCGTAGGTTTTTCCATTTCCAGAGGAGTCATGTTTAGTTCAATCTTCAGTTGAGAATTTTTCACTTTTCAACTTGAAATTTACATTTTATCAACGAAAAGTAACTGGATATGTCCAGATAATAATTTTAAATTTCCAGTAGTAATTGGAAATTTCTAAACAGTAATTGGAAATTTCCAGATAGTAACTGGAAATTTCTAGATAGTAATTGGAAATTTCCAAATAGTAACTGAAAATTTACAGATAACTGGAAATATCCAGATAAAAGCTGGAAATTTCCAGATTTGAAAATAAGCAGAAATTTTATTGCATTGGCCCTTCATTAACATCGTATAAAACCATCATCATATCATCAATTTCGTGGTATTTAAAATTGATCTAGATTGTGTAGGTCTAGGAAAATATTGGAATAAATATAATTCGCTAGATTTCCTAACAAAAATAAGTGAGAACCAACCAAATTTCAAAAGCAGTCTCGACAATAAATAGCCCATTACAAAAAAAAAACAATGAATCGGATGGCACACTGCTTGGTATTCTAAAATCTCGTTATGTAGTTATGGCAAAACGCGAGATGAGAGTGTTATTTGATTTTTTCCAGTTAGGATTCTACCTACCGTACAGCATTCCAAAGGACTTTGACTCTGCTCTAGCGAAGCGAACAAGACACGCGGCCTCCCCATGCAAACACAGTCACGGAAGGTATGGAAGATGACTAGGCCCAATTATACAGACGCCATCCATAGCCTGTTGTGTATTTCTTTAGAGATCTATGAAAGTTAATATTTTTGCCAAAAAGTGGTTTGTTTGTTGATTGGCAACTTAAACATTTCTTGTTCTATGGAAGTTGTGGGTATTGCTTTGTTTTATTGATGTCCATATAACAAAATATGTTCATTTTATAATAGCACTATGGAAACTCCAACACTATTTAATGCATTGACCAATTCAATTGATTATCAATTATTTAATCAACTAGTGTATTGATGAAGGCGATTAATGATCGAGACATTTTAACGCGTGAGCGAAGCGAGCGCGTTTATTTTCGAGATCATTAATCGCATTTTAATATAAGAGTTGATTACAATATTTTTCCGTCTACCTCACTCTTGCTGAAATGAAGGAATTCTAATTTTTTCTGGCAATAAAGTTAAAGATGCTACCTTAGCAGTTTCCGCAACATCTGGCAACAAAAATTAATCGTCAATATCCATTTTAGCGTCCATAACATCTGAATTCGTTTATGTTCGGTTGCCTATGCAACAAACATGCATTCATAAAGAAATCGATCATTAATAACAAATCGACCATTAATAGGGGTCATTAATAGTAGATTATTTGCACCGAAGAACATTAAACATACATGTTAATACGAGATATGCGGAAAAGAATATTAAAAGTACAGAAAAGTTATTTTTCTGAAATCGTTAAAGAATGCCCACTTTATCGGAGCAACTTCAGGTCTCAAAATACGCTAATCTAGTATTTTAGTCCGTTGCTAAGCAACGAACTTTCCCGGACCGTTTTCGGACCTAAACGGTACGGGAAAGTACTTTCCCGTATTGAAAACGATACGGGAAAATTTTTGCCGGCTTGTTTACATTTTAGACAGTTATTGAATTCACGCAAACAATATGTAGAATTCCTTAGTTTTTGATAATGCTGATTGCGATTTCAGAAAAAATAGTATGTGTACTGTAACAAAAAAGGTTGTTGGATGCGCAAATATCTCAGGGAAGACGTAGGTTGTGCCAGAGAATGAATGATCAAGTCGGGATGACGGATTTATTTGACAGTTATTGACAGTTTTCAATCTACAAAGAATAAATATGTTTCACAATGCTAAAATTTGGGGAAAACGTTATGAAAGAGATTATGCTCATATATTTCAAATGCTAACTCACCTACAAAGCAGGTATATGCCTTTAAAATATCGGAATGCAACAAATTAAATGCACTGCACCACAGGGTATATATTTGACTGAAAACCTGACAGTAACTATGATTAAAAATACAAATGACAATATTGCTAGGCCATTAGGATGAAACCAATATTTCAACAAATATGAAAAGACATCTGCGAGTAGGAAGCGCGCATTTAACTAAAGCTAGTTCAACTTTGTTACAACCGCCCCCCATCTAATTTGATAATGCAACGTCTGAAAAATTAGATGTATCAAAAAGAATAATAATGCTTTAAATGGCTGACATGGCAGGAACCTCGCTCCTTATCAGTGCCAGGACAAATGAGAATGTAGGTAGACCTACTGATTTTCTTTTTAATCATATAAGGTCCCTCATATAGTATTGCAAATTTCTTAGTTTCCGCCGTAAGCGCCGAAGAAATGGGATTAGCCTTCAATAAAACTTGGTCACCGACCTCGTATTCTGTATAAGGCCTTTTTGGATTGAGCGCTTTACGTCTCTCAGCATTAGCTAACATAGTTTCTTTGGCTAAAATGAGTTTGACTTCGACAGTTGAGTCTGGTAAGTCTTTAGGATAAACAATATATTTTCTCATCAGGGAAAGAGGCGGGATACCTAATTGTAACTCACTAGGTGTAAAGCCGGTACTTTCGTGTACTACAGAATTCAACAATTGTGCGAATTTCGTAACTTCAAATGCCCATCGTTGATGGTTATCATAACAATAAGTACGAAAAAGACGAGAAAGATTGCGCATACTTCTCTCTACCGGATTACTTTGTGGGTGTCGAACAGAACTAAAAATAGTTTTTCCCGCTGCCGACACTGTAAATAGTCCATACATGCTTAGCAACAAAACAGGTAAATGGCCTATATCATTCGTTTACTAATTCATCTTGACAACGGAATGTAAATAGTGTCATTTACATGCCTAGGGTAATAATGACTTTGCCTTTGACAAGTAATACCTTCAGCTTCATTCATATCAATTTTTAGGTTATGAGACCTTTTGAATATTATTGTTGTCTGCTTATTCGGTAACTTAGTTACACGCACAAGCAACTTAGAATGAAATAGCGAACGAATAATCATGAAGGAAGGGTAAGAAAACAAACTTCAATTCAGGCAAATTTTGAGAAATGTCAACAAGCAGCGGGAAAAACGTAATAAGTAACACGGAATGTATCGACTGTTATCATCCTCGGCAAGCGACAAGCCTCGGCTTTGCCTCGGCTCGTACTCGCTCACCTCGAATGTTAACACGTCTTTACATTCCTTGTTACTTAAATAACTATTAACACCCAGCATGTTCAGCGATCTGGCCCAGGATTTCGATGTAAATTGACTGCCATGATCAGAGAGAATGCTGTTTGCGACTCCATGTTTAGGAAAATAGTCTAAAATGAGTCGATTCAGTATTGTACGACAGGTTGCTTTTTTTAAAGAATAAAGAGTTATGAATTTCGAAAAAATATCCACGATGACACAAAGGAAGGTCACACCCCCTCGTGATCTGGGTAGAGGCCCATACAAGTCAATCGAAATAATTTCATTTACTTTTTCAGGTAAAATAGAAAGCAATGCCGGTTTAGGGGCTACCGTATGTTTTGCCAACTGACATATTTCGCAATGTTTGATAACATATTTCACTCGTTTGAATATTCCTTTCCACCAAAGATCCCTTTTAATAGCAGACCATGTTTTAAAGACCCCAAAATGACCAAGCGATTCATGATAGGACTTTACGCAGTCATCAATCAACTCTTCGGGAATACACAATGCGAACGGTTCTTCATCACAACGACGTGCAAAAAGCAACCCATCGTGTAAAACATAGTTATTATCTACTATATTATCATTCATAGAACTGATTATTTGTCCCAATTTTTTGTCTTCCCTCTGTAGTTTTGGTAGGTCCTTCAACTTAGATTTTAAGGGCGCACACAATTCTATATTCATGAGTCGAAAACAACGATCACTAGGAGTGGGCAAACGAGGTGGAGGAAAACGTGAAAGAGCATCTGCTATAACATTTTCTGAGCCTCTCACATAATTCACGGTAAAGTCGAATTCCTGTAGGGCAAGGGCCCATCGAGAAATTCTTGGAGTCAGAAGTCTACAAGTCCTAATATATATGAGTGCAAAAGGTACGTTCTCCATTTTGTTAACGCGAACACAAGTGCAAGTACTTCCTTTTCACAACTGCTATAGTTTCTTTCACAATCGAGTAAAAGTCTACTAGCATATGCTATAACATAACGTTGTCCTATTCGCTGGTAAAGTTGAGCTCCTAAACCATATTCACTAGCGTCAATCTGCACCCAATATTCAATAGTAGCGAGTAGGAAACGCGCATTTAACTAAAGCTAGTTGAACTGTGTTACAGTACCTCGTAGTAAAAGCACATTCCCAGACTTCAATGCTTGTTGGCCTCGGCTTAACGCCTCGGCCAACAATTTACATTGTCGTCCGGGAATGTATTGCTTTTACTACTAGATACACAATATACTATTTACGGAAGCGCGGAATGGCATTTTTTATTTCATTTTACTTACTAATAATTAATACTTACTAAGACGTAATTACGTTATAAAAGTTCAAAAACTAGAGAGATAGAAGATGTAATTTTTCTGATTGGCTCGGTCGTTGATGAAGATCAATACTAATTGTAAAAACTACACCGAAAACGATTCGATCTTCACACACTTTATACAGTGAGCACATGACGGTTGATATGGCCATTTGAGAAAAAAGCTCAGACACGTCGATTTTCTTTTTCAGTAGCGCATTTTTTGGTCCACTTATATTTTTGATGAGGTCATCACTGTTCGACTTATGGATTCAATATCATTTTTTTCAAATGGCAATACCCTATTTTGATATACCTTTAAAAAAACGCATTTTTCTCTTTATGAATGTCATATTTTTTCTTATGTTACGCAACCGTGTGTTCGAGAAAAAATAAAAGATATTTTATTCATAATAATGTATGTAATATTAGGTCTGTTAACATAAACTTTTGACTTGAGGTATCCCCACAAAAAAAATCTATTAGGATTATATCAGGAGATCTAGCTGGCCACTCTAAAATCCTTGTCTGTGATCGAAATCGCGTTCATTTAGTTCATGAATTACTTTCACTTTATATGGGTGCCACTTATTCTTTTTTAGTCATTTTAAAACAGACGTTTAACACATTGATTGATCCAATGCAACTTGACACTGACTGTAAATATGTTTTAAAAATTCGACTTAAAAATAATAGTTCCAATAATTGTGGTATAAATGAGTTATCGACATCATGGCCCGTTTAAGCGAAAAGCAACGCATAGGGATTTGAATGATGTTTAGGTTATGGAAGGACCCGTACGCAAGCTGGGGTTTTTAACTTATTTAATAATAAATTTCCCGATAGACCCATTACATGTCCGACGGTGAAAGTCGAAGCAAAATTTAGAAATTTTGACAATGTCGGCAATAATTATACGAAAGGTCGACCAGGCGTTACGGAAGATCAACAAACAATTGGATTACTTATATTTCTGACGTCCATCATCTTAATAGTTGAAAGATTTCTATCTCTTTCAAATTTTTCACAACGTTTCAATTGCTTGAATCCGCAATCGTCTTCTGGTGAATAATGACAAAATCAGATGCTACGCTACCTTTTATAGGTCTATAATTAAAGTGAAATTACGGTGAAATTACGGCGGTCTTGTGGCGCGCGTGGTTTCGCGCTTTTTCTCCCTCCAAAACGGTCCATGAGCGGTTTCCATACGTTTTTAATTTCCACGCTTGGTTGACTGAAGGCACTATTGGCTTCTATATAGGTGGTTTCCATAAATTTCCGTTTGAACCAATGTTCCTCTCTATGAAGAACACTAGCTTCGTTCCAAAGAATTCGGTGGTGTTTTGTCCAGGCGTGGTCAGCAATTCCTGATTTTGATGTTTCCCCTCGTTGAGTCCACTTTTTGTGTTCGGCTATTCTTACTGATAATGGCCTCTTGGTCTCTCCGATATAGGAATCTTCACATTCACATGGGACTTTGTAAATACAGTTTTTGCTGGATTCTGTTGTGTTCTCTGGTTTCGTCTTGGTTGAGGAAGCTTCGTAAGGTACTGCCGGATTGAAAGCAACTCTTGATGTTGTATTTATTTCCGATCCTTCTGATCTTTTCGGAGATACCCCTGATATAGGGAAGAATGAGAACGGGGTTTTGTGGTCTTTCTTCGGTTGTCTTGGTCCTTTCGAGTTGTTTCCGAACTTCTCCACCTATTTCTTTGGGACGAAGCTAGTGTTCTTCATAGAGAGGAACATTGGTTCAAACGGAAATTTATGGAAACCACCTATATAGAAGCCAATAGTGCCTTCAGTCAACCAAGCGTGGAAATTAAAAACGTATGGAAACCGCTCATGGACCGTTTTGGAGGGAAAAAAAGCGCGAAACCACGCGCGCCATAAGACCGCGCGTAATTACACCGTAATTACACTTTAATTATAGATCTATAAAAGGTAGCGTAGCATCTGATTTTGTCATTATTCACCAGAAGACGATTGCGGATTCAAGCAATTGAAACGTTGTGAAAAATTTGAAAGAGATAGAAATCTTTCAACCATTAAGATGATGGACGTCCGAAATATAAGTAATCAAGTTACTACATCGTCTAAAACATTCAAACAAAAAATTGGATGTTTTACGTATTATTATGTGGTGGCCGGTAGCTCAGCGGTTCGGTGCATTGGACGTTTGTTCGATGTTTTGGTCGTTGAATGTTCCGCTTGCATCTGACCCAGTTCGATCCGGAGTTTGAGGGCATTTTTCTCAAGTACTTCGGTATCGATAAGCAACCTCATACCTTGTTGTGAAGCAAGTGCGGTGTGAGTTAACTAGATGCCAATTCCGACTTCTGGGTGTTTGCTCGAAGTGTGCAACCGACCACCCGGGGTGGCGCTGCAGGTTTTTCCGGGTTTTCCTGCAGCTGAAAAGTGAATACGCCACATAAAATCAGTAAGTTGCCCTGGAGCGCCAAGGCAAATAATGATAATAGCCGTCATCTACCCGCACAGGCCATGCCTTTGGTAACACTCTTCTAGTGTTTATGAGGAAGTAATATTATTATTAGTGTCATTGCATAAACCTACTCGTCAATGTGTCAGAGGTAAAGTGAAAGTAATTTATGAACTTAATGAAGATGATTTCTATAGCTGACGAGGATTTTTAAAGTGGCCAGCTAAATCTCTTGCTCTAACCACACTAGATTTTTTGTGGTGATACCTTAAGTCAAAAATTTACGTCAACAGACCTAAAATTATATTATTATGAATGAAATCTTTTATTACTCGAACATACGGTTATCTAACATAAGAAAAAACATAATAATAATATCGTTTATTTTTGCATACATGGTAAAATAATGATAATATTTCATATGATTTTTAAACTTATGCAAAAAAGGACCTGAAAACAATTTTAAAAAGATCTAGTTCAGTCCCTTCGAATTCTAAAACGAAAAAAAAATTGTATGCGTTCGATTATGAGAGAAATAAAACGAGAAAAAAAATTACAATCATCTTCATCTATACAAATAATAATAATTGATGTACCTTAAGGAAGTAACAGGAGAGAGAGATGTCAGAAGTATTTCATTAAGTATTTATAAAGGACCACGCACGTTTCTTATGGAAAATGGCTTTCCGTGAATTTGTCCGAATTTTTGGTATGGTGTAGATCTGGATGCACTGATCAAAAGTGTCCCTTGCCCAAAACTCCAAAAATGGACAGTTTTCGAGATATGGCTCTATAAATGTATTTTTTTTTTTTTGGATTTTGAGACACAATCAGTTCACTCTCATACTTAAAAAAAACCGAGTTTCAATGATTTCACTGCAGGATTCGATTGAAAAATAATTCCTTCTTCGTTACAGATACTGCCATTTGAATATATATATATATATATATATATATATATATATATATATATATATTCACTGCTCGTCACTGGCGATGTAACTGGACTATCATTTTCAATTTCTATAGTCCAGTTTTTGTAGAAACAAAAACTTCTGAATTGCTCAAGGTATCACAGAGTCACATATATTCAACACCTTTCGATAGGGGCAATAGAAAAATAATATTCGATACACACTATAGGAACTGAATCTAAGATACTTTTTTTTTTAAATAGTTTCCTAGTCGTCAAAGAAATAATGGTAAATTCAAAATGAGCATATTGAAAATCGTTCATAATGTAGGCTAACGACATAAATACTCGTATCGAATGCCGTTTGTTTATACCGAGTCTTAAATATCAATAGAAACAAGGGAATACATGCCCAATAATCATTTCTAATCACTAATCGAACCGTTAAGGCAAACGGATCCGTGAAAATGTCTGAATATTTGATATGATGTGGATTTCGATGCACTGATCAAGTGTCTATTGCTACAGACTACAAAAATGGACAGTTTTCCAGATGTGGCCGTATCAATATCTGTTTTTTTTCGTTTTCTAGATTGTGGCCCATAATCGCTTAGCTCTTATACCCAACAAAAACGGAATTCTATCGATTTCTGCGCAGGAATTGACTGAAAAACAGTTGTATTTCATTTCAGATACATTCATTTGGAGAAATTAGCATACACTGCTTGTCACTGGTGATGTAGGTGGGCTATTATTTTCAACTTTTGCATTTCCGTGTTAGTAGAAACAAAAACTCTTGAATTCTTCTAGTTCTAACAAACATACTTATATCCAACACAATTCAATTGTGGCATTTGAAAAAATAATATGCGATACACACTCTAAATATGATTTGAATTATTTTTGAAATATTCTCCTGGCCATCAGAAAAATAGTAGAAAATGCAAAATGAGAAACTAGAAAATCGTATTTATAATGTACGCTGACGAGATGAATGCTCGTATCGAATGCAGATTTTTTATACCAAGTGTTAAATATACACAATGAAAAATCATTTATAATTGTTAATTGAACCGATAACTGATGAGAGAATGTAGGCTTTCACGGCCGGAGTCAATATATTCAATGTTGTCTGGGCCTAGCGGCCAGATTTTTCTCAGCCGAAAGCCTATATGGACTTGGAAAACTGAGAACACCGATGAGGAGTGCTGTGGTCTCAGATGTTTAACGTTCACGGCCATCAACTCTAGACAACATTGAATTTTGAAATAAATGAGTTTTCATGGGAAACTGATAATGGGAAAATTGTAAAACAGTAACAATATTTATTTCATGAAAAATATCAATTCTCCACCAAAGTGATGATGATAGTAGTAAGAATAATAGAACGTAAAAGAAAGTTGGTCCAAACGTTCATCAAATCATCTATGCGTAACATTTAACGAGGGTCAATTGTTCAACCAACCAAATATTATTGTATTCACTCGAACTATTGCAAAATTATACATGGGGCAAATAAGATAACGTTATTCATTCTCAGTTCTATGTCTGTCTTCGCAGTAGCTGAAACACCAAAACGACGAAAATTTTTTTTGAAGAGTACAGACAGAGTCAAGGCACAAAAATCTTACAGTGATCATCTTTACAGAAGTGAAGTGTAGGTGCATTCACTAAATAAAGAACTATTGAACGAAAAATGTATATTTTGAACAAAATCGGGTAGGGTACTATACAATAATGTGGTTGCTGTTGTGATCTTATTCTATTTGTTAGAGGTAAGTTGAAGAAATGAATAGTTTTTTGCTGTTCACTAGGTATTCAAGTATCTTCTTGTTTGTTTATTCCACAACTGCATTCATCTCGCCAGCGTACATTATAAATACGATTTTCTAGTTTCTCATTTTGCATTTTCCACTATTTTCCTGATGGCCAGGAGAATATTAAAAAAAAATCAAATCATATTTAGAGTGTGTTTCGCATATTATGTTTTCAAATGCCACAACTAAATTGTGTTGAATATAAGTATGTTTGTTAGAACTAGAGCAATTCAAGAGTTTTTGTTTCTACGAACACGGAAATACAAAAGTTGAAAATAATAGCCCAGCTACATTGCCAGTGACGAGCAGTGCATGCTAATTTCTCCACATGAATGTATCTGAAATGAAATACAACTGTTTTCTTAGTCAATTCTTCTCAGAAATCGATAGAATTCCGTTTTTGTTGGGTATAAGAGCTAAGCGATTGTGGACCACAATCTAGAAAAAGAAAAAAATCAGATATTGATACGGCAATATCTTGAAAACTGTCAATTTTTGTAGTCTGTAGCAATAGGCACTTGATCAGTGCATCGAAATCCACATCATATCAAATATTCAGATATTTTCACGGATCCGTTTGCCTTAACGGTTTGATTAGCGATTAGAAATGATTATTGGGCATGTATTCCCTTGTTTCTATTGATATTTAACACTCGGTATAAACAAACTGTATTCGATACGAGTATTTATGTCGTCAGCCTACATTATGAACGATTTTCTATATGCTCATTTTGCATTTACCATTATTTCTTTGACGACTAGGAAACTATTATATTTTATATAAAAAAATATCTCAGATTCAGTTCCTATAGTGTATATCGAATATTATTTTTCTAGTGCCCCTATCAAAAGGTGTTGAATATATGTGACTCTGTGATACCTTGAGCAATTCAGAAGTGTTTGTTTCTACAAAAACTGGATTATAGAAATTGAAAATAATAGTCCAGTTACATCGTCAGTGACGAGCAGTGTATAATAATGTCTTCAAATGGCAGTATCTGAAACGAAGAAAGAATTATTTTTCAATCGATTCCTGCAGTGAAATCATTGAAACTCGGTTTTTCCTAAGTATGAGAGTGAACTGATTGTGTCTCAAAATCCAAAAAATGCAAAAAAAATTACATTGATAGAGCCATATCTCGAAAACTGTACATTTTTGGAGTTTTGGGCAATGGATACTTTTGATCGGTGCATCCAGATCTACACCATACCAAAAATTTGGACAAATTCACGGAAAGCCATTTTCCATAAGAAACGTGCGTGGTCCTTTGCAGTATATATATTTGCAGATCTAAGACTAGTTGAGAAGCAGACATTCAAAATGCATTTTGTCCAAATTGCATAATTTTCAGGAAACGGCGAAGTTTACTATGAGGAAACTGATAGGTTTTCGTGAGATTCAAGAAACCGAAAAATTTACAAAAAATATGACCTCCAATATTAACTTGATGCCAAAAATCGACTTTTGTTATTCAATCCAAAAATTTGAAAAACGAATGAGCCTAAATGCTCTTTGATTGTCCAAGCCGGACAAAACTCATTTCGTTTGGGAACTCAAGGGACTTAATGCTGTTTGATAGTAAAACAATCGATTTCAAAATTATTTTTTTTCAGATATGTAATCAAACAAAAATAAAAATTTCATTAACAGTACTTTCAGAAGAAGAATGAACTCAAAACCTTGAACCTATAATTTCATCTCATCATCATCGTCTTAACATTGACACAGTTCTCGCTGCTCAGAATCATCTTCATCTTCATCATCCACATCTTCATCTCCAGGAATATCTTCAACATTTTCAGGTAAAATTGGAGCAAGCCATGACAATTCTGGATCATTCCTCCAATTCTCAGTAGCCAATTCTATTAATAATTTATTGAGGCTCTTTATTTTCTTCCTTTTTATTTCCCTATTAAGCGGTACTTGTGACAGCACGATACTTTCAAATTTCTTTCCTCTCTTCAACAGAGTTTCGTATTTCTTCGAATCATCATCATTTCTATAAAACTGCTCAGTTTTTATTTCTACACCTCCATTTCTCATTCTTTTGATAAAGATTCTCTTTGCTTCGCACCAGTTTTAATTTTTTTTTGCAATACTTTGGACACGCCGCTGGCTTACTCCAAATACATTAAGAAACATTTTCTGACAAACGTCTTGCTTTCCTGAACTAGTCCATATTTTATGCTTAATAGTCATACTATGATGCTTCTCGTTCTGTAATTTCCTGCTTCTTTTTCTTTTGGGTGTAGGCACTTGGAGAAGATGAGAAATTTTGGTGTCTTGTTTCACTTTATCTGCTTGTTTGTAGAATTTCGCTCGACAAACACGTAGTTCTTGAAGCGAAATATAATTGCATGATTCATGATTGCAGGGATATGTAAACATATCCAAATTGGAGTCAAAATCAGAATACCTGAAGAAATTAAAAGTTCAAAACATAACCTCTAAGTAGTTATTAATAATTTACCTTATTTGTTTCTTTCGCTCTCTCTTAGTGGAATTTTTTCCTCTTTTACGACTTCCGCGATCACTATCACCTACTACATGTTCACATTCCATTGTCTCAGATCATCAAACAGTATAATAGCAAAAAGAATTGTGTACTATTTGCCAAAGTGCATTCAGAATGCATTAAGTCCGCAGCGCGAAAACAAAAGGCGTTTTGAAAGTCTATGCGTAGTGGACAAAATGCATTTTGAATGTCCAACCAATCTTCACTGGGGATTTCACATGAGACTGAACGCCTTTTGAATGTACATGGTTGTGTTAGAAAATGCGTCTAAGGTTGAAGAATAGAACGCCATCTCTATTTCAGAAGCTGAAATTTTGGACAAAACGCATTTTGAATGTCTGCTCCTCAGTTGAACAGTTCTTTTTTCAATTTTGATTTAAAATAGTAAGCTTGGCGGATTTCAATGGCACCGACGGTTGGTTATATGGAGAGAATATATTATAAGAAAAACATCGACGAAAAAATGTGGTTCTATGTGGTGGTGGTGAGATAAGACCCCTAAGTCTTAAATTCAAATTATGAACATCGGTGTGATAATGAATTTTATTAGTTAAATATGCAGGACATTTATTAGTAATGCTCTTATGATACAAGACCAAGAAGTGAAACTTGTGCCTTTCCTGCATGTTGAGCCATTTGGAATCTTTCAACTTGTGTGAGACGGGATCAAACTTCCTGATGCCATATATGAAACGTAAACATGACTTTTGCATTTTTTCAATTCGGTTTATCCATACACAGAAAAATGCGTTCTTTTTGAAAGTATTATCAATATAGGATAATGCCATTCAAAAAAAGTTATAATGACGTCATAACTCGAACAGTGACGACGTCTTCAAAAATATGAGTACACCAAAAAATGTGCAAATGAAAAATAAAATCGACGTGTCTGAGCTTATTTTCCCTAATAACCATATCAAGCGTTCAACGAATTTGTTCCAACCTCCACCATTCTCATGGTGATATATTTTTTGTTGATGTTGTTGAATGTCAAGTACGTTAATTATCTCGTCAATTTGATTATATTGGTACAAGTTGTAAGCACAACCAAAGTCTGCCCAACTTTCTGCTCAACACAACCTTTACGTGCTCACTGTATGATTACGAAATTATTCGCTAATACAGTAGCTTCTTCAAGTAAATATACAAGCTAAATAATCATTTATAAGAACTACCCAGGTAAGTACTACTAGTTATTTATGCAACAAGTGCAAAAAGTAAGTGCAATAAACAATTGTTGCACGAGTTGCATACCATACTTTTTCTGCGTTTATGCCAAAACTGTTTCATTTCGGTGGTACTAACGTGTAAGAAAAACATTCTTTGTTCAAATCTAGCTGCTGAAAGTAATATAATAATATTCAAAGAAACAAATTTTATTTTTATCAAATTGCATTTTCTAGTAATGTTGTAATCCCAGTATGTAGGTAATAAATATGATTGACAATAATTTAAAATATGCAACTGTTTAAAACTTAATACAATCTCATAGAAAATGTGCTAAATATGGCGTCAATTTGACTTTTATGTTGTCATGATGACAGTACGCTGTAGCAGAATGACAGATAAGTGCAATAAAGACATTATTGCACTCAGTGCAATAAAGAACCAGTTTTTCCATTAAATACAGTTCAATAAAGTTTCGTTTTTTGGATGAACGTAGAAAAACAAAATTACAGACAATTTAATCCCTATCATATATCTACATTGATGAAATGAACACAACAGAGGAGAGTTATTCAAATCAAGTTGGTCGATAAACAATAGGTTTGAATTTTTAAGTCTATTAACTTCTAATGATACTAAATAATTCAATTTCAATCCTTTATTTTTTATATGTAAAATTTTAAATTCTTCGTCAAAAGAGTGATTTTCTTCTAAAAGATGCTTTTCGATTTACACACTGTTCACAGTGCGTAAAGTGATACCTTTGAGCACAGGTGAGTAAAAAATCAACTGTGCGTAAAGTAATGTTTTAGACACTGTTCATACATTTTGCAAAAAAACAATATCTTGCATCAGATTTTACTGTGAAGTCATCATTTGAGAAAACGAAAATTGAATTGAAAACTTTATAGGCTACAACATTCAACAATTGCTACAATTTGTCAATGTCATAAAAAAAATGTGTAAGATATATTTTCGTAAAGAGCTTTTTTGTACTTTTCATAGTAGGTACAGGAGACGAACAGAGGACCTTCACCCATGTGTTAACTGGATGAAATAGTTATTTATGTACCAAGGACGAAAAACTGTCTATTATAGTCGAGCCTGCAAATTGATAGCCGAGGCGCAGCCGAGGATAGCAAGCAGGCGAGACAGTAGACAGTTTTTCGCCGAGGTGCATATTACATTTTTTCGTCGACCTCTACATACCTTTATGAAAGTAAGTACTCGCATGTTTGCTGGCCTCAGCTACGTCCAACTCTTCGAACTGCAGACTCGATCAATTCTTGATTATTATGAACACTAATATTCACACCACGGTCTAAATTCACACGTAAAATCTAGCGGATTTCGTAAATAATTAATTTGACAACAGCAAATGACAGTTATTGTCACAGGCGCCTATGTATTAATTAAAACGTGGATTTACGAAAATGACTCAATCGCCGCTCTCGTACCGTGCCGTATCATAGTGACCACAGCGGACGAAAAGAGTTTGCGGACGAAAAGTGTTTGCGGACGAAAAGTACTTGCCTTCAAAAATAGTCGATTTTTCGTCCGGAAATTAGTACGTAAAATGTCATTTTTTGCAGAGGTCGACGAAAAAATATTTTTTATGAAATGTCATAAATAGATGAGGACGCCTAAAATGTGTTCATATCAAATTGTGTTCATGGCTATCTTTGATTTAATTAATTTCATTTTTTTTTCTGTGCTGCACCCACTTGTTAACCAAAAGAATTTTGTTTTAACCGTTAGTTTATAATATAAAGAATATGCCAAGATAGTATTTGCTCACTCATTTCTGATCATGACTACCTGACAAACGGGTATAAAAAGGTAAGTAGGTATGTATAGATAACTTCACGCTCATACAAAAAAGTCCTACTTTACGAACTTGTATCATAAATAACTATTTTCTACAAACAATCAGAATTCACCATTTTCCGCTAGGTAGGTACATAAGATTTTTCGATAAATTAAATTAAATAGATTTTCTCGTGACTTTTTCTCGTCTTTCAAACGAAAAAGTACAAAAATATGGAATTTGAATATAAAGAAATACCTGAAAGCAATCTAGAAGCAGCAGCTGTTGCCTATTTGGAACTATTACCAGCCATATCTCCGGAAAGGTTCGAGAAACAATTAAACATTTTCTTAAGTGGACTGAGGAAAAAGGTGTTAAAAGCTGCAAAAAGAGGGTTTTCTGGATTATTTTTTGGATTCAAGAAATATTATAGAGCCAAATCTCCTCTGGTCTCGTTTCTCAATTATTTAAGCAATAATGAAGATAAGACAAATTGTTGATATTGAAAAATTCTACAAATTGACAACAAACAACAACAAAAAACAATCTGTAGGAATGAAACAAAAAAAGCAAAAGCGTCGATATTGCAAATTTTATGCAGACTGCCCCAGATGACATTCATATACTAATCAAAGTAGTCACACCATACTTGTAAGAAGTTAACAGCGGTACATTCTGCAGCCTCCCCACATCTTCCAGAACCTCGCAGTGCTACACTGGCCATAGCTGGCAATTATTTGGCCGATTCTGGGAAAGAAATCACCAACACAAAAGTGCTAGGCAGCTGGAAGTCGACCACTCTGGCACTGGCACTGAGTCGACCACCGTGTACCTTGCATGTAGTCTCGGAAAGTCGGAAATGAAGAAAACAAAAAAAAATAATATATATGCAATACATTTTTTCAATCAGTGATAACTCGGAAGATGGTACGGGCAGGTAAAGTTAAAGGAGGTACATTCGGGGGTAATACCACGAGTGCTCGCAATACTATACGAAGGGTTTTTGAATTTTGAAAATACCGAAAGGTTCAAATTGCCATTTTTAATAGAACTGATGATGCCGGAAGAGGTTTCGTATTGCTTCTCAAAAAATTATCTCGCCAGCATTCAGTAAAAACTACGGCGCACACAAGTATTTATCGTTATTCAAAATATGTGGTGAAATGGCGCAAAAAACATAAACTACTCGGTAGGCAGATATTATACCTGTGAGATAAGCATATCTAGACAAACGTTATCTCGAAACTAGTTATAGGTACATGGCCATAGTGATCGCGCTATAAATATTTAAATTTCAGTGTATTTATTCTGTTTTACGACTAGAAACCCCCTCATATTTTCTATTACATCCTGTATATCAACTAATATAATTCTTATCGTGTTCGCGTAGCATGCAATCATCACTATTATAGTTTAGATGTAACATACTGAAATTTCAGTAAATTCTTTCGATGCCTAGAAATCCTCTTATCTCCGTGCCTGGTCTTTTTCCAGTTGATGTGCCCCGAGCGCAATCTGTCGAGTAATTAGAATGTACGTTTTCTCAAAAAGTAGTATCGGTATTACAATTCAAAATAATTTCTGTCCCATTGTTCCACGTCGACCCGTTCAAAGGACCCCGCACGAAAGCATAGGAAAATGGCCCAGAGTGGGATTTGCCAGAAATTCACATATGTTATTCGTATTTAGTGTCTGATCAAATGTTCTCATGGGCCCAATCCTCTAAAACCAATGATTTAGCTCTCAGGGCCGTATTTAGTATAGTTGCCAAATAAACAAAGACACTTTTCTCAAGTCCATGATTTTTGTATTTCCTACTAGAATTCAATTAAATAAGAAATATTGCAAAATCTCAGAATTTGTCTTTTAGCACCAGTCCTCTGTTAAACAAGTTTTGCCAGGACCGTATTTAGTAAAACTGTAAGTGCCAAGTGATCCACAGAAAACTGAATTAAAATGGTTTTATAAATTGTGAAAGGCTTTCGCGGCCATCCTCACTTACATGGTGGTTCTTCGGGTTGTAAGGCCGACGTATGTTTAGAGAAAATCTCGACGTTTCGCCAACACGAGTGGTTCTCAAGTTGCGACTTAAGAAACCAGAAACTTTGAAAATATCTCTTGAAAATGCTAACCACTCGTGTTGGCGAAACGTCGAGATCTTCTCTAAACATACGTCGGCCTTACAACCCGAGGAAATGGTTTTGTAGTAACTATCTTATTTCTTGATCTGTCAGTGGTTGATGGCTCGTTTGATATATGAATGTAGCTTTTTTTGTGTACATAACAAAAGTGGTCGCCATCTTAATATCCAAGATGGTCGGCCAAACCTATTAACCATATAGGACTTATCTTGTAGCATTTTGAGAAAGATGATAACAGGAAAAAATAAGAACTACAACGTTTTGATTGTTGAAATCAGTCATTTACTTTTTGAATTATCTAATTCTTTAATATAAATATAACTCTATCTTATTAAAACTGTATCTAATTCTTAACAAACAACGTTGAAACCGATATTTCCAAAGTGGTGGAATAGAACAAAAAATCAAAATCAACAAAATAATACTTGAACAATTACAGATGCGGGAGTATTGCATCTTGCACTAGACCATTTGCGGCATCTTTAAAATGCGACACAGAGGTCGATGGATAATTCGCATTTTGATTATGGCGAGCAAATCCCATATACGACAATATGCTACAAATATGAGCACATGTTACTGGTGTCATTGCCCCTGATTGCAGTGCAGTAGTATCCTATTATCAATACATTTTCTTCATTATTATCGTCAGGCTGGTTTTCATGCATAGTTTATTGAATACATACTTAATATTTTTCTCTCCTTCTGAATCGTGAATACACTCTAAGTCTAACAAATCCAGGTTCATTCATTTTTTTTAATGTATTGACCCTTATGAAATTATTACTCTAAGATCAGATAGTAGAGTTATATTTATATTATAGAGTTAGATAATTCAAAGACTGAATGACCAATTTAAACAATCAAAACGTTGTAGTTCTTATTTTTTCCTATTACTTTCTTTCTTAAAAAGCTACAAGATAAGTCCTACATAAAGTTTATAGGTTAAGCCGGCCATCTTGGATATTAAGATGGCGACCACTTTTGTTATGTACACAAATAAAGCTACATTCATCTATCAAACGAGCCATCAACCACTGACATAGATCAAGAAATAAGAAAGTTATAACAAAATCAATTTGATTCAGTTTTTTGTGGATCACTTGGAAAATATAGTTTTACTAAATACGGTCCTGTAGGGCAAAACATGTTTCACAGAGGACTTGTGCTAAAAGACAAATGCTGAGATTTTGTAATATTTCTAATTTTATTAAAATCTAATAGGAAATAAAAAAATTATGGACTTGAGAAAAAAGTGTCATTGTTTATTTGGCACCTATACAAAATACGGCCCTGAGAGCTAAATCATTGGTCTTAGAGGATTAGGCCCATGAGAACATTTGATCAGAAACTCAATACTAATAACATAATATGTAAATTTCAGGCAAATCCCACTGTGGGCCAATTTCCTATGTTATTGTGCGGAGTCCTTCATCGAGGTAAGGATGCATCAAATCCGCCCGTATACTTGATATTTCGAATGCATATTGTTAAAATTTTATATTCAATGATTTAATGTAGGCAAAAAGCTTTGAAAATGTTATGTTGTGTCTTTGAAAAGGCTTTAGAGAACGAAGAAAAAATGTAATGTGTGTTGTATTAGAATCATCCTGAAAATAGCCGCGTACTGCGGACATTTGCTGTTACATCCAATTCTATTCATGTATGAACTGAACATCACAGTGGATGTTTGATGTCTCAAAAAATCTTACTTCTAAAATATCTAAGATGTTTATGTGTTCGCTGGGTTGTAGAGTTTACTATATCATTCACTTGATACCAACTCTCCGTCAAAATGTTTAGAACTTTGTTCGAATTTTTATTTTTAAATATTATGTCGACTACATATGCTGATGGGTGGCGCATCAGTATGAATACCAAATCTTCATCGACACTCTTATCTATATCATACCAAATTCAGAGCAACTTGCCTTTTTAGTTCACAGTGGTCTTACTTCAGAAGGTTGCTCATTAGTCGATTGAAGAAACGAGTTTTGTATCAACATAGTTCAACTCATGTTCCACTGATAACTTCAGAAAATGACACAATTCAAGTGAACCTATGTTTGGTTTATACCAAGTCAACATCAACATAATTTTTTTCCAAAGCTCCAAACTTTGTTTTCGACAAGTATACAACCCTCATAACTCTGATACCCAATACACCTTGTCATATATTATGCATTTCAACGTACTTACCTTATTGGTTAACATTACACAGGTAATAACGCCTAAACTCCACCAATCAACTGCATGCCCATAAGGCTCTGTGGCCAAAATCTCTGGAGCTGCAACAAATTATACTGCCTATACCAAATTTGCAAAAAATTTCCGAAAATCATAAATTAATCTACTCCAGCAAACTATTACTAGACAGGGAATGTACGGAACTCATCTCTGTAATGATTAATACCTAAACATGAACGGTACAATCAAGGCCAGTGAATTTCGAACTATTGATATATTACCACCATTAGGAAACGTTCTGGAATCAGCTACTTATAATCAAAGATACTTATGTACAAAAATTGAATAATAAATCATCAATCCGGATTAAAAAAAAAAAACTCTTGTGAAGCAGAATTATAATTAATAATCCAGATTCAAAATAGAAATTGATAGTGATAAATACGTAATATGTACTTAGCTGTTTTTCTTGACCCCAGGAGCGCTTTTGAAACCATCAATCGTGATGTTCTTATGGTACAGTAAAGAAGATGGCATTGCAGGTGATGTTTATAAATGGATATCTGATTATTTGTCAAATAGAAAACGAAAAGTCGAGGTTCAAAATTACAGCTCAGATGAATCCAATATCAATATAAGTGTTCCACGGGAAGTGTTCTTGGACCACTACTTTTCATATTAGACATAAATGGTATTATCTGTGTGTAAAACTATTTGCAGATATTACTCTTGCTATGATTCCAATTTAGACAGAACTCTCCATAAAATTAATACTGCACTAATTGCAGTTAATAAATATCATATTGCAAATACAACGATAACAAGTACAATGCACAAGTAAATGTAAATATCGAATAATAAAATATCAATAACGTAACGCCTGCAATAAATAATGAGCGGATTGAAATAGTTTCTAAGGTAAAATATCTGAGGACTTTTCCAATTGAGAGCTTGTTACTCCTAAACCATAGAAAAATAATGTGTTTATTATATTTCTATGCACTAAACTCAACTTGAAAGGAACCTAAACTGAACTTACTACATGGTATTTAATTGGAATAAGATTTTTCGTGGTCTGTGAGATCACTTCAGGAGCTACTCCCTGGGACAATTGGAAAGCGGCTCTGGGATTTCAAATTGAAAATTTTCTGACTTTTGATGGCCATATTTTATGTTTATTTTGATTTCTTTCGAGTTGTCTCAACCTCAAATTTGGTAAAATCTGAAAAGACCAGTTAAGATCTAATAAACTCATCAGCTGGAGTGATTTTTTGTTTATTTTTTTTTTCTAATTGTAATTTGGTAGTTATTTTCAAAAAATAAAAATTTGCTAGAAAAATTTTTGTCATATTTGAGGCAAAGTGGCTCTAGTCTCAGTATTCCACAGGAAAATTAGTATTATTAATTTTTATCACAATACAAAACGAATCAGCAAGAACTTTAGGTCTATTGATTTGGAAATGGATTGGAAAATTCAGAAGTAGTCAACCCCTAGAATTTGTAAATGTGTACAAAATCGATATTGTAATTCTCGTGACTATTATGAAATGATATAACAATGTAATTTACTGTCAAAACGTTTACATACCTATTCAATTAAAAAAAGTTCTCTATGAATTGCCAATATTCCCTTTCTATTTAAATTAAAATGGTTCTGCATATGAACTTGAAAGGGTACGCCACTGTCTATGATATGTGAATATTTAATTTTTTTTTCTCTAGTATTGATATTTTGTATGATTGTACGATTGCACTGTGTTGCCTCTATATTTATGTAAACATTTTTGGAGCACTTTATTTTATTGTTTATTTTATGATATCCTATTTGGCTAAATATTATTGTCAACAAAATGAATAGGTCTGTTTCAACATATCAATCGAAACATACTTTATTGTCAGAAGAAAATAATTCTCATAGACAAAGCATAGGTGTGTTTTTCAAACAAATACCAAAGAAAAATACAAATTAAATCAATGCAAGTATACAGTAGTACTGTGTAAAACATATAATTAAATATAGATAAAAAATACACTTGATGTAACTAAACCAAAATAAAAATTCGTTCCAAAATATTCAGTCATAAAATTCACACGGTGAGAAAAGCCATTTCAAATCTCTTATAAAAAACATGATAGTTCACATAACAGGTGATTGTACATATTGAGGCTTGTGTACACTATTGAATGTTTCATCCATGTGCTGGTTGGCATAGGTAACTTCATTCTGCATTAAGTTGTTTTGATTTGTTGAGACTACTCTCACAATTATATCTGTTTTTATGTACAGACTCACTGACCCTAGTCTGAGGATACTGGTGTATTCCTAAAAATACATTTACATGAATCCGTAGGTTT
The DNA here is from genome assembly GCA_944452925.2 of Chrysolina oricalcia. Taxonomy (NCBI): domain Eukaryota; kingdom Metazoa; phylum Arthropoda; class Insecta; order Coleoptera; family Chrysomelidae; genus Chrysolina; species Chrysolina oricalcia. The sequence goes on along the minus strand of OX101811.2, from coordinate 33,054,377 downwards.
TGCTCTATACAGACACGAAAATATCCGTATTCTCAAAAATCAAAACGCCAGACAATCAGCACACCCCACAGAGTATCAATTGAAGAGCCAGCCAATCAGAGGCCAAGATCCGTACTAACCCTGTAACTCAGCCCATCTCCCAATCCCTAGACAAAAGTACAGCTTACGATCGAACAATCGGCACCAAGTCAGTCCACTACCAATATTTGATATGGAAGAAGCTAGCCCCGCGCGCTATCGAAACGTTAGGAAGAAATTTCAACTTACGACGGCCTCAAAACCCGATGAATAGTTAGTCTAACTCAAACGTTTGCTGCAATAGCTTCAATTACAACACCAATGTTTAAAAAAATCTATACCCACTCACATGAAGTTCAGTGAAAATTGTAATCACATACGAATATTTGGGAAAACATGGAAAACTACCCAAATAACAAAACGGTCAATTTCATTCAACGCGGGTTTTCATGTTAAATTCAAAATATGTTTGTCAGAAGTGTCACATCTGCTAAGCTTCACAATTAGATATATAAGCATTAGTTGAATTACATTAAAATTTAGTAACAGTAATGGTGATAATGACCCCCCCCTCCTCCTCTACATATCATCCCAGTGAAAAGGAGTATCACCATCATACGTTAATCGGTTTTCTCACAATGAACTGATATTTGACTGACTCGATCAAAAATTGATGAAAAAACAATTCAATGAGCAACACTCTTCTTTCGTTTTCAATGAAGTGAAAAACATAAAATTTATGGGTAGCTGATTCGCTGAATTAGCAAAAATTACTGCTTCACAGAATACATATACACATATACAGTGTCGGCCAAAAAATGTGTGTGAAAAAAGTTTATCAGAAAAAAAATTTCGAATTTTCTATGTGATCGATTACGTACGTCCAATAACTTTAAAATCGATTTTGATGTAAAAAAATATATAAAGCCACAAAAGTGAGGGTAGATCGTATTTCGAAAAATATGCTTATAATATAATTTTATGCCTACATTCCAAATTTCAAGAATTTGTTTATCCATTTCTGTTTTAAATCCAATTGTCCAATTTGAAAAATTGGTTCTTGCTATTTATCTCGGTGTTGCATTGGTTTGAACCAAAGTTATATCAGAATTTCACAAATTGGACACTCAAAAAAATCTTATGATTTTTCATTATAAGCAAATTTCGCTGAGAAATTATTCACTTCTCACATAATTTAGATAAATGAGCCTCTAGAATTTGACCTTTTATTTTGTTTGAAATATCAATATTTCATTCATCAAAAGAAGATAATAATATTTGATTGCAATATGATACATAATTCTTAACAATAAATAAAAAGAAATATTTATTGGATCATGCCGCAAAATCGAGATGACAGGAGTGAAACTGATGCAAGGTCAGCCCTAGTGAAAAAAACATATCTAATTCAATTTGGCACATGAACAAGTGGTAATGACTTTTTTTATTTAGCTTGGAAAAGTAGATCTTTCTAAACTCTCCTGAACTTTCAATGTTTTTAGGTTTGCTGTTCAATGAAAACTAAATAAGCATAATAAAGCATGTTGGAAAAAACAGATTTTCGGTAACCTGGTTTATCATTGACGAGCGGGAAATAAAAATATATATTTTATACTTGGTTTAACAAATAACCTACCAATCTGCGAAAAATAACATATTTTGGAGACGAAATTTCAAAAAATTTGTTAATAAAGACAAAGCAAGTCTATTACATCAAGCTTTAAATGAAAGAGCTAAATTTATTTATTGTTTCATATAATTGAAAAATAAAAGTCAATATACTTTGGATATAAGACATTAGATTATTATATAATAATAATCTACATAGAATATATACTTTTGGTCTCTGTCACATTATGTATTACGATATCATTACTTAAACATCAAGATAAGAATTTTACCTAACAGAAACAAATTTGCAACACAAAGTAAGGAGTCTGGTTTTTTGTTTCAGCAACGTTAATAAGTTTTTGGCTAAATATACCCATGAAGGTGAGTCTACAGGAAGAAATTTAAATGGTTTTAATTGCACTGCAGAGATACAAAACCTATAAAAAAAGCAGCAATGGTTTTTATCAAGATATCCTAATATTATTTCACATGTTTTTAGACACACACAATCATCACATAGAAAATATGTATCGTTAATTTAAATTTAAAAATTCCCATATGGTTACAAACTTTGTGACTGACACTATATGCACAATAATGTGTCAGAGTCCGATGGCTCGAGTTCTATCGTTCTACGAATAGTTTCTGGATATAGATTAACCAGAAATTATTGCCGAATATACAGGGCTATCCGATAAAAATAAACATGGTCGAGTAATTTTTGTAAAAAGAGAATGTCATGTAAATTAGCAATTTTTTTCAAGCATTCTAGTAACTTCCATCTATCCCTTCAACATTATTGACTATCTCCTAATCTCTTGAAAGTTATGATATTTTTTGTCGAAATAATGCCATCCATATAATTCCATTTGATAGACATATGTGTTATTTCTGATCCATTCTCATGTCCTTAAAGTAAACATAGTGGATAAACATTTTTTTTTCAATTCGTAACTTTTTGAATTAAATTTTATCGTGTTTTTCAAATGGAACACCCCGTATACTAATCGACCACATGATATAGGTTTAAGATACAAATATTTCTTGTATGATGGTATTGGTGGGGTGGATGGATAAAGGTCAATGCTTGAAAAAATGTGCTAAGATACATGGTATTCGATTCTTCCATGTTATCGTAGAACTCGAGCAATCGGGCTCTGACACACTATTGCCCCACCTTGTAGATTACAATTTTCACCAAAAATCCAATTTCGTAACTGATTGATTCAATGTAAATATATAGAAAAATTAATATAGAAGTGAGAAACTCGATAAAATAAATAGTCTTTATTACTATCACAACATATATATATATATTTCTAAAATATTCACAAATATTTACAAAGATTTCTTAAAATTACCAGTTCATCAGAATCCATACATTCAACAGAAATGTTAATAGTTACCTAGTTTTCCAACTCTTTCCTCTCTAGTGATGTTCATATTCGAACTACAAAATATCCTACCCTATTCACCTTGACTCTCTTTCTTTTCGACCAGATTTCTCTACATTCATCTGGCATTCTCAATGTTCTCCCTCAACTGATACCCTTTCATGTAGTAAAATCATAATTTTGATTCTTCGTTAATAAAAACATTGCATTAGTTATTACAGTGAATATTTAATCAACCATGGACAATAGTTTCATCAAATTCTCGGGATTCCAAACAAAATATTGCACATAAAATTCTAGGATACATACAAAGAATGTTGAATTGTTAATTTTATACTTAAACATAATAATTACTTAATCCTAATCTACTTTCAGCGTCCTTTCGAAAATATTTCAGGTAAAAAAGGGCATTCATCATTATCATGTACATCGAAGCTCATGAACTTCCCTTCCAAAATAAACTCTCAAACCTATAAGATTTGCCCTTCATGAAAAATAAAACATGAACATTTACATTTATCAAGTGCCTTCACAATTATTTGTAATTCAATCAATCATTACAAATGAACATATTTACCTAACTAGTATCAGAAATATGTACAAAAGCATATTAAATAACGATTTCTTTGTTTTGCAACAAAGTTAAAACTGAAGCAGTTTCCCAAAAGGATATATAAGGCACAATATTTTATTTTAATCTCTTATTAACAACTGAACACTCCCGTTTTCATGACAGAAATATATCCTGTTAGGTAACTAATAACTTCCAAATGAGATTACTTCCTTAACTAATGAGAACTGAATGATGACTCAAGAAAATAAAAGTACAGAATAATCAGAATCTGTTCAGTAAATAACGGACTAGTAGATATAACTACCACGTAAGATGCACCACAACACCTGGTCATCAACATTTATTTTATTTAGAACTAAGTTTCAACTTAAGTGTATTGTGATATTCAAATGATGCAGTTAATTATGTTTACTGCACAAGTTGAATGAAATTGTTCACATAAATCTAACTATTTGCAAAAGACTAAAAAAATAAACAAAAATATATATTTGAACTCATCTTATCTCATTGAAAATCCAATCTATTTTTCATTTTTGGAAAACATTCTTTACTGGTTGGTCACTATACCATTAACTGCTTCAAAATTCGGAAGATTCACAGGTTTGGATTATATTTACGCAAGTTTTTTAATGTACACTACAGACTGTCCTGACAGCACTTAGATAGATCAGCTATTAGGCCACGCTGTAGATAAAAATAAGAGGCTCTTTTCACACAAACTAAAAGACGCAAACAGCCTATACTACTTTTTATACGATAGTTCGTAAATGAAAATCCCGGCTTTCGCACCAGCAAAATCGCTTTGTGGAATTTTTTAATCAAGAAACAGTGAAAGAAATAACAATGTTTTTGTTTTTTTTTGCGAATATCTCAAAAAGTATTGGAGGAATCGTTTTACAGTCGATAGAACTTTTGTAGATAATTCTAAAACCTAAAAAATAGTATTTTATACGACCAGATCGGTGCATTTTTTACTCAGAAAATCCAGGATCTTTCAAATGTTCATAATTTTTATAAATCTGAAGCGGGACAAACAATATTGCGGAAACTGATAGATAATAACACGTGGCCCAACTGTGCGCAAGATGGTTTCTGTCCGATGTGTAGTTTTTGCACAATCCCGTTATAAACAATTTCTAAATGCGCCGATTTAAGGAAAATCATCTTATTCAAATTCTTTAAACGGCATTTGGAAGAAGAGATCAATATCTACAATTTGTATATTTTGGATTTCCACATTAGAGGTGGGAAATGTGTTGAAAATGTCACTGGAAGTCAAGGACTATACGCGCTATTAGTGTGACGTCACGACGCTTGATTTGGTTGGTTCAAATCAGGATTTATTACATAAACAATGTGTTTATTTTCGGCGTTTCAAGTGTAATACTTGATTTGGTACTGATTTTGATAGCTGTTTACCATTAATAACACTGATGACTATTACTGACACGTACAATAGTCTAATTTTAATTATACTTTTTGATATAGAATATGTATTTTTCTAACTTCTACTCATAACTTCAATAAACTTTTACAGTACCTACTCAAGTTTTCGAGCTTCTCAGAAACACACAAAAAATTGATTATAAATTTTACACAGTTCTCATTGCAACATAGGGAACGGGCCACCCTCTACAAATAGTGTCCTTGACTGGAAGTTACTCTAATGCGTCAAAGTGCAGACGAACTCAACTCGAGTTAACTTCAGTGTGACTCTGTTTGTTTAAATAGAAGTAAGATAGTTAAGTTAGTCATTGCCTGTGGAATATTTGACGTCATTTTGATGCAGGTTTCTTCAAAAAACCCTGTTTTTGATGCTGTCCCATTGTTTCAATCAAGTTACGATATGACTTGGAGGCCAGATCACTGAAGTTACGACATGACTTGGATGCAAAATCACTGGGCATCCATTTGAATCCAATATAAATCCCATAAGGTTGGCTAACAATCTTACTTCTATATAAACAATGCTCTGGGTGACTTCGGACGCACTTTGAAGCGTTTTGATCAACTCTCAGTGACATTTTCAACACATTTCTCACCTCCCAGGTGAAAATCCAAAATATACAAATTGTAGATATTGATCTCTACTTCCGTATTTCCGTTTACAGAATTTGAATACGACGATTTCCCTCAAATCGGCACATCTTGTAAGATGTGCCCTTAAATTGTTTATTACGTGATCTTGCGCACAATTAAACCACCTATCAGTTTCCGTAATATTGTTTGTCCAGCTTCGGATTAATAAAAATTATAAACTTTTGAAAAATGGTCTCTGTTACGCGGTTTCACAGATTTTCGCAGTGGAAAATGCACCGATCCGGCCGTATGAAAATCCATTTGGTAGGTTTTATAAATCTCTACAAAAGTTCTATAGACTGTAAAACGATTCCTTGAATTATTTGAGATTTTTTCAAAAACCAAAAAGTTTTAATTTTTTTCATTATTGCTTGTTTCAAAAATTTCACAAATATGGGGCGAAACTGGGGTTTTCATTAACGAACTTTCTTATAAAAATTAGTATAGGCCATTTGCGTCTATTATTTTCTGGGGGAAAAACCTCTATTGCTTGGTCTATATACTTCATTTTGGCATGCTGCTTGACACATTCATTGCCAATTTACGTTTTCGGAAAAATGTCATTTTTGGTTTAGTATCAGTTTCATACAAGCTACGAGTTCTGAAGTGTAATGGCAAATGAGTTCCACATGGAGATATGACATAAACCAATCACCATTTCTACGTATCATAACTTGACTGAAACTGGCTCGATTTTAATACACTAGATTAATAATAGCAGATTGTTGTGTGATTGACAAATTTGCAACCATTTTACAAGCTTCAAGGTGAGTGCCAGCTCAGATTAAAAGTTTGGAAAGAGAAAATGAAATGCTGAACAGTTTTCCTTTCTTGAGTTACATGGTGTTTTTTATCCACCAAGTATGTCACGTTCAATTTCAATTCGGAGTTGATCGTTGGAGGGAACTTTACTTAAAACGATTATTTCTCCCACATCAGTAATTGATTTTTTTAAAGCTAGTTTTGCTACAGAGTAAGTTTGAGGCTTGATTTGCTTGTATTTCTTTATATCTAAAATAAATAAACATATTTCTTATATAACAAATAAAACCCTAACTGGGGACCGATCTACTGTAGGACATCCAATTGGTCAACTAACCTGCAATATACTACTTTGATCAATATAATTGAAATTACCAAACTGAATCCTTTTTCAGTTTTTGTATATTTCGTCCTGAATAAAAAAAATAACAAATATTCAGAACAAAAACTCTTAAAAAATACTATTTTAACTTATTAGTGGATTAGTGGCTCATTCAATATTATCGTTGAAATATTAAGTGTCAAAACCATGTCAATACAAAAAAGTCTCTCATCCAACATTTTTTTTGTAAATATAGTTTAAAACTAAAAATTTGCTTGGTCCAATAAGAATGACATTGCAATGAAAGCAAGTTATTGTCATTAGCCAGTTTTCAATTTAATGTGCAAACTTTCATTTACTGCCACAAACTTCTTTTCAGGAGGTTCAGTTACAATAATTAATACCGAACATCCTTACTCATTAATAATAACATACCTCTAAAAAGACTACCTGAGAAAAAATAAGTAAACTTCGATACAAAATATTCACTCATACATTTTAAACAAGAAAAGCAATTTCAATGATTAACTATTATATGTACAGGGCGAATCAGAAAATTTATGAGATTTTACGTAAATTTTTTAAGTTGAAAACTGTTATCATTCAATATATTCAGTTTCGATAAACAGAATAAATTACCTACTCTATTCTATTTTGAACTAGAGTCAAACTCACATAAAAAAAATTTACTATTCGGAACAGCTTTCAAACTTTAGGAGAAAATTGCAATTTGAAATATTTGTAATTATATTCAGGACATCTGCCAACCAGGTCCGATTTTCGCTTTGTCCCAGATTTGATAGATCAATCTGTAAATTACCTAAAGTTGCCCATTTCTGCTGCTCAGTAATACAGAGGGGTTAGACATAGAAAAGCATAACCAGCAAGCACTGATGAGAGATATGTGAAAGTCAGTTCAAAACTGTAGCTTTTAGAACTGAATACACTTTTGGCAAGAAAAGACGATTTCTTGATACTTTCTCTTAATTTTAATGAGTAATAGTAGCAACAATAGCAAAAAAAACGTATTCTTACAGTTGCCTGTGAATGTGCCATCAAAAACGGTATGTATCTTTGACATAATGAAATCTACCAATTCATATTTTCAAATATATTTTTGATGAGAATCGGGTTTATAAATCAATCGATGACTTTTTTAAAATATGCCGTCGAAACTCTGGTCAGACTGGGATTTTGTTTTCAGAATTTCTTTGGAGGCATTCACACAACTCCTATTCATAAATAAGAAAATTATTTTGGTGACTAAATGATAATTGTCTGGATTTTACTATTTGTGGATCTATTTGTTCATTTAATCTGTTGCTGGTAAGATTGCAGGAATAAAGGAAAACTATCTTGGTAACTCAAACATTGTACAATATCAGGTGCTCTTGTGCAACATATCAATTGAACAAACAAATCACTACAATAATTGTCATCAATTAAAAAATTAGGAATAATAAATACCAAACATAAACCAAAAAGAAATTGCCAGCAATAGGTTCAGATTTGACTAATTAACCGGTTGAATTTTGTGGTAGCTCTAAGAAAACAGTTATAGCAGAACTTGCTTTTTTGCCTACAGTGTAACTAGAAACTTGCCACCTATCCATACTTACATTCTCAAAAATATTGTAAATCATAAAAAGGAAGTTAATATTTCATATGTATGAAATGCTAGATCATTATACGCATATCTTTAAAATACTGTGATATTTTCATACATTATATTATCTAGGTCAATTTTCGCATCATTTTTCTTTCAACAAAAATTCAAAAATTGAAATTTTGTGACAATATTTATTTTACTCTTGATTTTGCCATAAATAGACCGTTGTTATTGTTGCAAAATAGGCATCACGTTGTTCCATTACTTTGTTTACGAATAAATTGAAAAAAAAACCTAATTCCAACATTATATTTTTATTTGTTATCAGAGTTCAGTATTCTTGAGGAGTTATATAGACTTCTAACATAAGAAGGGATTTTTATTACACTGCCTAATCTGGTTAAAAAAATAAAACTTGGTAGTCAAGAGGTCATTGGTTATGAGAAAAAAAATGCTATGTAAAATTTGTTGAGATACCAATTATGTGAGTATAAAATAAAGCAATTCAAAACCACTCATCAATTTTCTGTTTTGAAAACACCCTGTACTTTGCAATTATTTAAAAGTGTCTGAAAAAAGTTTCTTCATTGTGGACCCTACGGAGATGCCGCTGGGCGGTCCCGATATAGAGTGATTCACATTATGCAAGTATGGCTGGACGTCCGCATAAGACGTGTCAAAAATATAAGCCAACTCGCTCTGTGCTGGCATTTTGGGCAAGTATTCATGCCTGTTCATAATTTCCGTGATGTGGAATATTTTGTCAGTGAGTGCCTCTCCGACTTTCTCCCTGAGGATCTGCCGTTCCCCCATAGTACTCAGAGGTATCAACTCCAGGTATATCGTCCATATTTCCCAAGGTGTGCATTCTGTCTGAAACATCCATCGACCACGTTTTATCTGATAAAACTCTAAGCTTATTTGACCTATTCCAGACCCCTGATTTCTCTGTAGGTTCTCCGAAAATTCATTTACCTTCAGCCTTATGGCTTTATCTAAGGCAGGCGAAGAGCAACAAACATAAGTTAGATCGATGTATTGACAGTCTACATCTGAATATCCGACAGTCCCTATCGAATAACTGCCTTCGTTGTTATACATGAATTTACCTAACGATCTGTGAAACAGAATCGTATGGAGCATACAATTCACTGCTTCATTGACCTGTTGGGCTTCGACCATCAATTCAAAAACTTGAGATCTGGCGTTCATCTTTCAGCTATTATTAAATAATACGCGGTAATAAGATTATAAACAAGAGAAAGAAATCCTCAGGAAACGTTGTGATATCACAATAAAATCACAGATTCGGTACCTGAGTAAATGGCTAATTATATAAAAATCACACAATTCAATTTTTGGTGAAAATGTATCACTCGACAGTTCGTATATACACACTGAAGCTACTTTTGCTAAATCGTTTTTTTTTTGTTAGATGATGGGTTAGGTCATACCCATGTAACGAAGTGTTCCGCAGATGGTTCTAGTTGTGCTTCCGTACGACAACCACTTGGATAGACCGAAATCGATCAACTGGATATTACCTTCATCGTCAAGAAGGATATTTTCTGGCTTGAGATCGCGATAAATCACACCAGCGTTGTGAAGGAAATCTGCGAAAAAGAAATCAATGTTAGTTCAAGTCACTGGTGATGGGTCAATAACAGTTCTAAAGGAAATAAATGAAAAGAAGAATTAATTTGTTACATTTAATAAATACGTTTTGCCTTCACTACACACTTTTATTGTTTAATTGATATACATTTGGATAACCGTGTATTCGACTGTAATATAAACAGAAGGGAAATTGAACTGGAGATTTCACGCGTCCAGATGATGAGTAAATCATGGCAACGATACCTCCATTTAGTGGAATTTTTTTTCTCGTGGGATACCCAACAGCGAATTATACTGGAATTTTTTTGACGTTTACGATAACAGACCATTTTTGACAGACTGGTTTTTATTTGTTCACATAATATTTAGTTTTAATACATTTTAATTACAAAGATGTTTTCTATATTCTTCAGACACCTCTTCTCTTCTTAATGGAGAAAATGCAGGACTTTGAATGTTTTCAATTAAGTGTCTATGTCTAATAAAATATTTATAATATTTAGACACTAATTTATTTACCTTTTTCCCATTCAGTACTTTCAATTTTGCGTAGTTTAGATGCAAATATTCGTGGACAATTCGGAAAAAGTTTTCTTTCTTCAAGTTGGAGCCACAATCCTCTATTAATGCGAATAAAAAAAGTCATGGTACGATGATTGATCATTACATCAGGCAATTTCAAGCAAAAATATTCGAAAGAATATTGAAATATAGAATGGAAACTTTTTTAGAAAAATTTAATATTTTATCAAACAAACAATTTGTATTCAGGAAAAATAAATCAACACAAGATGCCATCTGTAATTTCACTCAAAAAATTTATGATTCACTGGATAAGAAGATACCAACTCTAACTATATTTCTTGACTTATCAAAAGCCTTTGATACAGTTTCGCATTCAAATCTACTCAGAAAACTAGAAAATATAGGATTTCGTGGAAAAATTCTAGAATTTTTAAAAAATTATCTTGACAATAGAATCCAACATGTTAAGATCAACAATCATATTAGCGATTCAAAAGTATTTGAATGTGGAGTTCCCCAAGGAACAGTTTTAGGGCCACTTTTATTCAATATATATATGAATGATCTTTTTGATTTGAAGACTATCGGAGATATTCAAAATTATGCTGATGATACCCTTATAACCTACCAGGCAGAAAATTGGAAACTACTCAAATTATCTGTTGAAGAAGAAATTCAATCAATAAAAAAATGGTTTGATGCTAATTTATTAACGATAAATTTTGAAAAAACGAAATACATCTCTTTTACTTCTCAAACATGTTCAGATTCAAATTTAGGACCAATCAAAATTGATAATTTGGATGAGATTCAACAAACAAATAACATTAAATATCTAGGTATAATAATTGACAGGAAAATTCAATTCAATGTTCGTCGTGGAATTAGCCAGGAAAGTAGTTGTTTTCTGATTGATTTTCGACCCAACTTTTCCTATTGTATAGGATATTAATAATGAGCAGTCCCCCGGACATCTTATGCCTCAAGTCATAAGCTCATTGTTTGTGAAATACAGTTTTCTTCTCCGTTTTATACGGTCTTGACGATCGTGGTTCATGGGTATTGCTTAGCTGGGTGGCCGGCGCTGGGATGGCGCTCGCAGTTTGGAGTTATCCACTGTGCGGGCGCGATCTCAGTTTCGGTCTTGAAATGGATTTGGTTATCGATTCATTCGTTGCAGTCATTAGTTATTGACTGCTAGACCTACCCTATACTGATGAGGGGCAACACCCCTAAATCGATATATAGGTGGTCAGAATGTTTCGATGAACATTTTCATGCAACAAGTAATTGCAGAGATAACCTTGTAAGAACTCTGCACGGAAATTTCATCAGATGTAATTCAATGTTCGTCGTGGCATTAGCCAGGAAAGTAGTTGTTTTCTGATGGATTTTCGACCCAACTTTTCCTATTGTATAGGATATTAGCAATGAGCAGTCCTCCGGACATCTTATGCATCAAGTCAATAAGCTCATTGTTTGTGAACTACAGTTTTCTTCTCCATTGTAATTATTGTTTATATGGAAAACGCAATTGTTATAAACTATGGCAGGCTGATTGGAAGTAGTTGCTTGTTCTTGATTCAGAGATTCTCGAATCGTCTTTTATTTCCTGATGATGGCCCGAGTCCATTTGCAGATATGGTTTTATTGAGTGGCTGCTACCATGACCGGTTATTTTAATCAATTGCTGTTCTCCAATTCCCGTTTTGGCTAAAGTTGAAACAGCAGTGGCCCTTGCAGAATGATTTGTTATTATGATCTTTTTGACATCAATTCCAATCAATGATGTAGCGGATTTGAACCAGGAAGATATTGTATTCTGTCCAACTGGACTGTTCTTGTACCAGCCTTTGGAACTGGGATTCTTCCAGTTTGGAGTTGGCGTCAAAAATAAACGCTTCGTTTTGATGGGGCCTTGCTTGCTTGTTAGTTCTTTGAACAGTCTCACTGGGCATATATTTCGTTGAGTGTATTCGGTACTAGCCACTTACTGTCAGCCATTTTCTCTGAACCGCCTTAGGTGGTCTTGGAAAAAACCGGGTTATACTCAATGCGGCCTGTTGGTTCCCCTCTATTGTCAATTTCCTCCACAAAATAATCGAGTTGTGCTGCCGCTCCTTCATTTCCTCTCCAGGCCAATTCATGACCAGCAACGTTGAAAAACTTTTTCTGCAGTCCTTCCGGAGTGTTTTCATCCCAAAGCTCAATAATTTTTCTCAGCTCGTCTGCTGATGAACTTTATTTTCTCTTGGTTGGATCCATTTGTAGCTTCCGGCGCTTAGCATTTTTTTGCAGCTCTTGCGTTCAAAAATTGTATGTCAGAGAATGGATCAAATTTGCGATTATACTTTTTCAAAATAATATTCTTGCAACTGCTTGGCTGTGGAATTCCATAAAACTTTGATAACACTCTCCTTGTAGTCTTCAGAGTTCTTTTTTCGCATGTTCGACCCATAGTCTTCAAGAATAGGCGCCAGTTCTTCCACAAGTGCATCCACTCTATCGAAATTATATGATTTTTCTGCGAAAAAGTTTTTAAAAAGCCTCCATACGCTTGACTTCGATTTCCTGGTATTCGCGGGTGTCAACTGCTCAATCTCCTGGCAAATATTTTCTTTACTTTCTTGATTGAAGCGAAACATTTTTTTACGTCGTGCCACTGACAGCTTCAAAAGTGAAATAATAATTTCGAGGTTAGGGTCTCACTTAGTTACCATGGCAACTCAACAATCAACTTGATGAAGAAAATAATTTGCATTGTTGAGAATCGAAAAGTAAATTATAAAAATATTTGATTTTCCTCCACAATTCGGTGTGGAATTTTCTTACCGAATACTACGCGAAGGCAAATTAATATCCGGAAATTTTTTGACCTCTAGTGGTATTACTAGTGAAAATTTCACACCTCTACTTTTTAACCAATAAGATGCCTTAATTTTGACTAGTTACCATGGCAACTAAAAAAATTTCCGGAAATTTTTTCGTAGCGCCACGTTATTTAAGTGGAAATTTTTTGACAGTTGAAAAGGTAAACATATGATCTACAACCATTAAATATTGTAGATATACCTGTGAATAATGCAAAATTTCTATAAGAATTAACATTAATATTTATTATTCGCTATACAGTTTCATTAAACAGAAAACACAAATTTGTTTAATTATTATGCATTAACAATTTATATTTAAAAAAACGTAGGATCTACAAACATAGTAAGATTTAAATGTTGCTTGAATTCTAACCCATCCTATCTTCTCAATGGTGAATAGGAAGGTGACGAATCAATTAGATGTCTATGTTTTAAGACATATATGTAATATTTTGAAACAATTTTGTTCAAATTTTACGCAAAAGGCCATATTTACTTGATATCTGCAGCAGACTTTCTTGGATTTTCGTAAACAAACCATTCGACTCTAACGCTTCCTGGTCGCAATCTTCCATTAAATTCGTTAAATATATTAATTTTGGATGACATATCTGCACTTGACTCAACTCTTTGCAGTATTTAAAAAAATTGTACTTTTCAAAGCATTTCAATTTTCTCAAATTGTTTAACGCAAATGCTTACAAGAAATGTTTTACATAAGAATATCTTTGTTGGTTTACTATACAGTAACTCAATGTAATTTACCAATATAAACCTCATCTGTCAAAAGCATGGCCGCCTATATCACGGCCACCTACTGCAACAAACCATGTTAATATTATATTTTTTACATTAGAAGTGTTATGGATTACTTTAACAAAAAATACATTTCACCACCTTTAGTAACCTAAAAATTATGAAAGGGCGATAGACTGATCCCATTTGAGTTTTAGCATTTGGTGTAACTAAATTTAACGAAACATAGTGGACTTGACAAGCAGTGAAATTAATTTAAAATGATTGGATTAAATTTTTTTTTTCCAAATTATGGTGTGAAATTTTCTTACCGAATACCACGCAAGCTTAAATTATTCCTAGAAATAATTTAAGCTCTTGTGTTATTATAAGTGAAAATTCATGAACTCGAAAAATTTCCGGCAATAATTCAAGCACTTGGGAGATTATAAGTGAAAATGTAATCTTAAGGGTCTTCATCCCTGAAAAAGGGGGAGTCAAAAACTATTTTTTTTCTGAGTGGTGAAGGGTTGTATGATTGTATGAAGATAAAAATAACGGGAAAAAAATTATTTGAGTTTTAAATGAATGAAAAGGATATTTTCCCCCCATTTTTGGGCATTTTCGTTCATTTCCACCATCAAAACTAACGAATATTTTGGTGTTGCTTCTTTTCAGTATTGAAGTATATCATTCACTTAGTTAAACGACTTTCTTATTTTTCTCCTAAATATTTAATTTTTTTTGTGAATAATTTCAAAAAAATTAGTTGTTTTCGCGAAATGGGTTTCCTTGCTTTATTCCATTTGAAATGAGAAATCTCCAGCTATATCAAAGTCAACTAATAAAGGTTTGGTTCAGCCGTCGACCAGTGAAAACTAATTATTACTTACAATTCTGGATTCAGAAATAGAACTGAATTTCTTTTAAATTACACGCCCCTCAGGTTGCTCCTCCCACACGACTGGTGAGGAAAAGAGAGAGTATCATATAGCCAATATGATATCTGGCACAGGGTCGGATCGGGAATGGGAAAAAATAAAACTCATTCGGGTCGATCGAAACTATGGAATATTATAACTTTTACAATTAATATCTTTTTTCAACAAGATGTGCTCATCACTTGAGGGACAATACTCCATAACATTTTTATATTAGGAAAAACCAAGAGGCGGCTCCAGAATGTTGGACGAGTTTCGTGATTTCTGATACAATTCCATTCAAAATTGGTACATAGAATTTGGGTTTGGGAAGTCATAATTTTTTTTAATAATTCAACGTAGCGGCTCCAAAATATCGGACGAAATTTTTGATTCTTGGTCTGATTCTATTTTGAGTTGGTACAGGTATAGGGATTTTTGTGGTCGGATAACATGATTTTTTTTGTCAATGTTTGATAATTCGAAATTACAGCTACAAAACGGTGAACGAATAATTATTGTCCGAGTCCGTTCAAAATAAGAATGTTCTTTGGATCGGTGATCAGATTCTATTCAAAATTTGTATCTAGGAGTTTTTGGAATAGGAGATGAGTTTTTCAAAACTAAATAATTCAATATGACATATTTTACGAATGATCTAAAGAAAATAACTGTTTTCAGTGCATTTGAATAAAATCTTGTCTTAAAAACATTTTTCCATTCATATTTATCAGGAAATACATTATCCACTTCGTCAGGGCTATTTAGCGAGAATTTCGGAGTTAGTGGCATATTTTTACGCATATTCCTAAATAACTTGTTCTTGTGACTCCCATATCGGCAACTTCGTTCTACATTGGTTACCGATACAACGGTTTATTTGGGCGGCGCGGCGTTTTTGATGTTCCTTTGAAGTTGAAAAGCTACAGCGGACTCTTCTTGAACGTTCCAATGGGGCAGCACGGCAAGATAAACAAATGAAACATTTACTTGATACCAGGTGATTGTTACGGCTTTGTTTGTTTCTTTGGCGACATTTATATCGAGAATAGTAAGCATTCGAATTTATTCACTCCATTTTTTTTATTTTCATTAATGCTTCTATGTTGGAGAAGAATCACAATTATTTTTATCAAATTCATGGACAACTTGCGATTGAGTTATAGATATATACGAGAAATGATTTCAATGTAAAAAGAATACACAGAGACGTTTGTGTATGGGAATCAATAATGCTTCCAAAGCTGAAAGCATTTTATGTAAATTGCATTCTACCTGAAATATTGGACGGGCATCTTCCTAGGGGAATGAGAATTAGGGATATATGCTTCTTGTTGTTGAAGGTAGAGGAAGAAATGTAAAAAAATTAAGAAATAGCAAATTTGTTTTAATATTCAGGTATATTAGAATAAAATATCTAGCTAAAACATTGTTTAATTTATTTTTAACAGTTGTATAATTCACATCGGTTGAATTGAATATTTCACGGGTGATAGAGTCTTATATTGTTTCACCATTTATATGGAAGACATATGTACCTAAACTATGGACCTTTCCTGCAAAAAATAAATTCAAATCTAGAAAATAGTTTTCAAGAAAATTACGATCAGATCTTATTGGTGACTATTTTCAATAACTAACTTGAAAGTCAAAATCTGATAACTGATGATTCTTAAATTTTTTATTCATGATTCCACATCTGATTTTATATTTTCGAATCAATTCAAATTAATGCATTCATTTACACCTAAATAGTAATTTTGAACAGAATACGACCATAACTCACAAAATAAACGGAATCCATCTTGGAGTTGCCATTTTGAATTATTGAAATTTGATGAAAAATTCATCATCACCAACCCCAAAATACCATTCTTATATAGAATTCAACCATAAATCACAAAACTCGTCTGCCATCTTGAATTCCTGAATTTTGACAAAAAAATCATTGTCTTCGAACCCAGAAACAACTATACATAGGTTATAATCTTGGAACCCGCCCAAAAATTACAAAACTTTTCCGTCATTTTGAATTCACGAATATTAACAGAAATCATTAGGATCTCTTAACCCAAAAACCGATTTTGAATCGAATCGGACATAATCACAAAACTCGTCCGCCATCTTGGAACCGCCATATCAAATTCATCAATTTTGACAAGGTTGGTTCATAATCTCTGAGCTAGAAAAACCAACAGACAAATTTTGAATCGAATCGGACCATAATCACAAATCTCGTCCGCCATTTTGAAATTATTAATTTTAACGAAAGATTCATAATCTACGACCCCGAAAACCTGCACCTAATCATTTTGTATCGAATCAGAAACCAAATCACAAATCTCGCTTTTTTGTATTTTCTTTAAAGACGTTTATAATGGAGTACCCACCTGCTACTGGAATTATGAACAGTGAACACCTAGTAGGTATCAAATATCAAATCATTCGGACGTCTACAAGTGTAAATTTTGTTCAACGATTCCATTACATACCTACATATAGCATACATGTATCCCATAAAAGTAATAGACTGTTTACGTCAGCGTTGTATATTTATTTTGTGCTGCATGCATGTCATGTTTTATTTGACATTACCTTTCATCTGATATTTCAGACGTCATTATTTATTTCTTTTTATTATTTATTTCTTCATATTAAAATTCACATTCAAAACATTTCCGATATAGTTCAAACAGATTTTGCTGAAATATTTTTTCAATTCTTGATACATGGTGTGACTGGATTCCATTATATTTTCATTTGAAATTTTCGTGCAAACTTTTAGATTACTACGAAAACAAACAGGTTTCAATCTAGATATGTAATTTGGAAGAACGAGCACTGAATTATCTAATTCGGACCTGTATCTTACAAGAATCGCCAAGTTAGAAGTGAGGCGGAGTTTGTATTTATTTCGTCGGGAGAAGACGCACTGCCATCTGACGATATACGTTTCTTATTTAAGAGGCTAAAGAATCTTAAATTTATTGCCAGATAAATCCAAGGCAAAATATAACTTACAAACGTTTCATGGATTATTGCCAAGAAAAAAAGACGACCTCTCGATCTGAAAGTCTGAAACTATATCAATTAAATCAGAATGATGAAAGATTTTGGATCTAAGCTTCTGATTGAAATAATAAAACGAAAAAAAACAAGATCGTTTGTGATAAACGAAATTTATTTGCCATTGTATACAAAATATGTTGCATGTCGCCCAGAAAATTTTGAAAGCTTCTTTTTAAATATTCAAATGGGAAACGTTGCAGGCAAGTAGTGGAAAAACAACAGTTTGGCAAAATACCTCAACATTTTTTGGCATATGAACATGAATCTACAGGACATTGTTTCCGTCGGTCCTATGCGACTATTTTGGTTAATACTGGGGCAGATTTAATTGCTTTAAAGGGGCATGGGGGGGGGGGGGTAAAAATCCTCAACCGTTGCCGAATGATGTGAAGAGGAACCTTTTACAAATAAAGTAGACATATCAGATAAAATATTTAGAGGGGAAGTGAAAAATCTGCTAATGCTATTAGTATTATTGCCAAAGAAGAAAACAGCAAGAACGTCGCTGACTATTCAGGTACATAACAGATAAATTTAGATTTGACAAGGCAATGACTTTTGAGGAAGAGTTCAGCCTATGTTCAATAATTGTACAAATTGAAACATAACTAAGAATATATCAAAATAGTTAAAATAAACGTTTCATATGTGTAATAATATATTCAATAAATGTTATCAATATGAGTTGGTTATTTGAGTGCATTTATTTACTGTCTAAAATGTATATAAAAAACCGGCAAAAATTTTCCAGGACCGTTTTCGATCCGGGAGAGTTCGTTGCTTAGCAACGGACTAGAATACTAGATTAGCGTATTTTGGGGTGTGAAGTTGCTCCGAGAAATTGGGCATTCTTGAGCAACTTCAGAAAAAAATAGTTACGATTATTGCTCACTATAGTTTCTAGCCAATTAATGATGAATCTCGGATATTCGAAGATTCATTAATAATTGTGTAAAAGATTTTGAGTTACAAAATTTCGTGAATTGGCGCCATTGAGATCCCCTAACAATTGTTTGATTATTTATGATTGTTATCTGTAACGATTGCTCTTCAAATTAAACCAAATTCTTTATTAAAACGTGTGCTGCTTCTCCATCGCTGAAAGTTAAAGCCAACAGTAATAACAGTCTTTTTCAGAATTTCACTGATCAAATCGTTTGTTGCCTCTCCACCACCGATAGTGGCCATTTAAAGACTTTTCCGCTGATGAAAATTATTTGACAGTTGTTTTGTCAAAATGACAAGTTTATTAAAAAAGTAACACCAAAAGTAAACAATGATAATTACTCGTTTTTTTTTTTCACGTTTTGATAGGGATATTTATGGCCATAAATTAAATAGAAATCAGTACTACACCACAGCATGTAAATCATAGTTTTATTACAGTATACATAATGATATAAACAAAAATGTCATTACTTACCTAGAGCAAGAGCAATCTGAGCAACATAAAGTTGAACGAGAGCAATGGGAAGGGTAATGTAACTTCGGAGCAGATCAAATAATTCTCCTCCTTCAATAAAATCAGACACTAAAAAAAAAGGAAAAGTAAAATATAGTAAGTTTGAAGAAACCAGAAAATTTACCAATGTACAACCTCCTCCTACTTTGCCACTGAGCAGGACAGTTCACAATGAACGGATGATGGCCACACACCCTTTGAATTTGAACCTCGTCCTTTACTTGTTGAACAGAATTTTCTTTTATTATCTGAAATCATATGAAGCATATTCAGAATAAGTGGAATTTTGACTTGAATTTTTCCTAGATGTCAAAAATGTACGGTCAAATTATCCAAGTTTCCAGTTATGGTTGGCGTTAAAGTAATTATTTATGACGAATGAGGAATCGAACTATGTTACGAGTAACCTGACACATACACACAAGACCAGTAAAGGCCACAATTTACGTCAATTACGTCTACCATTCTCGAGACTGAGTGTGGGACAAGACTCACACATATATATTGTTTGTTATACTCACTTCGAAAATACATTTGGCTCAATTCCGAAGTCTCATAGGTTTGGATATACATTATATATTTTTTTATTATCTAATGGTCTTAACTGTTAGAGAATGCCTGGACTTATCTTTTACTTAAATGCATCTTTGTTCAATATGCTGCATTGCATCATGTTGAATATCTTAAATAATTCGTGGTCAGCCGTTGTCGATGGCTAATTTATTTTTTATATGTTAGCGAGAATGAATGATGGTATTTTACATTGTGACTTTTATTTCCATTTGACTAGTCTGATAAGTAACACTGTTGTTTGTGATTATTCCAAAGATGAATAAATAAATATCTATCTATGATACAAGTTTCTTAGGTAGGATCAGTAAAATAGTAATTTTTTTTTTCATTGGTGTTTTGGCATCGACTGCTATGGTCATTAGCCATGTGTTCTTTATAGGCCTTGTTACTAACTCCATACGCCACCTTAGGAGCAGCACGGAACGCAACAGTGAATCGTGCAGGACTCACCCTACTATTATTAGAAAATAAGCAATAATAAAGTTTACACAAAATTGAAAAATTTGTTTAAAGGTGAATAACTCAATAATAGTATCCGCGAAGTTTAAAACTTGATGCGAGAATATTACAGGTGAGAATTACAGGTGAGAATTACATGTTTTGTAAATTATTAAAATTGAAGAAAATGATAATGAAAATTAAACTGCGAGAGTTAAAGTGAAGTAAAAGATACCATGAAATAAATTTCGACGAAAATCATGAATACATTTTTTTCACTTGTTTTTTTAAACGGAATAATGACTTACTTGATAATTTTTATACGATTTGGATTAGTAGAATGGCACTAAATATTTGAAATGTTTCTGAGACCTTGTTGTTTTAAGTTTATTTTTCATTTTGACTTTATTTTTATTCCTTGTATTATTAAAGATTATTGGAGTTTATATTCGTATTATCCAAATTGTATTATGTCCATTATCTTTGTTTCTTTGAAATTTTCACTTAGATATAAATAACACTTACTATATACGATTTTAAAAACAATTTCTGAAGATCCTCAAGATTTCTAGGAATTGTGAAATTTGCAGAATTTTAATGAAACATGTAATTTTGAAATGAAATAAAATTCGATTATATTCTAATCAAATCCATTGATAATTGTAGTATAGAGTATGTATTACATATTATTCAATTTCTATAAATAAACGTACTTTTTTTAGTAATTACCGTTTCGTCAACTCCCAATGAAGAATTCATAAAACTAAGGAATATGCCCAAATATTCACAGCCAGGTGGGATAAGTCTACATATACCATTTGTCTCGTTATAAATTATTTTACTTATAAGGCAATCATTGATCTCACACTGTAATCACTGAGTGCCAAACGCTTTGACAAATTATTGAAAACAGTTTGGTCTTTACCAATTCGGTTCCCAACGCGAAAATATGAAATTACATATCCACAAACTATCAAACGAATTCCATTGTGTGTAATTATTAATAAAAAAGAAAGTTAGCAACACTGGTTTTACTAGTTCAAGCTTAATAATGAGCTGATAACCCAATAATCACTCAATGACTCATCAAAATCATTATTTAGTGAAACCCATTAGTTCTACTGTATTGATGTTGAAGATCCTACCTTTGACTTGGAAAGCACTTTCAGAGCATATATTTGTCCAGTTTCCAAATCTTTGGCTTTGTATACCTTTCCAAATGCTCCCCTGCTAATTTCTTGTAATATATTGAATTTTTTCTCGTTTTGAGAGGCAGTCACGGGAAATTCTGGCAAGAAGAATGATTCCAGCTGAGTCACGGGCCAAGCTGTCTTACTGGATTCGTATGGTAGCGTTAGAGTTGATTCTTTCCACCTGAATATAAAAGTTGAGTCATTTATATAAAATTATAATTTATAAGTGCAATAACATAATATATAAGCTTTCTTTCAAGGTGTTGAACAATATGACAACTTGATTATCTACTCGCGTTTTGGACGTTTATCGTCTTAATGGGTTAAAAGTTTCTATTGCCGGTATCTGCAAACAACTGAGTTATTTGCATTTACAAGTAGTCAAAACGTCGTGAAAAAACTCCAATCCATTAAGATGATGGAAGTCCGAAACTTAGAAATTTTGAAGTGTTTATGCACCACAGTTGGTTTTTAACTAAACTTCTTTGTTCTGAAGTTGAAAATTGAATAACATTATTGGTGTAGTTCTTAGTACTAGTTTGACTTCTATAAACTTTTACGTTGTTTCCCTATCGATAGTCTCAGGTTTTGGTTCAGTTCTTAAGGCCGCTTTTTCTGGTACAAGTTTCATGCTGTGCTAGTTTGCTGCAACAAATTTGTAATCACTGCGCATGCCTGTAGGCCAATTTCATGCCATAAATAAATATAACATGTTTTATTTTTTGAATTTTTCATGCAAGTGTGGTGCAATTTTTAGTCGATTTTCATGATACCAACTTTGCACATATATAATCGTTCCCGATGTTGATTGTTTGATAAAATTAGATTAATTTGTGCATATTTACATAATATTCATTTAAATTGTTAACTAATTTTCAATAATAAAAACTACTGGTTTATTTACTGCAAACTTCTCATCGATACAAGTGAGGAACCCAGAGCAATGAAAGATGTAGGGATGCCTTTTCTTGAATCATGGCTTTGCTTATTTAGATAGTAGCCTGAAACATGCTAAGAAGAGGCATTTGGGTGGTATGATTAAAAGGAGTATTTGCTTTTACTTCAAGTTAATACTCGATGTTGTAGTTTTTACTTAAAAAAATCAAAGCATTTACTCCACATAATTCTTGAAATAACACTTAAGTAAGTACTAGTAGCAATTACTCTATACTTTGCTTTATTTACTTCGATATATAGAAGTTAATACTGCAGTATTTACTAATGTTGTCAAGTATTTCCTCCATTTGGGAGTGTTTGGTGTAGTTTTTAAGAAGCTACTCATAGGCTAACTTCATATCTTCAATTGAAAAGGAGTTATGGCTTTTTTTATGAAAAGGAGGGAAATATGTGAACATAGAACGTACGGGGAGGAACAATATAGAAAATTATTTCGGTAGGTCAATTATTTTAGCTAGATTGCTACTATTAAGCTCTGTACTTTCAGCTTCAATAAAAACAATGTTGAACGGACAGCTAGAGAGTTCTTAGGAAATCATATTGAGACGAGGTGAGCAGCTTTATCAAATTTAACGAAAATGGAGGTATATTTAAGAGCTCTAAGTGATCCGGGGTTTCAACAAGGAGTGGGTCTAGAAGTCGGGGTACATCGAACAATCGTGTCAAAAGTAATCAAAGAAGTTTCACAAAAAATTGTGTCGAAGAAAAATGTTTGGATATCTTTTCGTCAAACTGCCCGCCAAATTGAATTGGCCAAAGATGGGTGGACGATATCTGGAGCAATAGGAGCGATAGATTGCACCCACATTAGAATAATAAAACCAAAAATTCACGGGGAAGAATATTTCAACCGTAAAGGATATTGTAGTATTAATGTGCTGGCTACATGCAGTTCTGAAGGAATTTTCACGTTTGTGATCTGGAGTTTGCCGTTTGTCAAAAAGTATTTTACAATCTTCTACCAAAATAACGAATGCCATCTGAAGATCTACTTCCACATTTTCAGCAACCTCGGCACTTGGTTCAACACATTACTCTTACTCATGATTATTAAGTACCACAGAACGAACAACAACAATCGAACCAATTTGAGGTTAATCACGTCCTAGTATTTACTAGTAGTTTATACTTCTAACCTAAGTCAACGCTTCCCATCGAAGAATTCACTTTATGTAAAACATTATACTCCACAAAATACTAGGAAGTAAAAGCTCTTACTTGAAGTACAAGCAAATACTCTTTTTAATCATACCACCCCATTGTCTATTTCCGTTTTCATTCTTGAAAAGTTTGGATTTTCCATGATTTACTCTCTACTCGAGAGTCCTCTTCGGTTTGTTCACTCTTACACCGGGTGATCCAGCCAGTTATTCGCGGTCCTGTAACTTTCTTATTTAAAAAAAAACAACTTATACAGTTTTTGGCTGATTCCAATTATTCGCATTTTGTCACCTGTCAAAGACTTTTTTTTTAATGAGTTAGCTATTTTCAGTTTGAATAAACTAAAATTCCAGAAACTCGTTCGATGGGAATATAACAAACACGAATTCAACTAGCAAACGGTATAGGGATCAAAGTAAAATTACGTAAAATATGAGTTCTATTATTAAAAACAACACGAAACAAAAGAGTGTGGTCAAAAAGTCGCCCCTTTGTAGAACAGAATTTAAAGGTATGGCAGTATTCTTGAATACTGATGTCATTTTGATGAATATTCAAATCACGAAAATACTTACCCTAAGAGTTTACTTGTTATTAACACAAAACCAAATAATCCCAATGACGGACAAAACACAAATACAAGAATATAAAAATAAAAAATATGACCTTCATAGTCCAGTGGTCAACTTAACTCTGGAGAGGGCAGAAATGCATTCAGAGATTTCAGAAAAGATACCGGCATAATTTCAAGGGGTTGAGTGGGGTGGATCGAGGCATATAATGAGAGGGAAATGGTCCAAAGATGTTTATACCGATTTTATTGTGACAGGGACGGACGTCTCGACACAAGAAATTTTGGGGTACTTAATGGCATGCAACTGCAAAATGAATATATGTATATGTGCTATAACCTAAAATACGTATTCAGTTGCGGAAGAAAAAGATGAACTAACAAGCTGAAGTTTTCGTTTCGGTACATCACATGGATAAATGTACTATATAACTATATGTCATATATGAGAATTTATATGAATACTCCTGTTGGAATATATTATGAAACATAATTACAAACATTATGTTTATGCATATGTCATCTGCCAACTAGGCAATACTTCAGATGGACGTTAATAGGATTTCAACATTTTATGGGAGAGATTTTTCAAAATGTTTTCACCGCCATGTATATGAAGAATTACTATTTTTTCAAATTGATGTAAATTCTTAATGCAAAATGATTTTTTTTAATCCACCATATCCATGGCTTTAGTTGAATGTATGTATAGCAATAAAATCCAAAAAGCACCAATATATGTCTAGTGTATTATTATAATTCATTAATTTTCTAGCAAAAATATCAAATCAAACGGCAAACAGAATTAAAAAAAAACGTTATAAATGTCTACTTGGGAAGACTTATTCTTGGGCACTGTTGAGTAGTGCTCAACAGTCCCAAACAACGTCAGATTTGGTGTTTCCAGTAAATAGTTACACCTAGAAATGTTACTGATAATTCTGATACAATATCTATATTTTTATGTTATTGCCACTTCGTTATCTACTCGTTATTTACTAGCTGGGTTTTGTTGATATTTCAAAGAAGGTTGTTGTCTGTGAACCAATTTCTAAGGTATTGTATTCAAAGATATGTTAATTTTTTCTATACATGATTCATATGTCGGTTCGCTGAAAATCAATGAAGTGACATCTGCATAGAAAATAATTCCTTCATCTACGACATTTGGACCTTGCGGCATACCTTTTTTCATTATTTTATCGGATTTGATAGGAATGCTGTTTTCATCAGAGTCACTTTGAAGTTGTTTTCTATTGTGAAGGTACGACTTCATTTCCTTCTTATATGATCCACACAGGATGGTATGATCAACACCGTTGAAGGATTTTGACAGGTCAAGGCAAAGTGCTGCTATTTTTCTATTATAATTTAATTACTTGAGCACTGTACTTCTTGTGTCTCTCTTTTCTGTGCCAGAGGGTGATTTATTTGTTTTACCGATTCTTTCGATAGAACTACTGAAACTTCATCCTCACCTATTGACTGTTTAATCTTAATGTTTTTGATGAATTGAACTTATTTTCTTGGTAATGTTAAATTGATTAGATTGATTAGATTCTGTGCTTTTTTTCTTGTTGAATTTATTTGACTACACTATATATAAACCAATGTTCCTGTATTGATAGGTATTAATGCAGATCTTTCATTTAATATATAACAAATCAAATCAAAATATGCTTTATTGTCCGAAGGATGAGTTCTTGTTGACAAAGCATTTATAAATATAAAGAAGAATAAAATTTAAAAAAATGAAGAAAATATGGAAGTGGTATGCTCAAATATGTGTTGATAAATACACTAATCGTCAAAAAAATGGAAGAAAGGAGAAGAGGTTCATCATAGAAACTAGTACACCATAAAACAACTAGACATAGAATATAGTTATTATAGAGTCCTAAAATATAGACTGCCATGAAAATAGCAATAATTACAAATCATTAGAAAAAGATATATAGACAAAAATTATAATAGTATAATGTAAAAGCGTATATAGCATGAAAAAAAAATGGTACATACATGACGCAATAAAGATAAAGTGATTAATAAACAACAACATAGATATTAGTTTTGCTCATGTGTAAAATTATATAACAAGTAGTTAAAATTGGACTACGCGAAAGGGCGAATGTCATATAAAGAGTGGTGAATGCACATACGAGTGTATGCAATTAAGGTAAGTTCGATCAATTCCAATCTTTGTCTAGATACTCTTGAACACTGTAGTATGGTTCATTTATAAAAATACTTTTCACAGATCTCCTGAATAGAACTGGAGACACAATTCTTCTGGTAGTCACTGGGAGATGATTAAATAATATCAAAGCATTATAAATCAGAGACTTCTTTGTTAAATTAGATGTTGGAAAAAAAAGTCAGAGGCCAAGCTGTCCTATTTGAGCTATACATGAGTAGGGAAGTACGTTACAAGAGCCGAAGTGGGCATACACTATTTGAAAAAGTGTTACTGGTTGGTGTTCCAACCACCTTCCTTCGGATTCAAAGGCCAGCAATCAAGGGAGTACATGCATCACTGACACAAATGCAGTTAATGAAACCTGGACACTGAGTTAAGCGGTCAGACATGACCTCACATAACTACATTATTTTATAGGAGTCGTCTTCTGTAAGTTGATACAGAATTATCAAGTTGTAAGAGTAAATTTTGTTTTATTTCAGATATTTTTTACAATGGTTGGTTTGTCTTTGCATCTTGGGGATTATTAACAACGAATCCCACAATTTCTGTTTGGTTTTCCTCCAAAATATAATTACTTCCTGATCCCTTTTCCCTTGTTTCACAACTAGTCCTTAATTTTCTCAAGTAAGTTCCAGAATCCAACTGCTTTAAATCTAGAGCAGTAAGGAACTGTAGAGACACCTCAAACCGACTAGCACAACGCAACAACGTTACCCTAGTCTGGATACCAGGTCACACAGGCCTAGAAGGAAACGAAAAAGCGGTCGCTCTAGCAAAAGTGGGGCCGAAACAACGTTCACTGGACCAGAACCGGTAATCGGTTTAGCATATAGCACTGCCAAGAATGTCATAACAGCTTGGGTAGACAATAAAAGACTCGAGTAATGGTGTAGTCTACCGGGCCTAGCCCATTCCAAAGCATTTATTGCTTGTACAGGGAAAAATAGGACTCTGACAAATTGCTCAGTAGAGAGCATCTCAGAGTTATAGTAGGTTTGCTTACTGGCCACTGCAAAATCAAACATCACATGCATAAAATCGGACTTGCACAAGATGCAGAGTGCCGACTATGCATGGAGGATGATGAAACGGTTAACACATTCTGTGTACATACCCAGCAGCGACCAGAACCAGATTTTCAATATTTGGCGATACGACAGTAAGGCAAGAATACCTGGTAAATTGTTCTCCCAAACATACCTCAATTTCGTTAAGAGATTGGATATACTGGGAGAAATATGACCATAGGGTGAGCCACAATAGCCCATTAATATATTTTATGCTTCATGGTAATTACGCCCAGCTTCAGCATAAATTAAAATTGTTTCGGTTTTCTATTGTAAAGGTCGAAGTCGAATCTTTGTGAAAATAAAAGAAGCGCAAAAAAAACGAAACTTACAATAATTGTAACAATAACCGAAGTCGAAAGTAGTCGAAAATTCAAATTATTTACACTTTCTTATTGAAACTACTTACTTATCTCAAGAATATTACAAGAAAAAGTAAATATATAAAAAAATTAAATTCCACTTGTTTATAACTTTTGAACCTGAAAAATAAAGTAGCGTTGAATAGATAAAAGATGATTATTTAAATAAAAAAATTAATATACTTTGTTTTTAAAACGCAATGAAAATAATATAGTTTCAATGGCCCCATAAACATTAATTACCCATACAGATTGTTTTGAAAATTTATGATTGGGAATTTTTAGTATCTACGAAAATACTTGCGCATTACAGATAACAGTAAGGAGTGAAGGGAGTAGCTAACGTTGAGAGAATCATATCATATTATGCAGTGCTATAAAATTGTTAGTGACTTACGTGAACTATTACTAATTGATGCATCAATTATCTATTCTGTTATAAACAAACAAAAGGAACTTTGCGACTTTCAGTGCATTAATTAACTAACACTAATATCGTTTCCAGAAATGGAATGGGTAATATGTAGTTTTTTTGTATTTTCAAATACAGCTTTTTAGTAGTTGATTTATTAGAAACAGAAAAAAAATGAAAGAAATGATATGTTTTTGTTTTACCACATACTTTTTTCGTACACAACTCTAGATAGTTATATTCATCAGAAGGATTTCTATAGAAATCTTATAATAATTACCACTGCTTTTGTTTTACTATTATTGATCAAGTTTATGGATCTTGGAGAATAATTTTTTTAGGGCTATTTTTTTGGATGTTTTCATACTTCAAGACTCAAAAGCTATTGTTTTCAATCGAAAATCAAGGAAATTGAATAAATTGGATATTTCTTGTTCATGTATTCATGAATAACTTATTTGTTCTTCCTCTATCCCTTGCGGGCTTGCGAGCATCGTAATAAAATTATTTAGTGAAAGACAAATAAAATGAAAAGTATTTCAGCTATAATTTCACTGTTGACATCAATGAACTTTACTTACTACGCACTGGTAAGATAATAGCAATATAGCAAAATCTCTATCATTTATTTTCACTACTCACTATTCCATAGCCGTTTTCCTGACCATTTCAAAACAGCAGTTGTTATTCTTATTCACAAAAGAGACAATAAGATACTGATATATACCGGAAAATATAACTACTATCAAGTTTTCGAAAAAGTGGTAGCAAATACAGCATCTCAGTCTGAATAACAACCAAGCAGGGATTCAAAACAAACAGATCAACTGAATCGACATCATGTGATCTGCTCAATTATGTCCGTCAACAACTATATTTAGTATATTTGATACAGTCTCAGATCATAACACACTATCGCATGCACCAACCACTGGAGGTTGAACTTTGGTTTAATGGAAATCTGATATGGAAGTAACAATTGAATGGTAAGGGTACCATTTTTGTTTTGCGGAAATGCGCCGTTGCCAAGGTTTGGTCACTTCGGATTACTGGAAATCGGATATGGAAAAAACAATTTGTTAGGTTTTGAACATGCTGTATTTATATGAATATTGAATGTATTTGGTAGTGTTTGTTTTAAAAAAAAAGATATAAAAATTGAAAAATATATAGACTTGGCAAGTTGACATAGAGAATTTGAATTCGACAAATTTAATACGGATTTAAGTAAAAAAATCCCAAAGACAATAGTAAATGATGATAAACCAATGTAAAGAAACATGGAAATGCTTTTAGCAAGACAGTGTGTAGACAAAGATCTACCAATATTTTCTGGTGAAGTGAAAGACTGGCCATTTTTCTATAAACAATATGAGTCCACTACAAAAATGTTACAATTATCTCAGGAAGAAAATATGTGTAGACTGAGAAAATGTTTGGTAGGAGATGCAAAAAGAGCAGTGGAAGGTCTTCTTATATCCGCTACATCAGTTGGAAAAATCATGGACATTCTGCAACAACGATTCGGACGAAGTGATTTGATAGTGAATGAAGTAGAACAATTACCTTTCATCAAAAGCAATGACTTTAAAACATTTACTCACTTTGCTGAAAAAATCGCCAATCTTGTAGCAATGTTAGAGTTGATGGAGATAACGAACTACCTTGATTGTCCGCAAATGATGTATAAACTATTACGAAAATTACCATATAGTATGCAATTGTTCTGTGGGAGACAAAACTTTTGAATTTTCCAGGTTGATTTCTTATCCAACATAAAACTGTCTTAGAGTCTTTCCAAAAGTAAGTTTGTAAAAAACGTCACAGAGGAAGGGAAATGCTGATTAACGAATTGCGTCAAAAATTTTGGATACTGCAAGCTAGGAAAGCTGTAAACAGGGTGATATACAATTGCAATGTTTGCCGTCTTCGTCGTGCCAAACCCGATACCCCAGAAATAGGACAGCTACCTGTATATAGACTGACGAGGCCCGCTAGAGCCTTCACTTTCGTGGGCATGGACTACTTCGGGCCTATGACTATTTCAATCGGTAGACGAACCGAAAAACGTTATGGTGTGTTGTTCACATGTTTATCTGTAAGAGCAATACACATCGAAATTGCAGAATCTTTGTCAACAGATTTATGCATCTTGGCAATAAGGAGATTCATCAGTAGACGTGGAGAACCTCAAATGATCATGAGTGATAACGGTACGAATATGAAATCAGCTGATAAAGAATTGAAGGAAAGTTTGAAAAATGTAGTTGAAGACATGATGAAAAATGAGATGGAAGTTCATCCCACCAGCAAGTCCACATATGGGTGGATCCTGGGAGAGAATGGTTAGATCCTTCAAAGAAGCTCTGAGAGTCATACTTAGAGGAAAAACAACAAAATTCGAAGTGCTAGCGACTTTCATGTGTGAAGCGGAAAACATCGTAAATAGCAGACCACTCACTTATGTCTCATCAAATCCTGAAGACCCAGAAAGTATTCCTCCCAATCACTTTTTAATAGGCTCTTCCAGTGCCACTAAAGCACCTGTAAATTTCAATGATGACAAAATAGATATATCGAAGAGGTGGCGGTATTCACAAAAGTTGGCAGATCTTTTTTGGAGCCGTTGGGTAAAAGAATACCTACCAACATTGACCAAACGGACTAAATGGTTCCAAGAAAAGATTCCACTCAAAATTGGAGAAATAGTTGTTATCATGGACAATCAATTGCCAAGAAACAATTGGCCATTGAGCAAGATCGAAGCTGTATATCCAGGCAAAGACGATCAAGTACGTGTAGTCGATGTGAAAACCAAGACAGGGGTATATAGAAGACCAGTAGTAAAACTTTGCAAGGTTTCTTTACTGAAAGAATGCAATGGTTGATTTTACACTTTTGAGGTGGAAGAAATGTTAGGTTTTGAACATGCTGTATTTATATGAATGTTGAATGTATTTGGTAGCGTTTGTTTAAAAAAAAAAAGTTGCGAAAATTGAAAAATATATAGACTTGACAAGTTGACATAGAGAATTTGAATTCGACAAATTTAATAGGGATTTAAGTAATCCAAAACACAATTGATTATGCGATTCTGGACCCTCGGCCAATTGTCATGGTACTATTTTTGTTTTGCGGAAATGCGCCGTTGCCAAGTTTTGGTCTCTTTGGATTACTTACTGAAAATCTGATATGAGGATACTTCTAAGTGGACGTATCAGATGAATTGCGTTATAAAATTTGAACCTTGCAAAAATGTACCAATGTTGCCAAGTTCTGGGCGCTGGAAATTATTTTAAAAAAGATTTATGGAAATTTTAGTCAAAGAATTTATAACTATTCTTTTAATTAATCTCACTTTAATTTCAAATTATATACGTTGGAAATTATTGAAATAACTAAATGATGCGAAATAACGTTGAAACGCCCAAGTTCTGGATTCTCAGTCACAAATTATCATACCGCAATTGCCAATTTTTTTTTTTTTTTTTCACAACAGATTTCCAGCAAACCAATTTTTTACCCTACTGGAGGCTGTAAATGTGTCCAGGGGCAAACCGAAAAGAAATTTTTATTCGTTTGGAAAAAAAAATGTATATTACGAATTGAAACCCTAGATGGATTAGTAAAAAATAACAATATTTAAAGTCATATTTAATTAAGTTCTTAAATATTCACAACCAACAACAAAAATAATGTATATCATCTTGCTAACCTTATCCTGAAATTCTTCAAATCAACCCAACTCTTTATAAATTTGGAAAGATCAAGGAGTCAGTGATGTCACTTTCCGTTTTCAAAAGCATGCATCGGTGACAACAAACGGTCTGTTTGCATCTGTGATCTCAAACTATTTTTAATAAATTTCAAGGTGCTGAAAGAACGCTCATTAGAAGCAATCGAGTAACAGGCCGTAAAAATAAATTGGCATAACACAAAGGTGTGTTTTAAAGATTCATTCCAATGATATATTATTGCTTATATCTTGCATGGATGCCACTGCTTTTTCTATACACACAGGGTGATCAGAATAAGACCGACAAATTTCGATTACAGATTCATCACCTAATTTCGAGGTGAAAAGTTTTTATCAAGGTATGTCCTAAAATGCATCCCTTCTGAGATACAGGGTGTCGAAAGTTCGAAAAAAAATAAGATTTATATTTTTCTCCAAAACTGAACTGAAATGTTCGACTTTACTACAATTAGTTATCACGAATCAAAAGAAAAATTTTCAGGAGAGTATAGTCACATACCTGCGTACCTACGACACTGATTCTTCAGATTTGAGAGTAAAAATCCGGAATAAAGATAAAGAGGTTGACAGTCGTCTAATTCGAAATGAGTTAAGGATTCTTTAATTCACTTTGAGGTGAAAAGTTTTTATCTCATCTAAGAGTATTATGAATTTCATGCTGGGTTTGTTGATCTTTAAAAACAATCATTATGCAAGGGAGTATGGTCATATTTCAAGTTTCGACTTCTGAGGTCTGCCGTTCGTAAAGAGACGACAGCTGGTTAACGGAAAAAACAATTTTAAATCAGTAAAGGACCCCGCAAACTCCTTATGGAATTTGGGTCCCGGTGGATTTTTTTGAATTTTTGGTATGATGTAGTCCATGTAATTCTCAACCAATGTTACCATTGCGCCAACCCAAAAGAATGAACAGTTATGCTGCTAGGGGGCGTTGAAATCACCCCTTGCGCAGATTAGACTATTTATTTTTGAACCCGGTTACAATATTTTCACTTGTTTCATTGTTGCTAATGTTGCACAATATTGTGCTGTTTTATAAAAAAAAAATCTTACCACCTCCCCTTTTCCCCCCAACTCCTATTACGAAATGCAAAAAAAATATATCTCGAGTGCCTTCAAATGTATCATAGAATGTTTAAATATGCCTAAATAAGGGAAATAGCAGTTTTTCATGATTATCCCCCCACCCCCCAAATGACACAAAACGAAAAAATATCGGTGGATTTTTCTGAATCTTTGATATAATGCAGCTTAAGTTATTTTGAATAGAAATTAATTGGATAACAAACCCCAAAAATGAATAGTTTTGGTGCTAGGGGGCGTCGAAATCATACCGTGCTCAGAATAGACTATTCATTTTTATAGGCGGAAAGAATATCTCTACGTATTTTTGTTTTATTTTATGCCGAACAATTGTGTAAATTTTTATAAATTGAAAATCTAAAACCTCCCTCTTAACCCCAACCCCTATTTCAAAACACGAAAAAAATTAATTCAGGCACCACCTCAAATTCAAATTGTGGATGTCTAATTTTTATTTATTTTCAAGATATTCGCCCAATTAATTGATATTCAAAAAACATGAACTACGCCCTGCTAAGAAGTCAGCGAACTCCACCAATATTTTTCTGAAGGGAGGGAAAGGTGAAATTAAACAACTGTACGATTTCCTTAATTTGAGCTGATTAAAACATTTATTTTCATAAATCATTTACAAGTAGTCGGGAATTGATTTTTTCGTGTTTTAGAATAGATGTAGGGGGTAAGGGGGAGGTTTTAGATTTTCAATTTATTAAAAATTACACAATTGATCAGCATAATCTAAAGTAAAATCCGTAAAGCTATTATTTCCGCCTATAATAGTGAATAGTCTATTCTGAGCAAGGTATGATTTCAACGCCCCCTAGCATCAAAACTATTCATTTTTGGGGTTTGTCACCCAATTAATTTCTATTCAAAATAACTTGAACTGCATCATATCAAAAATTCAAAAAAATTCACCGAAAATTTTTCGTTTTGCGTCATTTGGGGGGTGGGGGATAATCATAAAAAATTGCTATTTCCCTTATTTAGGCATATTCAAACATTCGACGATTCATTTAAAGGCGAGTAATATTTTTTTGCGTTTCGTAATAGGAGTTGGGGGAAAAAGGGGAGGGGGAAAGAATTTTTTTCTAAAACAGCACAATATTGTGCAACATTAGCAACAATGAAACAAGTGATAATATTGTAACCGGGTTCAAAAATAAATAGTCTAATCTGCGCAAGGGGTGATTTCAACGCCCCCTAGCAGCAGAACTGTTATTTTTTTTGGGTTGGCGCAATGGTAACATTGGTTGAGAATTACATGGACTACATCATACCAAAAATTCAAAGAAATCCACCGGGACCCAAATTCCATAAGGAGTTTGCTGGGTCCTTTACGACATCGATTTGTCGATCTCATTCTGACTTACCTGTAATATGTTTTGAATACTCCCAACATTGAAGAATGTTCAGGAGGTTAACAATAATTCTGCCCTCCTTAGTAATAACGTCATATCTGCATTTCTGGCTATATTGTTGATAATATATTATATTCGCCAATTTGTATGTTTTTCTTAACTAGGACTTCCTAAGTGCTTCAGTATTCCATTATATCATCTTAGAAATATGACCTAACTTATAATACATGTTAGAATCGTCCAATTTGATCAACATAATATATTATCAACAATACAGACAAAAATGTAGATAGGACGTTTTAACTTAGGAGGGCAGAATTATTCCTATATGTTGTAAGAAAGTTGCATTATGCGATTATTGCACACAGGAAATTATGTCTGTACTCAGGACATATCTTCAGTTTTTCTCCAATATCTCAGAAACCTCCACTTTCAAGCATATGAAATGTAATGAATTTTAGGATGAGTATCGTTGAGCCTAACTAACTTCACTCATTTGTCTATTCAGTTGTACTTATAAAGCAAATATGATAGTTGAAGAGCTGACAATACGATTTCCTGACAGGTAAGGAAACCGTCTGCTGGGCATGAGATATCATTCTTGGTTTTGCCCCAAGTCGCCTGGACGCAATTTTCAAATTTCTTCAGGTCAAGGTTAAGAAGGGGGGAGGGGGCGTTTGAAAACCAGTCAGTTTGTGACTGATCCGGAAACCGTCTGATGATTTTATTTTTCGGTAGATATGGTCCTGGACATACATTCTGCCAAGTTTGACCCGCGAACGAGGACAAGATCCAGAGTTATGCCCAATAAAACGCGATTTACGAGTGTCGCCCATTATGACTATCACAGGAGTGAGGTGACAGGTCCGAAAAACAGCTCAAAACCTTTTGGGCTGAGTTGAGGCTTACTAGAGGTACGAGAAAATGCTGCTAGCAGACGCGCTGCTGGTCAAAGACCATTTTGGCAGCACTTTGAAATTACCGAAAAATCGCCAAATTCTACAGATCTTGTTGTAAATAAAAAAATAAGTTATGAAAATGTCTGCTGCTTTTTTTTCATATACCCATATACCATATAGCCAAACAGCTTGAGTTTTTAGCCGAAAATAGTTTTTTTTTATGTACAAAAAACGAACAACAGCTTTTGGCGCCAGAGTTGAATTCGTCCTTTCGGATGAATTACTCAATCGTACGAGGCATATTCAGTCATTTTACACTTATTGGCCACATAACACCGTAACTACGCCACTGGTTTACGAACTGGTTAACTTCAATTATGACATTGATAAACCTAAGTAGGTGTAGCAGATTTCAATTTTTTTTCCCTCAGGAGTTACGGAGAAAAAAAATTAAATTTTAATTTTTTTTTAGTTCATTTGACACCCTGGATCTCAGAGAGATCCTCCATTTTAGGACATACATTGATGGAAACTTTTCACCTCGAAATGAGGTGATTAATCTTTATGCGGAGTTTGTTGGTCTTATTCTGACTCATCCTGTATATCAAAAAATACCTATAATTCACAAAGAAAGGAATAGCTCTTTGGTGTACTCGATGGATACACTGCCAGTAATTTTTGAATATTTTCAATGGAAAGGTTATGTTTTGATAACGCCAGAGAAAATACATTTATAATGGGTTGCACGTTTTTCATAACATCATTTCTATAATGCTGTCTAAAAATTTAATGAGAACATCTAAAATACTCAACTGTTCAATAAATTCATTTTGTGATTATGAACTCTTATGTCGTATGATAGAGTCGAAGTTTCTGGTTGTCCAACCCTTTTTCTAACATATAATTATGTCTCGACATAAGGCGTAATATTTGAAAACAAAATTCGTCATCGGCTTCATTCCCCCTGAATGTTATTCCTTGCCTAGCCAGCGTTTTAGAAATGTCAAACAGAATTTCAATTACCTCTGTGTTATACGAGAGAATTCTACAAGAAAATTGCTAAAATTGAAATGTAATACCATTGGCAAAATTAATCATGGCGTTTTATGGACTAATATGGCCCTAGACGAAAAAGTTTTTTTTGACCTTTTAACCAAAATCAAACAACGATACAAATATGCAATCATTTTTATATCTGGTAAACCTCAAAGATCGAACGTCGGACCATTATTGTTCTCTTTAATAGTGATCTAAGCAGGCAGAAATTCTATGAAGGTCTTTTTTGCTGATGATCTGATAATACTGACTTCTATCCAAAATGTGGATGATTGCGCCACACTTCAGTAAGGTATAAATAATTTGCAGGCTCAATGTGAAATTAATTACCTATATCTGAATGTGGAAAGTTGTCATAAAGTAGAGGACGGTATTTGTTTTCCGTTGAAAACTTGCTGACGAATATACTTATTGTATAGGTTATAGCAGAAGACTGGATCACTTAATTAATTTTTTTCATAATTAGCTCAATAGTCTTCTGCAAAGTAGTGTCAATATTTTCAGCAGATATATCACGAGAGCATCGAAAATAATCGATTATACTTCCGAGTCACGAGACTTATACAGCGTGTTTTGAAGAATATATTAAGTTAGGGGGTAACTATTATCGATTATTTTCGTTTGCTAGAGTGGTATTCGTTATGATTAAACAATCAATCTTTCTGATTTATTATTTTTTAAAGTTTGCACTAACACATAAAAGATCGGAGATTCCGCGTCGGGGACTTGCGGGAAGTTTTAATGACAAGACAGCTAGCTGCATGCAAACCGAGTTGAAAATGCGTAAATTACTATCCAACCTATTCTGACCTGACTAACCTTACGCAAACTAAATATCCATAAAAATTGTATATCTACCACGTTAATATCTTTTCGTAATTCCGCTGAAAGATTACATTTCGTTAAAGAGCTACATATACGATTTAGTGACAGGTCCGGAAACCATCTGCTTGGCATGAAATAGCATTCTTGGTGTTGCCCCAAGTCGCCTGGATGTGTTTTTACAATTTCTCTAGCAATACTATTTCATGCCCAGCAGACGGTTTCCGGACCTGTCAGTGTATCATATAGGCAGCTCTTTAACTAATTTTGATTCCGAGGAAAGAACAAACCATACGTACCTCGTAATTCTACAGAAAATTCCCAACATCGTGTTGTCATGGAACAGCTTAACAATATCACAACAATATTATAAACAACGTCAGTTTTTTGTGTTTGCGAGTTTGCTTTAACAACGACCATGGATGAAATTGAAGAAATTGAGGAACAAAGTCAATTTTCTTTTATAGGGAAAGTGGCCCCTGTCGAATTGGCTGAATTTTTGATATGTTATAGCCCGTTCTGTATGAAAAATATTTTTCGACCATCCTATATAATTTCAAGGCATGAGAAAGTATAAGAAATATTACAAATCTGTCTATAAAATGGCATTACAAATATTTCTAGTCTATTATTGTAACGTCAGGAAATTTCACGGAACGCATCTGCAAATGGACTTATTTCGACCAAAAATTCGTAACATCCAAGCGATTCAGAGACAATCAATAATAGTTTAGGGGCTGAAACTTACGCAGATATTTAAATTTACTAATATACAGGGTGTCCGGTAAACCTTGTACAATATTGAAACTGGTGATAGACCAGATCATGGCTGTTCAGAATATCGGAATTTTACCTTAGTAAAAATCTCACTGTTTTCGAGATAATGAGCATTTTTTTTATTTCTGGAAAATCACTACCTCACCTTGGATTTTTTAATGCCATGTATACAAATTTTGGCGAATTTAAATATCTTTGCTGCTGAAGATTACTGATAAGTGATGCTGTCAGACGTACGAAACAGTTTTTCAGAAAACAATACAATTTTTCACGAAATGAGGGTAAAATGACAGATTTGAGTTACACCAATTTTTTTAACAACAGTTTGACATTATTGTTTGAAAAAACATAACCAAGTGGAACTGGATGTTCATTACAAAAGAATGCCCATTTTGTCCAG
This sequence comes from Chrysolina oricalcia, assembly GCA_944452925.2. NCBI lineage: Eukaryota > Metazoa > Arthropoda > Insecta > Coleoptera > Chrysomelidae > Chrysolina > Chrysolina oricalcia. The sequence goes on along the minus strand of OX101811.2, from coordinate 33,015,718 downwards.
GCTTTACTATGGTATAAAACATACGATCATTATTTTTGGAAAGAGTAGAATTTTGATAATATTAGAGTGTGATGTTATTCTGAGCTAAAATCAACTCCATTAGACTTTGTCAGTAATGTATTTTATTTTTATCCTATCAAGTTGAAATGATTAAATAATTATGAGTAATAACGAATCAACTGCTTAGAAGCATTCAATGAGATCTAATGAAGTAAATACTAATTCAACGTTTTTTTTTAATAAACATACACTATAAACCACAATAACGATTATTCAACATCGCACAGAATAATATTACAAAAATGTTATTTTCCATCCACTCGTACGCATAGACATATTTTCAAGAAGAACCTTTTCGAATGCGTTATAGGTTATAGCCCCCAAAACAGCGATTCTATGAGCGGCATTGTGCAATCGGATATAGTTCTGCATAAAGCGCTGCTGCAGCAGTATAGCACTACCTCCACATTCACCATAAATGTTGTGCATATGAGCATATTCTCGGGGAGTATAATGTATGTACGGCATGACAAAGAAATAAATTCCACTGAATGAAACAAGCGGAATAATTTCAAAAAACTACGATAGAAGTCACAAGTTGTTGAAATGAAAGTATTTAATTTTCGACAAGGATTCATCTCTTAAAAAAGTTTGCACTTATTTGGTTACACCCTGTATATCTGTCGGTCTCTGAAACTTCGTTGGAATCTGTTGGACAATTGCGACATTTACCACAAGAATTCGTATTAATCGGTGCCATGTCGGATAATCGACATTTCATTTCCATAATTTTATTAGGTCTAATTACATAAGAAGTTAATTTTATTGACATACTATTTAATGCTACCAAGCAATCTATTCTTTATTATTAATAATTATTTCCACATTTTATCTTGATAAAATCTAAATACAATAATTTTTGGGCGTAAGTATAAAAGTTGATCAAATAAATGAATATTTTGGAACCTTTGGTGTAAATACAATTCAAGAAAAAAATAAAATACCCAAACATCAAAACTACGTCACAATCTTAAAATCTTAAAAGCTTACTTTTAGCTCCTGAAGATGCTAACTTTGTTGGCGAAACGCGCGTCGAGTGTGATTGCGACGTAGTTTTGGTGTTGGGTAGTTTCCTTTTTTTCTTGAATAAAAGTTGATAGAAGCCTAGATTAAAACCACGCCTAATTCAATGGAAACCACTTCTTCCAAAAATAATTATAGTTTGTTTCATACCATGGTAGAGTCTGGCCAAAATGAGCATTCTTTTGAAATGAATGTCCACTTCCAATTAGTTATGTTTCTTTCAGATAATAATGACAAACTTTTTTTAAAAAAATTGATGAAACTCAAATCTGTCATTTTACCCTCATTTCTTGAAAAATGTTTCCACTTTCTGAAAAACTGTTTTGTACGTCTAGAAGCATCACTCATCAGTAATCTTCAGCAGCAAAGATATTTGGATTCGTCCCAATTTGTATACATGGCACTCAAAAATCCAAGGTTATAGCGATTTTCCAGAAATTCTTAAAATGCCCATTATCTCGAAAACGGTGATATTTTTACCTAGTCTATCACCAGTTTCAATATTGTTCAAGGTTTACCGGACACCCTGTATATTATTATTAGTAATATTTAATTTTAAAATAATGTCATCCACCTTCCAACCATTTTTTTTTCGTATCGCCCTGTATGTGTGTCAATAAAGTCTTGTTCAACAGGATCTAGTTAACTTTCGTTTTCAAATCGATATCACAATAGAACTTGAGAAATCGAACTTTTACGCACTAAATTGCCCCACCCTGTATAAAAATGTTATAGTCCAGATTTGTTTTAAAAATTGTTTGAGTATTTTCGAAATTGTGGGGTACGTACTGGATAATATGAAAACATTGCATACCTACCTTTATTGTAGAAAAAAGACATTTTTCTGTAGATGGCTTTGGAAACGATGTCAAAGTTTCGAGGGTTTTTCATTAGGGTCAACGGTACCAGGTTCAATAGGTACGTTAAATGTAACATTTAATGTATTGAGTTATAGCCCATTATTTTCTCCATATTATACTGTGGCGAAGCTGTGGGCGATGCCGGGCCTGAACACTCACGCAGGCTGCATATGACCTTCGATACGCTATGCTCCGAGAAGAATCTGGATGATTCGATGGATCCGGACGATTCAATGAAAAATTCCAGAACATTCGGAGAAGTCAACCATTAATATAAAAAGAACGTCGCAGCAGACAGACGGGCAGTCAGTGAAGTGAAAGTCGAATATAAATAGTAGAGTGATTGTTATGTAAATTAGAGTACTGTGAATCGTTGTATTTCGTTAAATAAATTATTTTAGATTGAATTGGACTTTAAATATATTACATTCGGTGTTAGAAGTGCGATTTTTAAATAGAGAGTGTTCGTGTAAGTGGAAAGTTTGTGTATTTCGGACAATTATTTTCGCGTGTGAAATAGACAATAATAATAATAATAGACTGGTGGCCGTGGAATAGACTGTGTGAAATAGACAATAATAATAGTATTAGACTAGTGTCCGGGAAATAGACTGTGTGAGATAGACAATAATAATAATAATAGACTGGTGACCCGTGAAATAGACTGTGAAACATAGACTAAGACAAAATGTGTTCGAGGAAAGTTCGCCTGGTTGAATTGAAGGTTGCGGATTTGAAGCAAGAACTGGAGGAGAATGAACTTGACACAAGTGGTAAAAAGGCCGTGCTTCAAACAAGACTTGCCGAGGGATTAGTTCAGGAGGGCGAGGACCCAGAATCATTTCTATTCGAAGTTTCTGGAATAGATATGAGTTCCATAATGAGTAAACTCGACGGAATGGAAGACAAAATTCAGGAGAAACTCCTAGAAAATTCAAAAAATTTGGAAGACAAAATGCAACAAAATTCGAACAGCCTGAAAGAAGAATTTCAAGAAAGTTCGAGAAATTTGGAAGAAAAACTTCAAGAAAAACTTCTGGAAAATTCGAATAGTCTGAAGGAAGAATTTCAAGAAAGTTCGAAGAATCTAGAAGAAAATCTTCTACAAAATTCAAATATTCTGGAAGACAAACTCCTCGAAAATACAGAGAGATTAAAAAAAGAACTTTCCGGGGTGGCGAATCGACTGGAAGGAAGAATAGATGAAATCGAGGAAGAGATGGGAAAATTGAAGGAAACAATCAGCGATGAAATCAGAGGCGGAATCGAGGAAGAAATCAACAAATTGAAGGAGAAAATCAGTAAGTTGGAAAACCAGAATGATACTACCCACACCACAGAATCTGTCAACGAAAATTCAATGTTGGAAGTGAGTTTGAACTTGGATGATATTCAAAAGGGTCTGAAGATCAGTTCCGAAACAGGAAAACTCTCTATGAAACCACCTCAGTTTGATGGGAAAACACCATGGGCAAACTACCGCCGACAATTTGAGCTGCAGCAAAGGCGAATGGATGGAATGCAGGAGATAGAGCTGTGGCACTAACACTGGCGTTGCGTGGAGAAGCAACGAATATCTTACAAACCCTCACGGCTCAAGAACAAGAGGACTACGAGCAGCTGATCAAGCATCTAGAATTAAGGTATGGACAGACCCATCTAGAATATGTGTACCACTCACAGCTGAAAAACCGCTGCCAGAAATCAAGCGAATCCTTACAGGAATTTGAAGCAGACATAGCACGCTTAGTTCGCCTTGCATACCCAGCTACACCGGAAAAGGTAATGGAGCGACTAGCAGTTCAGGCCTTCTTAGATGGACTTCGTGATCAGGAAACCAGACAAGCATTGACACTAGCTCGTCCAACACATCTCGTGGATGTACTGGCACGCGCTTTGGAATTTGAGGCGGCGAAGCAATCCTGCAGAAGCCAGAGTAAAGTCCGAGTTGTTGAAGAAAACCCACAGGAGCCTACTAACCTAGAAGCTGCCATAAGAAAGGTCGTGAAGGAGATGTTGCCTGAGAGAAGACTAGTGAGATGCCGGAACTGTAGGAAACTTGGACACGTGCGTAGTCAATGTCCGACCCTCAAGAGGTCGAGACCAACGAAGGTTGTTGAGAAGAAGCAATCGTCGGCCTATACTCAGAAAGCCCCGGTGAACAACGCATATGTCGCTGTCCTCCAACGACAGAACAAAGGAGCCTTCGTAGACGGTTTCATCAACAACAAGCCTTGCGCAATGCTGCTGGATACAGGTGCGACTAGGACAATCCTTGGACCTGCTTTTATTAAAACACCAGAGAGAATGGAACCATCATCCTGGAAGCTTCGCACAGCAACAGGAGAGCCGGCCACTGTACATGGAGAACTACCAATTGAACTGATTCTAGGCAGCACAAAAGTGAAACATCGGGCATTAGTAGCGGACATTGAGGACGAGGCAATTATTGGAATGGACATCATGAATTCCAGAGGGTTCGAATTGAATTTCAAAGATGGCGTTCTACGTGTGAACGGAGAAGAGCTGGTGCTACATGGCAGAAGTGAAGATATGATTCGTGTTCTGCTGGCTGAAGATGTAAGTGTACCCGAGAGGGCTGAGACCATACTTGAGGCTCGCTTGGACGGAGGTGCGAGCAATGGAAGCGTGGTGATGTTCGAGCCCAAGCTTCATAATGAGAAAATTGGACGAGGGATTGCACTAGGCAAGACTTTGTTGCGTGCTGATGAATTTGTGCCAGTAAGGGTAATGAATGTGAATTATTACCCAGTGACCTTGAAGAAAGGAACTGTTTTGGGGCACTGCTCGTCAATTTTCTCTGTAATCGGGAGTGTACACGGAACTGTTAGTCAAGACAACAACCTGACAGCGGAACTGGAAAAATTGGTTACCATCTCTTCCAAGGGCATTAAACCAGCTCAACAGCACAGATTGAGAGAATTAGTCAAGAAGTACCAAGACATCTTCGATACCGAACAAGGAAAAGGGGGTCGAACGAATGTAGTTCAACATAAAATTGATACTGGGGATGCCCGACCGATCCGACAATCAGCTAGAAGACTTCCTCTTGCCAAGAAGGAAGAGGCTGACAAAATAGTCAGTGAAATAGGGAAAGATGGAGTTATTGAACCATCCGACAGTCCATGGTCCTCTCCAGTCGTGCTGGTGAAGAAGAAAGATGGATCAACACTCTTTTGCGTAGACTATCGTCAACTGAACAACGTGACGAAGAAAGATAGTTACCCTCTTCCGAGAATAGACGACACCCTAGATACGTTGGCCGGCTCCACGATTTTCTCGACCCTTGATCTGAAGAGTGGATACTGGCAGATAGAACTGGCTCCAGAAGATAGAGAAAAGACAGCCTTCACCATCGGCTCGGGACTGTGGCATTTCACCGTTATGCCATTCGGGCTTTGTAATGCTCCAGCAACATTCGAGAGATTAATGGAGACGGTTCTGAAAGGACTCTCATGGAGGACGTGTCTGGTATATCTCGATGACATTATTGTAGTTGGCAAATCGTTCGAAGACCACGTTAAAAACCTGGAGGAGGTATTCCTGCGACTGAGAAATTCTGGATTGAAGCTGAGCCCCAAGAAATGCCACCTGTTCCAAAAATAAGTACGATACCTTGGCCATGTTGTCTCTGGGCACGGAGTAGCAGTGGATGACGAGAAGATCAGAGCAGTGAAGGAGTGGCCTATTCCGAGAGACATACACAAACTACGTAGTTTCCTTGGTTTGTGCACATACTATCGCCGATATGTGCTGGGGTTCGTCAACATCGCTAAACCACTGACCAGGCTCACGGAAGGTCAAACAAAGTTCCAATGGTCCGAAGAATGCCAAGACTCGTTCAGGAAGCTGAAGGGGGCATTGATCAACACACCAATTTTAAGTTATCCCCTTCATTTTGGACACGGACGCCAGCAACGAGGGACTTGGAGCTGTCTTGTCCCAGATCCAGGATGGGCAAGAGAAGGTCATCGGATACTTCAGTAAAACTCTCAGTAAACCGGAGCGTAACTACTGTGTCACCAGACGAGAACTGTTGGCTGTTGTCAAGGGAGTAGAACACTTTTACAAATACGTGTACGGAAGAAGATTCCTTTTAAGGACCGACCACGCAGCCCTTAAATGGCTCCTACAGTTCAAAAACCCCGAGGGCCAAGTAGCACGTTGGATCGAAAGACTCCAAGAATTCGACTTCGAGATCGAACATCGAGCAGGGAGTGGCCACAAGAATGTTGATGCCCTGTCAAGGAGACAGTGCCCAGACGACTGCTCACACTGCCGACGAGCAGAAGAGAAGGAAGCAGCGGTTTGTAGAACCACGGCAGTTGACAACAACTGGAATGACAACGAGGTCCAGAAAGACCAAGAAAAGGATCCAGATCTTGGGTTAGTCATCGGTTGGAAAAAGAGTTATCAAAGACCGACATGGCAGGAAATTGCAAGATATTCCCCAGCACTCAAATCCTACTGAGCCCAATAAAATTCCCTTACCCTGGACAATGGGGTCCTGAAACGTGTATTGGAGTCCGAAGATGGTGGGGAAGACAGACGTCAGATAGTGGTGCCCAAGAACAGAAGACAGGAAGTACTCCGAGAGATCCATGATGGAGTTGCTGGAGGACATCTGGGTGTGACGAAGACCCTGCAGAAAGTAAGGCAACGGTTTTACTGGGTCAATTGTCAAGTTGATGTCAATGACTGGTGCAGAAAGTGAGCTGTTTGCGCTGCCAGCAATGGACCTATGACACGACCCAAGGCCCCGATGTGTCAGTATAACGTAGGTAGTCCATTCGAAAGAATCGCCATTGACATCGCCGGCCCGTTCCCCGTATCAGATCACGGAAATAAATACATCCTTGTGGCAATGGACTATTTCAGCAAGTGGGCCGAAGCCTATGCCCTGCCCAACCAGGAAGCCATCACCGTCGCGGACGTCTTGGTGAAATTTCGAATCCAACCTGTTCCAAGAAATCTGCCAACTGCTGAACATCCGCAAGACGAGAACCACAGCTCTACATCCACAGTCCGATGGAATGGTTGAGCGGATGAACAGGACTATCAATCGCCACTTGTCCAAGGTAGTCTCTGACCATCAAAGAGACTGGGACCAGTATCTTCATTTGTTCCTGATGGCCTACCGATCCGCAGTACACGAGTCGACCGGCCAAACCCCTGCTAGTATCATAATGGGCCGAGAGCTGCGACTTCCCTGTGACCTAAAGTTTGGGACGCCACCAGGACAGGATACCGCGGGAGAGGACTACATCAGCAAACTCCGTCAGCGAATGGAAGACATCCACGAACGAGTCCGTTTGAACATACAGAGTGCCAGCGACCGAATGAAAGCGACTTATGACATCAATGCCGATGATGGAGGATTTCTGGTTGGTGACCTAGTTTGGCTGTACAACCCGATGCGTCGCCGGGGCCTGTCACCGAAATTACGGAATTCATAGGAAGGACCGTACAAGATCATCAAGAGGATAAACGACCTGCTTTACCGAATCCACAAGCCACCCAGAGGTAAACCCAGGGTCGTTCATTTCACCAGGTTGGCCCCTTACGCTGGAAATCATGACCAAGTCCGCACCCTCAGACCACCAGAGGATGCGATGACGTTCCAGAAATTCATGTCCTTATACTCAAATGGACAGAAAGTGTCACACTGGGTAACTCGAGAGGAGCCACGGGACCTTTTCAAAGTGCCACTCGATTACGCCCTAGCACACTGCGTCGCAGAAGATCTTCGAATGTCCAGGGGCATCGCTGTGGTGTTCTCCAAGAAATTTATCCAACTCCAAACACTACGAAAACAGAATCTAAAAATTGGAGGTGTGCTACAGCTGAAGAAGGGCCAGAGGAACATCTACTACCTGGTGACCAAGAAGCATTCCCAAGATAAACCGTCCTATGAAGATATCTGGAGGAGCCTCACCCAACTGAGAGACACGATGGTGGACCAGAATCTGGTGGACTTGGCAATCCCAAAATTATCCTGTGGTATTGATGGGCTGGATTGGAGAGTTATAAGAAGTATGTTGGAGACGATATTCCGATTCAGCGGCATCCAGATTTTGGTTTGCTGTAATCCTATTCCACGACCTAACATGAAGACTGTGGAGTGTTATTTCCATCGAACTTCACGATGCAGATATGGGGAATCCTGCAAATATCGACACACTCCAAGGATGACATTTCGGGACGAAATATCTCTAAGAAGGGGGCAATGTGGCGAAGCTGTGGGCGATGCCGGGCCTGAACACTCAGGCAGGCTGCATATGACCTTCGATACGGTATGCTCCGAGAAGAATCTGGATGATTCGATGGATCCGGACGATTCGATGGAAAATTTCAGAGCATTCAGAGAAGTCAACAATTAATATAAAAAGAACGACGCAGCAGACAGACGGGCAGTCAGTGAAGTGAAAGTCGAATATAAATAGTAGAGTGATTGTTATGTAAATTAGAGTACTGTGAATCATTGTATTTCGTTAAATAAATTATTTTAGAGTGAATTGGACTTTAAATATATTACAATACTTATACTAAATGTGCGAATGGAGGCTTGGTTGACCCGCCAGGAGGAGTTTCTCCGACACACTTTCTGAGCGCCAATGAAATAATCAGATATAGTTACATACCCATTCGACACAACCCTATCGAAATGAAATAGACCACTTTTTGTTACATACTGGAACATACTGTATAATAATTGACCACCTGTAATGACAGCAATGGGAGAATCATGTGCAGTGAGTGTTGTTTTACTGCCGAAAATAACTCAAGAGCGATATCAAAAAGAATATGAAGATTTTGAAGAGTGGCGTAAAAGCAAGAATGTAAAGGTGGTTAATGAAGATGTATTATTAGCCCAAACGAAAGGAAAATCAGAGGTCTCCTAACTCGCTGTAGACCAAGATTTCAATGTTGAAACTTGCTTTGAAAGTTTATGACAACATTGACATTTCAAGATTAGTTATTTTAAATCGTACACCATATTAAAGTATTACCTACAGAAATGGTATTTTCAGATTTGGAAAATTATTTTTGTTCTTGAGACAAAAGTCTGGAGACGAAAGTCTGATGGATACACACCAAAGAAAGCAAAAATTTTGTTTGAAGAAGAAGTAACTAAGTTTATGTTGGAGGCAGATGATCATACATGGTTGCTTGAAAAGGTTGTATTAATTTGTGGTATTTTTGGCGCCTGTAGACGTAACGAACTTGTTAAGCTGACTGTGGATGATTTTGAAAGCACCAGTACCAGAGTTTTGGCTAAATTGAGGTATACTAAAAACAAAAAGAACAGGGTATTTTTCATTCCCAAAGGACTTCCTTTTGATGCCTATGGTTTATATCAAAAATTGGTTATAGGAATGGTAAATGTGTAAAACAAGTTGTGGGCATTCATACTATTGGAGCTGTTCCAAAGAAAATTGCAGCATTCTTTAAATTGGAAAATCCTCAGCTCTATACAGGGCACTCGTTTCGCAGATCCTCGGATACTATGCTTGTAGAAAATGGTGGCGATCTACTATTGGTTGGAACTTCTCTGGGCGGTGGCGGAGTCGTATATTGAAAATTCAATTTCAAAGAGAATGAAGATAACGAGACAACTATTTCATAGTAATGAGGCCACACCGACAAGTTCAAATACTGGTGCTATAGATGGTAAATCTCATCGATGGAATAGAAATTTCAAATAATAGCAATTGTCAAATTACTTTTCAAAGTTATAAATAGTTAGTATTATTATAATTATTGTTATTGTAAGCAGAATAAAGTTTTGAAATTTTTTTTTGAACAAGTGAGATCTCAATGGACGGAGGCTGTTAACATTAACTTTTCAATTGTCATCCGAAAACCGTTAAATCAAAATAACAGTATGGGATTACGAAAAGTATTGTACGACACACGGCCGATACACATATGACGGATTCGGTTGTTATAATCAGAGGCGCAATATTCAACCACATCCTTTATTTGCTACATATCGGCCTTATAACGTTAATAACTATAAAAAACGGCAGTTACTGGGTAAGTTGCAGTAATAGAGAAAGAGAGGAAATAAAAACTTCCAATTTACACAAAAAATATATACTGTAGCAAAGCTGCTGACAATTTTCAACACAGTGTCATCCTCTGAGCGAGTTATAAACTAGGTTACCTCCGAAACATCTCATTAAATACTGGATAATTTTAAATGATATGTTAATAGATTGAAATAATTTGATGGGTTCTAATCATTAGAGAGCAGTTGGGTTGCTACTAACAAGATAGTTAATTATTGGGGAATTATACAGGTTTTCCTGATCATTCATGAGTTCGGGCTCATTTATCTGATTTTGACTCGATACTATGACAAAATACACTTGTTGGAATATATTATTTTAATTTAACGGATACGTAGGTGATCCCTCATTTGAGTAATTCTTGTAGAAAACTTTGCAAAGAATCTAACAGATGTAATTCAATAGTCGTAGGGGGCAGTAGTTGTTTTCTGTTGGAGCCTTGGCAACGAATATACCTATGGTTTCTTTTATTCATCAACGATATGTTTAATCATATAAACACAGATAATATAGTTTTTTATGCAGATGATACAACGATCGCAGCGAATGTCGATAACCCAAAGGAACTCCAAGAAAAATTTAATAAATTGAGTCACAAATTGGTGTTGTAAAAATTCTCTGGTGATGAATGTGAAGAAAACTGTTGTATAGTCCGTAAAATAAAGGCATGTAGTAATAAACCGCTAAGAATAATCGATTCCATAGAACATGCTATATGGAAAATTGACTATATTTTTGAAGACTTGATTGATCAAATAGTTATTGACCTTGATAAAGACGATTCGTCTTCTCCCGACTCTCATATAATATAGTTATTGTAAATACTGCACTGATATACTTATAGTAGCTTTGTTTATTAATAATTAAAAATAACTTCAATTGGTTGTGGCCATTCAAATCGTTTTTTGTAATAATTTAAGTCAGCTACCTCATTCTTTCTTGATCCCATTATTTTTTGGTTATTTTTATATAACTAATGACTGCTGTATTTCACGTTTTCAACTTCCAAAATATTATAATCGATGAAAATACACCTCCTACTATTTTATTTCACATTTATTTATTAAAAACTAATTGTTAATAAATAACATTCTATATCAATGTTTGATATAAACCTAAATATTTTCATAAAATATTTACCATTATATTTTTAAACAGAAATCATACCCATGGACCTATAAAGTATTGTACTGGACCAAGCTGTTTACATCCTGGTTTGAAGTCGTGTATGGCCACAATCTGTAGTCGTGACTTGGGCGTTGTCACATCGCGTAGGTAATAAGTCTTTATCATAGACAAAATTGTGTCACTATACGTATTCCATTCGATTACAATCGAAGAATGAAGAATGGTGATGGTGACATTTACACGCAACTCAAACCTGTATTACTTACAAGTTTAAAAATCCAAACTATCGAAAAAAATCATTACTTGAGTCTTCAAATGGTTGTGAAGAAATTATTGTATCTGGACATTTGTCAACGCTGTCGAATATCAATGTTTATGTTTCCCACAAAGTAAACAGTAAACAGTAAACAGTTCTGTCATTGATTTTTTGTGGGATTATTGCTGAAATAGTGGTTTTTGAACTCATTCGTGATATACAGGGTGTAACTAAATAAGTGTAAAACATTTAAGGGGTTGATTCCTCATCGAAAAAAGATAGGATCTTTCATATAAAGAAACTTCATTGGAGCATCCCATGTTAAGATACAGCCCCTTGAAGGGGGTACATAAAATTTGTTTAACAATTTTTTCCACAAGCACTAAAAAAGTTATAGTATTGAAATTAACCCGACATTTTCTACTACCAAAAAGACAGTTAGCCAGTAACTTATTTGGTTTACTCCATGGTTGTAAGGGGTGGAAAACGCAACCCCTAAAATTTATTTCTAATGTAACTTTTTGTCTTATTATTTGTTTACCATTTAAAAATTTATTTCCGATAGCCTGTTTCATTCTAAACAAAATATGTCCCTTGAATTTTTTGCTCAAAATAAACCAGTACGCAGCAAAAAATTATTTTACGAACAACTACAGAGATACATCGTCATAAATGCAAACTGGTTTTATTGTTATTTTGTAGTTACTACCTGCATCAAGTGATTAAAGGGGGATAAACAAAACTAATTTATTAATAACAAAACATACAATATGTAGAAATCATAGTAAATGTTCAATATGTCTACCTTCAGACATTACGCATGCGTCTAGACGTCTTCGCATTGAGCCACGTATTCGCTCAAATATTCTGGAGTCTCTCTTACTACCCTGCACGCATCCATGATGCGGTTTCTTAAGTCCTCTACATCGCGAACAGGAGTACGATAAACCAAATGCTGTAAATGGCCCGAAGTAGAGAAATCGAGACGATTGAGATCCGGGGATCAAGCGGGCCAATTCTGTGGTCCTCCTCGACCTATCCACCGATTTGCATATCTTTCAGTTAAATGCTGACGTGCTACTTGACTATAATGGGCGGGAGCCCCACCATCCATAAAAAACATATCCCTTCTGACGCCCAAAGTAACTTCCTCCAGCAGTACGGGATGCACTTCTCTTAAAAATTGAACGTATGCCTCACCATTTAATCGAGGAGGTAGAAAATGAGGCCCAATTAAATAATCCCCAATAACTCCGACCCACACGTTAAGAGAAAACTGTTCATGATGGTTAGTTTCGACAATAGCGTGAGGGTTTTCATCAGCCCATATGTGATACTTCTCGATGGCGACCACAATCCTGCGTTATTTTGTCGAATGAACCATTTTCTCGTAATCGTTGATGAATTCGGGAAAATATTCTATGTGAAGGATGCTGCCGTTGAGGATACATTTCAGCATATCTTCTAGAAGCTTCTAACCCATTCCACCGTAAACGTAATGCATATCAGCCATTTGCTCATTTGTGTATGCCATTTTAATTACAAGTGAATTATTAAAGTAACAAATTAAGAACAGAACAACAATACACAATTAGTATTACTTCAAGTTTACAAATTTATAAACTGACAGCTTGATACCAATTTAATTTTCACTATCGCTAATAGCTGCCTACTAGATAAATTAGTTTCGTATTTTCGTTTTATGGCGATATGTATCTTGTTCGTAAAATAATGTTTTGCTGCGAACTGGTTTATTTTGGGCAAAAAATTCAAGAGACATTTTTTGTTTAGAATGAAACAGGCTATCGGAAATAAATTTTTAAATGGTAAACAAATAATAAGACAAAAAGTTACATTGGAAATAAATTTTAGGGGTTGCGTTTTCAACCCCTTGCAACCATGGGGTAAACCAAATAAATTACTGGCTAAGAGTCTTTGTGGTAGTAGAAAATGTCAGGTTAATTTCAATACTGTAACTTTTTTAGTGCTTGTGAAAAAAATTGTTAAACAAATTTTATGTACCCCCTTCAAGGGGCTGTATCTTAACATGGGATGCTCCAATGAAGTTTCTTTATATGAAAGATCCTATCTTTTTTTCGATGAGGAATCACCCCCTCAAAAGTTTTACACTTATTTAGTTACACCCTGTATAGTGGCAGTACAATAGTAAGGGAATCATAATGGTGCAATCTTGTTGGGTTTGCAAACAATCCATGTGTTCGAATCCGAATATCAGATTCCATTCGTAAGTACCATAGGCGTTACAGTGGGTATCAATCTGTTTTCGCCAAATAAAATGAAATTAATACGTGAATTCAAACTTTACATGTGGATATAATGAAATAGATACCTCACGAATCATTTGACTTCATTAGTTTTTTGGATGATGCATTAAAACAAAAAGGTTGCCAAAAAGTCCAAGAAATGTCTATTAAAATTTTGATTTATCTTTAGGTTTCCAGCTGATGTCACAGTAAAAGCGGCTTGGTTGAAAGAGTTGAGGATGAAATGTTCAACTGAATGTGTTCCAAAGTCTGTTAGGATTTGTTCCATTTATTTCAAAGACGCACCATTCGAGATTCACCCAAGTGGAAGAATATTTTTGAAGACAAGGGTTCTTCCTTTATTATATGATGAATGGTATATACCAAGAAATTCAGCTGCTTCAACTTCAGGGTAATTATTATCAGAGATTTGTATAAAAAAACAATATATTACATATTTTCAGATTGAACGATTTCAGCAAGAAAAAATTGTCAAGTGGTTCCACTGAAACAGCCTCAGGTACAGATTCTGAATGAAATTGTTAATAACTCAAGTTAGGTCAATTTCATATTTTCTGGTTTGAAAAACAGGACAGAATCCCGTGATTTTTCGAAAGAAAAAGTGAGTAGTATTAGTTGATAGCAGTATCAAATCTATCTAATCTCTAATATCTTTAAAAGCAATTCTTGTATATTGATATATTTATTTTGGATATCTCGGAAACAGCTTTAAAGATTTGGTTCAAAATTTTTATTCAGATAAGGTTTTAGTTTTTAAGTTCCTCCATACAGGCGATTTTCCTGAAGAAACTCGATTCCACTAATAATAATAACAATGATGTGAATTTTTAAATTCTATTTTCATCCACTTCCAATTATCATAATCAGAAATTTGGCCACATGTCAAGGACCGACGATAATACAAGAATTTCCTACTATTAATGTAATAAAAATAATGATAATAATAATAATTGGAATTTCAAATTCAACTTTCACCCTTTATTAATCCTCCGAATTATCTAAAATTTTTCAAAAATTTCCAGAAACAACGACAATACAAGAATTTTATGATAATAACGCACCTAATAATAATAATAATGATGAGAATTTTAGAATTTGATTTTAATCGTCCGTATGATCTGAAATTGGGCACACATAAACCGATGGCAATACAAGGTCTTAATTATAAAAGTTTAATGATAGATAATAATGATAATGACGTGAATTTTTTATTCAATATCCACCCACTTCTAATCATCCGAAAATTTTAAAATTAGGCATACTTACCAAGGACCGACGATAATATAAGAATTTTATTATATTAATGTTTTATTGATAATAATAATAATGAGAAGTTCTAAACTCAATTTCCACCCACTTCCAATCCTCTGAATAATCTTAAATTTACCACGCACATCAAGAACTGACGACAATACAAGATTTCCATAATATCAATGTGATAATAATAATAATGATGAGAATTTTCAAATGCTGCTTTACATCAGTACACGTACTTTATCACTGCAAGGGCTCTAAACGATTTCGAAGGGCACACACAATATGTCTGAAATGGTCGCAGTGTAAAGGCTTTTAGCGCGGAAGCCAAAAATGAATCTAAGCTAATCTAATCTAGTAAAGATATCTTTAAGCAAAGTTTAAGGGAACACAACTTGATGCCATGCAGAGCAGCAACAAGGCCTTCATTGACTGTAGAACATTGTAGATACCGTCTTGATTTTGCTCGTGCACACCCTCATTGGCAGGAAGCTGAATGATGTCGTGTGCTCTTCACTGATGAGTCAATATTCTGTTCAATGACCAATAACATACGAATGAGGGTCTACAGACGTTTAGGAGAACGCTACAATCAATGTAACCTCTGTAAATCATTGCTTTTGGCGGAGGATCGGTAATGATTTGGAGTTGTATGAATTTGGAGGCACGTATGAAACTGGTAGTCATTTTTGAAGCGAATTTGACAACAGTATGTATCCGAAATTCCTGAACCCCATGTTGTCTGTTCTTTTGCTCCATTCATTGGTGAAGAATTCATATGATTGCACGACCATACGAGACCACACTGCCCGCCAGTATTTCCGGGCGATCTTGCCCGCGAGAAGTCCTGATACGAACCCCATCGAACATATACATGATATTCTTGGGAGATGAATTAGAGCCCTGCCCTGCCCATTTAATTTGATTATCTGTATTGTGAATTTTGTTTGCATATTGTCGTAAATACATTAAAATTTCGTATTTCTCAATTTGAACAATATGCGCTGAAAATTTCTTTGAAATATTTATTCTTCACAATATTCATTTATTTTAATATGTATAAGAACATGTATTCATTAAATATATAAATTACCGTTTTTTAGTAAATGCATTTTTATTCTTTTTTTTCAGTCGACTGTCTCCAGCTTTTCATTAATAATTGAAAACGAAAATCTTAAGTCTTATTTTTTTGAAAAATTTGTGAACCTAATTTTCTAAGGATCGATACTATCCGAGTCAATGATGTTTTTTATGACAACAGGTATGTCAAATGAGTTTTTCTATCTCACGAAGTCCCATCGGATGTATATTCTAACACTTTCCTTGATATTTTCATCATTATTTCAAATTCAGCATTTTTTTCTTGTGATTGAACCCTATTTTCAGCAAATGCGTGCGCTCCTGTCTGTTGTGGGAAGGTCACAGTCTATCGCTACCTTCTCTCTTCCCCGTAGCCTGCGCGCCTAAAATCAGAGCGACTTCAAATCACTCCGTGTCGTAGGCATGGCAATGCTGAGTCCATCTGTATTTATACGATATTATACGTCCATGATCATACCCCACTGGTCCAAATTTTAAATCCTTTAACAATGGCCTAATCCGACAAATAGATATGGTGCCGAGTGGCACTTCCTATCGAATGAAGAAAACAGCTGTTTGCTTTTTTATAAACGTTCTACATCAAAATTTGCACGAGCCTACCTGTATGGATTTTGCTCAAAACGTTCAGTGATAATTCTCATATCAAAATCCACTTCACGTGACTTACAAATAGAGAACATTTTTGGGCGAGCGGGGGGGGGATAATCAGCTGATATATGACACTACGGTATATGTGCTCCCATGATACGTGACAGTAGGGACCCAAATAACATTGGCTGAAATGCTTATTAGGCAGCACCAGATGATTTTGAATTTATGACGCCGTACGGCGTCATGTCACGTACCTAGGGAGGCAAGATAACGCTGTACGGCGACGATGTCACTGAACGTGTTAATAAATGAGGGTTTATTACTCCGCACCTTTAATTTAATGCAGATTTATTCAAATAGAAATAGCAAAATTGATAATTTCCATGTTAGAGTGGGTGATGAAATAATTGATTCATCAGATAATTCCAAATTTTTTGGTATTTAAATCGATGTTAACATGACCTGGGAGTCAGGTAAAAACCATGTACCGAAATGGGTACTGTGCAATCAGACAATTGAGGTCCAATTTCAATAAAGCCCAACTATATGTTCACTTTGCTGTTGTGTATTCCCATATTTCTTATAACATTGCCGTTTGGGGTTGATCCACAAAATTTAACAAACTATTTATTTTGTCTCCCAGAAAAGGGTGGATGCCTAATCTATGAAATAGATTATAGAGAATATTGACAGGAGTGAAGCTAGCCACATCCACAAAATACACTGAGAAAAATGTATCGCGAAAGAAATGGTGAAGTTTTTTGTCCGATTTCAGATGAAACTTGGAAGAATGTGTCATTTACTGAAGCAAATAAAGGAATAAACAGCTTAGTCTGGATTTTCAGATACTATGATGGGGTGAAAATGAGGGGTAAATGACAAAATGAAATTCATATCGAATTATCTCCCTTGAACTGTTTTGCGATATCAAAAATAAAATTAAGTCCGAATTTGAAAGAAAGGTGATGAAATTAAAGTCTGTCTGGCAGTCTGAGGGGGTGGAAAAGGGGTGGAAAAGGGGTGGAAATGGAAAATGAATTATTAACTCCGTTAATACATGTATTTTGAAGGTGGGAAATCAATCTAGGGGTCAAATTAGATAGGGGAGTTGTGATATTGTAGTCCAAGGGGGTGGAAAAAGGGTGGGTATAGAAAATAAATCACCATCTCTGTTAATACGAGCTGTACATGTATTTTGAAGGCGGAATGAGGGAATTGTGAAATTGTAGTTTGTCAGGCAGTCCAAGGGGGTGGAAAAGGGGTGGATATAGAAAATAAATCATTATCTCTGTTAATACGCGTTGTACATGTAGTTTGAAGACGGGAAATTATTCTAGGGGTCAAATTTGATGAAGGAAGTGTGAAATTGTAGTTTGTCAGGCCGTTCAAGGTGGTGGAAAAGGGGTGGACATAGAAAATAAATTATCTCTGTTAATACGCGTTGTACATGTATTTTGAACACGGAAAATCAATCTAGGGGTCAAATTTGATAGGGGATTTGTGAAATTGTAGTTTGTTAGGCCGTCCAAGAGAGTGGACATAGAAAATAAATCATTATCTCTGTAATACGCGTTTTACATGTATTTTGAAGACGGGAAATCAATCTAGGGGTCAAATTTGATGGGGGAGTTTTGAAATTGTAGATTTTCAGGCAGTCCAAGGGGGTGGAAAAGAGGTGAACATAGAGAATAAATCATTATCTCTGTTAATACGCGTTGTACATGTATATTGAAGACGGAAAATCAATCTAGGGGTCAAATTTGACGGGGGAATTGTGAAATTGTAGTTTGTCAGGCCGTCCAAGGGGATGAAAAAAAGGGTGGACATACAAAATAAATCATTACCTCTGTTAATACGCGTTGAACATGTATTTTGAAGAGAGGATATCAATCTAGGGGTCAAATTTGATAGGGAGTTGTGAAATTGTAGCTTGTCAGGCCGTCCAAGGGGTTGGAAAAGTGGTGAATAATGAAAATAAATCATTATCTCTGTTAATGCGCGTTGTACATGTATTTTGAAGACGGAAAATCGATCTAGGGGTCAAATTTAATGGGGAATTGTGAAATTGTAGTTTGTCAGGCCGTCCCAGGGGGTGGAAAAGGGGTGGACATAGAAAATAAATCATTATCTCTGTTAATATGCTTTGTACATGTAATTTGATGACGGAAAGTCGATCTAGGGGTCAAATTTGATAGGGGAATTGTGAAATTGTAGTTTGTCAGGCCATCCAAGAGAATGGAAAAGAGTGGACATAGAAAATGAATCATTTTCTCTGATAATACGCGTTGTACATGTATTTTGAAGACGGGAAATCAATCTAGGGGTCAAATATGATAGCGAAGAGGCCGTCCGGGGGGTGGATGTAAAAAATAAATAATTATTTCTATTTATACACGTTGTACGTGTATTTTGAAGAAGAGAAATCAATCTAGGGGTCAAATTTGATAGCGGATTTGTGAAATTGTTATTTTGTCAGGTTGTCCAGGGGGCAAAAGGTGTGGATCGAGGATATAAATCATTATCTCTGTTAATACGCGTTGTACATGTATTTTGAAGAAGGGAAATCAATCTAGGGGGCGAATTTGATAAGGGAGTTGTGATATTGTAGTTTCTCATGCCGTCCAGGGGGGGGGGGGCAAAAGGGGTGGATTGAGAAAATAAATCAGTATCTCTATTAATACGCGTTTTACATGTATTTTGAAGACGGGATATCAATGTAGGAGTCAAATTTGATTGGGCAGTTGTGAAATTATAGTTTGTCAGGCCGTTCAAGGGGGTGGAAAAGGGGTGGATCAAAAAAAATAAATCATTGTCTCTGTTAATACGCGTTGTACATGTATTTTGAATACGGAAAATCAATCTAGGAGTTAAATTTGATAGGGTAGTTGTGAAATATTAGTTTGTCCAGGGTGTGGAAAAGGGGAGGATGTAAAAAATAAATCATTATCTCTGTTATTACGCGTTGTACATGTATTTAGAAGACCGAAAATCAATCTATTTAATAAGGGAGTTGTGAAATTATAGTTTTTAGGTCGACTGAGGGGGTAAAAGGGGTGGATATCATTTTCTGTATTTATATTTGTTGAACATGTCATTTGAAGACTGGAAATCAATCAAGGAATTCATTTTGACAGGAGAGTTATGGAATTTCAGTTTGCCAGGCCGTCTGAAGGGGGAAAGAGGTTGATTTAGTAAATGTTACCTCATCAGTACCATAATATTTCACTGAAACCGGGCCTATTAGAAAATACACTTGACGCACAGTCGCACGTACCTACAGCTGACTATTCTATGCTGACTATTCTATACTCTTTACACTTTTGGCCTATGGGATTAGCATTCTAGAGTAAGTATATAATATACCGGGTGTCCGCGGAAGGTAGCTCGCCCCTATAACTTTTTTTTCTAAAAATAATCTAATGTAGTTTTGAGGATCTGCATAAGACATGAAACTGTGTTTTTTGACGAACAACTCAAGTTCATGCAACTTTCGGTTTCACTGGAACTGGCTTGAACTTTCGATTTTTAAATGGGACACCTAGTATATTTTATCAACCTCTTTTATCTCCATGACATTCTGAATACAACCATGCATCATTTGTCACTTTTGTAACCAATTCTTCTTTCAAATTTTGAATTTTGTTTTTTAACCTATGGGTACGTTCAAGTCACTAATAGGCCAAGCTGTAGATAAAAATAAGAGGTTCTTTTCACACAAAATAAAAGACGCAAACGGCCTACACAATACAAAAGTTCCATTGACTGTAAAACGATTCCTTGAATACTCTTTGAGATATTTTCAAAAAAAAAACAAAAAGTTGCAATTTTTTTCACTATTTCTTGTTAAAAAAATTCCACAAAACGATATTGCTGGGGCGAAAACCGGGGTTTTCATTGACGAACTATCTTATAAAAATGAGAATAAGCTATTTGCGTCTTTTATTGTGTAGGGGGAAAAACCTCTATAGCTTGGTCTATAATTAATATAGTCATAAAATTTTGGGAAAAATACAACTTCACTGTTTTCGGTCAAAATGTATGTGATATGTAAAATTTGATTTTGAAATTGAAATTACTAATTTTTTTCAAATGACAACGTGGTGGTTTGTCGGGTTAGGAAAAAGGACCATTTTATTACGAATAATTTAATATCGCACAATTATAGGTTCTAAACAAAATTCCGTTGGAAAACATTTTAAATTACGTTATGTTTCATAAAATAGAGCATCTTTGGTATTAAAATAAGATTTGAATGCATCGAGTAAGTCTCGACAAACACAAATAAAACTTCTCATTTTTCTTCCCTTCTGCAAAATTAAATTTGGTATTTATTGTATATTTATTTAAAGAACATTGATTTTGTTTTATCAGTTGTGTTGGTTACCGGTTGCTGGATGCACTTAAATCTTATTTTAATCTCTTCATATCCTCCATTTTGAAAAATTTTAAATGCAAGTTTGTTTGACAACAACAATTTCACAACGGCCCTATCAAATTCGACCCCTAAATTGATTTCCCGTCTTCAAAATACATGTACAACGCGTACTGCAGAGATAATGTTTTTTTATATCTATCCCTTTTTTACCTCTTGGACGGCCTGGCCTGACAAGCTACAATTTGACAACTCCCCTATCAAATATGACCCCTAGATTGATTACCCGTCTTCAAAATACATGTACAACGCGTACTAACAGAGATGTTTTTTTATCCATCCCTTTTTCACCCCTCTGGACGGCCTGACAAACTATAATTTCACATCTCTCTTATCAAATTTCACCCCAAGATTGATTTCCCGTCTTCAAAATACATGTACAACGCGTACTAACAGAGATGATGTTTTTAATCTATCCTTTTCTCACCCCTTTGGACGGCTGACAAACTATAATTTCAAATCTCTCTTATCAAATTTCACCCCTAGATTGATTACCCGTTTTTAAAACACATGAACAACGCGTATTAACAGAGATTGTGGTTTATTCTCCATATCCACTCTTTTTCCACCCCACCCCCAACGGACTACCTAACAAACTACAGTTTAACAACTCCCCTATCAAATTTCACCCCTAGATTGATTTCCTGTTTTCAAAATACATGTACAACGCGTATTAACAGAGATAATGATTTATTCTCTATATCCACCCCTTTTTCACCCCCTGGACAGCCTGACAAACTACAAATTCACAACGCCCCTATCAAATTCGACCCCCAGATTGATTTCCCGTCTTCAAAATACATGTACAACGCGTATTAACAGAGATAATGTTTTTTTTATCCATCTCTTTTCCTGTCTTTTCCACCCCTTTGAACGGCCTGACAAACTATAATTCCACATTTCTCTTATCAAATTAGAGCCCTAGATGGATTTCCCGTTTTCCAATTACATGTACACCGCGTATTAACAGAGATAGTGATTTAATCTCCATATATTTCCACCCCTTTTCCACCCCACCGGACGGCCTAACAAACTACAATTTCTCAACTATTCTATCAAATTTCACCCCAAGATTGATTTCCCGTTTTCAAAATACATGTACAATGCGTATTATCAGAGATAATGATTTAATCTCTATATCCACCCCTTTTTTACCCCCGGACGGCCTGACAAACTACAATTTCACAATGCCCCTATCAAATTCGACACCTAGATTGATTTCCCGTCTTCAAAATACATGTTCAACGCGTATTAACAGAGATACTGATTTATTCTCCATACCCACTCTTTTTCCACCCCCCGGAATACCTGACAAACTACAATTTATCAACTCCCCTATCAAATTTGACCCCTATATTGATTTCCCGTTTTCAAAATACATGTACAACTCGTATCAACAGAGATAATGAATGATTTATTCTCTATATCCACCCCTTTTTCACCCCCTGGACGGCCTGACAAACTACAATTTCACAACGCCCCTATCAAAGTCTACCCCTAGATTGATTTCCCGTCTTCAAAATACATGTACAAAGAGTATTAACAGAGATAGTGATTTATTCTCCATATCCACCCCTTTTCCACTCCACCGGACGGCCTGACAAATTACAATTTCTCAACTATTTTATCAAATTTCACCCCTAGATTGATTTCCCGTTTTCAAAATACATGTACAACGCGTATTAACAGAGATAATGATTAATCCTCTATATCCGTCCCTTCAGGACGACCTGACAAACTACAATTTCTCAACTATTTTATCAAATTTCACCCCTAGATTGATTTCCCGTTTTCAAAAACATGTAAAACTCATATTAACAGAGATAAGGATTCATTCTCTATATCCTTCCCTTTTCCACCCTCAGGACGGCCTGACAAACTACATTTGCACAACGCCTCTATCAAATTCGTCCCCTAGATTGATTTCCCGTCTTCAAATTGCACGTACAACTCGTACCGACAGAGATAATGATTTATTTTCTGATTTCACCTCTTTTTCACCCGCCGGACGGCCTGACAAACTGCTATTTCATAACTCCCCTAGATTGATTTCCTGTCTTCAAAATACATGTACAACGCGTATTAACAGAGATAATCATTTTTTTCATCCATCCGTCTTCCACCCCCTTGGATGGCCTGACAAACTATAATTTCACTTCTCCCCAATCAAATTTGACCTCTAGAATAATTTTCCGTCTTCAAAATACATGTACAACGCGTATTAACAGAGATGATGATTTATTTCGTTGGCGATATATCTTTCTCAGTGTATTTTGTGGATGTGGCTAGCTTCACTCCCGTGAATATTGTAGGCACAACTTTATTGGTCGTTTACAAATGCATTCTGTTATTCAAAAAACAAATACAGAATTACAATCTAATTTGCGACTTTCATGCATATCTCACTTGGCACGGTGAATTGATACGGATTCAGAAACATTCAACTTGTCTGTAAAAAATTCTCCATCTCATAAGGGAGCAAAATTTTTTATAATCACTTACCTGATGATTTAAAACATCTAGACAGGGAAACAATTAAAACGATGCTCAAAGAAGTTTGGATTACCGGGTGTTTTTATATTATCCATTTATATTACTATATTTTTATGTTTTTGTGTAATGTTATATTATTTTTTATGCATAAATGTAGACTGTACATTTATATGTATTTGTTGTATGACGTATCCTTTATCATTTTTATGATCATAAAGAATTTAATGAATTTTAATATTTAATTTTTTTATAAAGTGGACACTGGATTACCTAATCCATTTCTAATCAACTAATCAATTTACATCATTATTCAAAACTTTTAAGCAATCATATAGGTATACTGTTTAAACTTAACATTTGTTTATAATGTAGAGGAAACCGTCCTACCTTGGTACACGTTGTACCTTGGTGCAAGGCCGTGCTGACTCAAATGTCTGACCTGAACTATTCTATTCAAAACTATTCAAATCTGTTGAAAAAGGCAGGAAACTTTAAACCCGGCAATATTTTGACTGCAGTTGCAACACTGGAATGAAAATGGCCGACCTTCGTCGTATTGAATTTTGCAAAGGTATATATAGATGATTCACTTATTTATTAAGAGAACCTGTGTACAATAAATGATAAGGTTTTCAGTCAAATAAATGGCGATGTACTAGACCAGACAAAATAGACCGGCAATTCACTATAATTACAAACATTTTGTAGCACTGCCATATGTTAAGACATCTAGTAAAGACTGAATATAAAATTTTGCACAATCATCCGGTGACCGGAAATGACTCAAATTCGCATAAAACGCTAATTAGCAATATCTCCGTGAACAAAATTGCAAACATTGTGCAAATTGTAGATATTTCAAAGAACTTGTCTGCTACACCCCTTTTGAAATTTGCACCAGCAATTTTCAACCGGAAATACGAATAATCCTTGATTACGTTGTATTTAGCGCTAACTCTGAGTACAAAATTGCAAACTTTGTGCAATTTCTTCTTAAAGTTCTGGTATGGCAAACAAACATATCTATAAATTTGCAACCCTATGAAATGTCGGGAAAGCCGAGCAATAGAATATTATCAATTAAGTTGATTTTCGCGGATGACATAAAATGCCAAACTTTGTGCAATTTTTTCGCAAAGTTCTGGTATGGCAAACCAGTATATCTGTAAATTTGAAACCCTATGAAACGTCGGGAAAGCCGAGCAATAGAATATTATCAATGAAGTTGATTTTCGCGGATGACACAGAATTCCAAACTTTTTGCAATTTTGTCGCAAAGTTCTGGTATGGCAAACAAGGATATATGTAAATTTGCAACCCTATGAAACGTCGGGAAAGGAGTGCAATGGAATATTGTCAATGGAGTCGATTGTCGCGGATGACACAAAATTCCAAACTTCGGCAAACCTCATATCCGGCATTCCGGCGCAATCGCGAGTTTTATTTGTCACGGTTACCCGTCCGTTTGCCTCGGACGAGACTAAACGAGTCCTATGTTGTTCTTTTGGAATTTTTTCCCATTGTCATATTCTTCTTTCGTTCTTAAAAAGGGAGCGTATGCACCTATATTGTCCGTAAAATGATCATTTTGTCCGGAACAATTTATTGCGTATGAATCGATTATTTTGGTGTTCTGAATATGTCAGAAATTAAAGGTTTTAAATTAATCATATTGTCAGAACAAAATTTACAAACCATCGAAATTTAAAATCAGAAAATTTCAAAGTTATAAAATAATGAAATTCTTAAGTATGTCCGAACTTTTCAGGATATTCAAAAAATCAAATAATACCTAATACTTTGAAGCTACTCATATTCTGTGGAATTATGAAATTCATTATTAGTTTAACGTCGATAACAGAAATTGTCGTAGTTGAGTCATCTGCGTCCTGCTACCTGCACTGCCCAGAACTAAATTTTTTACCGGTATAGTATAAAAAGTATTGTTACGAATGTTTTGATAGGCAACGACAGGTCACATTGTTTGAGGCAATTGTGCGTTATTCTGTGTAAGTAAGCATTGACGAACGCTGCGAAAAAGTATCTCGTTATAATAGTTGTGCAATGGATACTGTGTTCGAAAATAAATGATTCATTTGCAACTTTGATTTGTCAAGTGGTCCCGTGGATGAAGTGAAAGAAAAAGGTCTGAACGTTAACCAACAGTAGTGAACGAAGAAATTACAATAAATTAGGGGACCTGAAAAATTTAAAAAGCATTAAAGTGCACAAAAAATGCCGAAAGCTGCTGAAAGACGACGTGACGAACATCCACATGTTGTGCCCGACAATCGGCCCGGTGGCGAAAAAAACTCATTTGAATTTCAATCAAGGTGTTCATTTTGTGCTGAAAAAATCACAAAAGAGTTTTTGGAATCAGAGGACAAAAAACCGAGGAAATTGCGGATTGTCATTTCGAAAATACGAGACACGAACGGAAAGAAGGGCATCATTAAAGCTGCGGAACAACACGACGATGAATGGAGTGAACAGGTACGCAAATAAAGAACGATAAATGATAACTCAATTTCTGTATATTTTCCCAATTCAGAAAAGGTGCATTGATCGAAAGTTTTGAATTTCTTCAATAATATTAAAGAATAAACACACAAAAATGTATTCCACTCTCTCAGTTCAAATCTCCCTCTTTGTCGCAAAACTGAGTTGTGGTGGTAGTTTTCGAGGGGTTCTGGAGTTCTTGATCGTTTTTGAAAATAGTTTTGCCAAATAAAAAGTTGTTGAAAAAATTCAATTTTTGACCTTTGAAAACTGAATTTTGCGTGACTTTATTATACCTACCAATATACAGGGTGACCCAGGGTTAAGCCGCCAAACGTTCGGAATCAGGTTTTCCGGTAAAAATTACATTTTTTCCAATCCAATAACTATTTCTTCTAACTTGCCTCGATCGTTTTCGAAATACAGGGTGTCAAAGTTTTTAGAAAGAACCAGTTGTTCAATGATAAAACTCGAATTGCTCAATGATCATTTCGGAGGCTGTCAAACTTTGATACAAACTCTCAATTGTTGTCCAGATTTTGCCCGGCTCTGACCTTCGATCTGATTTTTGTTGAAATGAGTTTTTCCTGTTACAACAATAATTTTACTCCAAGTACACCAATAGAAGCCGTTCATTTCCTCAAATGAGCTTGGTAAGTTTTATCAAAATCAGTCAAAAGGTTTTTGAGTTATTGATAAAGAATTGATTTTTTCTGTGAACTTTGACATCCTGTATACCGAAGTCGCCCGAAGTCGTACTGGAGTAAATGCGGGAGACTTCGGGAGCACTTTTAAGCATTTTGAGTAACTTTCACTGACATTTTAAATACATTTCCCAACTCTGAGGTGAAAATCCAAAATATACACATTGCAGATATATATCTCTTCTTCCAGATGCTTTCCACAGAATTTGAATACGAACATTTCCCTCAAATCGGCATCTCTTGCAAGATAAACCCTTAAATTGTTTATAACTTGATTATACAAAAACTGCACATCGGACAGAAAACATTTTGTTATGTACTCTAACAATAATTTCATACTGCATTGTCACCGGTCACCGGCATTATGTTCAGCTGCCAAATTTCAAATCCAGCGGACGATTAGAAGTGGTCCAAAAATTGGTTACCAGATTTGACCGAGACAATTTTATTTGTTGGTTTTTTTCCATCAACAGAGTGAGTTAATATAAGCGTGGTTATAAAAAGTAGGGTTTTCTTTTAAAATTATGTGTTGGTAGGTGTAATGGTAGTCACGCAAAATTCAATTTCTCATATCGTCACACTATACTATTTCCGATACGATCTACTTGAAATATGTATCATTGTGCACTGTAAACTAAAACAGACAATTACGTATTTCGCAGTAGTGTGAACTGAATAAAGTACACTCAACCCAAAAACTTCGTTTTCCAGTAAATATTATACAGGGTGACCCAGGGTTAAACCGCCAAACGTTGAGGACTGGTTTTTTAGGTAAAAATAAGATTTTTTCTTCCTATAATTCAGTGTCCTAACTTTCTTCGTTTTCGGTATACAGCATGTCAAAGTTCACAGAAAAAATCAATTCTTTATAAAAACCTTCTGACTGATTTTGATGAAACTTAGCAAGTTCATTTGAGGAAATTAACGGCTTCTATTGGTGTACTTGGAATAAAATTATTGTTTCCAGTGGCGCCCTAGAGGGTAATCTTACTAATTATTACTATGACAAATCATTCTACGCCTCTGTTTTCTTTTTCATGTTAATTTTTTTTAGATTTAGAAATCAAAAATACTACTTTTTTGTCTCCTCATTTTTTTTGTATCTCGATTCATTTTCGAGAAACAATTTAAAATCTGTTTTCCCGCATGTAACAGGAAAAACTCATTTCAACAAAAATCAGATCGAAGGTCCGAGCCGGGCAAAATCTCGACAACAATTGAGAGTTTGTATCAAAGTTTGACAGCCTCCGAAATGATCATTGATCAATTCGAGTTTTATCAATGGACAACTGGTTCTTTGTAAAAACTTTGCCACCCTGTATTTCGAAAACGAGGCAAGTTAGAAAAAATAGTTATTGGATTGGAAAAAATGTTATTTTTACCGGAAAACCTGATTCCGAACGTTTGGCGGCTTAACCCTGGGTCACCCTGTATAAAAGTAGGTATAATAAAGTCACGCAAAATTCAGTTTTCAAAGGTCAAAAATTGAAATTTTCAACAACTTTTTATTTGGCAAAACTATTTTCAAAAACGATCAAGATTTGAACTGAGAGAGTGGAATACATTTTTGTGTGTTTATTCTTTAATATTATTGCAGAAATTAAAAACTTTCGATCAATGCACCTTTTCAGAATTGGGAAAATATACAGAAATTGAGTTATCATTTATCGTTCTTTATTTACGTACCTGTTCACTCCATTCATCGTCGTGTTGTTCCGCAGCTTTAATGAGTTTTTTTCGCCACCGGGCCGATTGTCGGGCACAACATGTGGATTTTCGTCACGTCGTCTTTCAGCAGCAGCGATGCTATTTTGTTTCGTATACTTCTTTCGACATTTTTTGTGCACTTTAATGCTTTTTAAATTTTTCGGATCCCTTAATTTATTGTCATTTCTTCGTTCACTACTGTTGGTTAACGTTATCAGACCTTTTTCTTTCACTTCATCCACGGGATGCGTCAATGCTTACTCACACAGAATAACGCACAATTGCCTCAAACAATGTGACCTGTCGTTGCCTATCAAAACATTCGTAACAATACTTTTTATACTATACCGGTAAAAAATTTAGTTCTGGGCAGTGCAGGTAGCAGGACGCAGATGACTCAACTACGGGCGGGGAGTTATACGACAATTTCTGTTATCGACGTTAAACTAATAATGAATTCTATAATTTCACAGAATATAAGTAGCTTCAAAGTATTAGGTATTATTTTTTGAATATCCTGAAAAGTTCGGACATACTTATGAATTTCATTATTTTATAACTTTGAAATTTTCTGATTTTAAATTTCGATGGTTTGTAAATTTTGGAGAAATAGATGTTCTGACAATATGATTAATTTAAAACCTTTAATTTCTGACATATTCAGAACACCCAAATAATCGATTCATACGCAATAAATTGTTCCGGACAAAATGATCATTTTACGGACAATATAGGTGCATACGCTCCCTTTTTAAGAACGAAAGAAGAATATGGCAATGGGAAAAAATTCCAAAAGAACAACATAGGACTCGTTTAGTCTCGTCCGAGGCGAACGGACGGGTAACCGTGACAAATAAAACTCGCGATTGCGCCGGAATGCCGGATATGAGGTTTGCCGAAGTTTGGAATTTTGTGTCATCCGCGACAATCGACTCCATTGACAATATTCCATTGCACTCCTTTCCCGACGTTTCATAGGGTTGCAAATTTACATATATCCTTGTTTGCCATACCAGAACTTTGCGACAAAATTGCAAAAAGTTTGGAATTCTGTGTCATCCGCGAAAACCAACTTCATTGATAATATTCTATTGCTCGGCTTTCCCGACGTTTCATAGGGTTGCAAATTTACAGATATACTGGTTTGCCATACCAGAACTTTGCGAAGAAATTGCACAAAGTTTGGAATTATGTGTCATCCGCGAAAATAGACTTAATTTATAATATTCTATTGCCCAGCTTTACCAAAATTTTATAGGGTTGCAAATTTTCCATAGCCTTGTTCGCCATAGCAGAGCTTTAAGGGAAAAAATGCACAAAGTTTGGAATTTTGTGGCATTTGGAAAAATTGCTTCTAGAAATAATGTTCATTGTTGCTATCTTCCGGGATACTGAAAAGGGTGCAAACTAAACTGGCGACTTAAAATCATGCCAGCAAAGTTTGCACATCACGAAAACATTGTTTGCAATTTTGTGACCCATCAAACTTTGCCCCTGAGACTGTTTTTAGCGTTATCCATGTTTTTTGGATCTTCCGTACACATGACGAGTTTGCAAATTCAACGCATTTTAGGGGTGACGGAACCACGATTTTACCACAAATTTGCACAATGTTTGCAATTTTGTACTCAGAGTTAGCGCTAAATACAACGTAATCAAGGATTATTCGTATTTCCGGTTGAAAATTGCTGGTGCAAATTTCAAAAGGGGTGTAGCAGACAAGTTCTTTGATATATCTACAATTTGCACCATGTTTGCAATTTTGTTCACGGAGATATTGCTAATTAGCGTTTTTTGCGAATTTGAGTCATTTCCGGTCACCGGATGATTGTGCAAAATTTTATATTCAGTCTTTACTAGATGTCTTAACATACGGCAGTGCTAACAAAATGTTTGTAATTATAGTGAATTGCCGGTCTATTTTGTCTGGTCTATACGATGTACATAAGAACATTACGTGCTGGTGAACTTTCTCCGTAAATAGTATATTATACAATGAGCATGAAATGACATACATTTCCCACGAGTAGGTATATGAAATTTTGTAGCACGAGCGTAGCGAGTACGAGTGATTTCATGCTCATTGTACACTATACTTTTTCTACGACCATCTGAATCATTAACAAATCTGTAATATTTTTAATAATCCTTTTTATCATTAACTCTCCTGCCGTCATTTTTACATGGTTTAGATAATTTTTTCTTTCTTCACCCGTTGAATAAAACATCTATTTTTTCTTTTTGTACACGTACCTACCAACGTCGTGAAACAAATAACATTCAAAATTTTCAAATTTTGACAACTTTGAAATAAAAAACTTTATGCAGAAAAAATCAAACACTACTCGATTTCATAAAATGAAAAAAAAATGTGGCTGCGTGGATTTGAACCCTCGCTCCCACCATCCAAAGTCCATGTGTCATCTGAATCAACACTCTTCGTTAATAGAGCACAATAATTTGTTCAAATTAACTGCTATATAGAAAGTATCTGTCAACTATTCAAAAATATAGAATCCGATTGTAATCAATCTTTTTATTTAAATTATTCTGGTTTTATGAAAAGAAAATCATACCTTTGTCAGAAGATAGGCATTATCAGGAGCTTCTGATATAAATTTATTAATTTGATTGTTAAATCATCCTCACTATCGCTAATCATTTTTAATAACTTAATTTTTTCAATCGAATTTTGTAATTATCTACTGATGTGAAATGTCTAATTATTAGACAGACGTAAACAAACTTGATTCGATATTATTTGTGTTCATAAAATTCGTTAATACCTACCTATAATGACAGTTTAGTAAACTACTCAACACTAATTTCGTCGCACCCCAAAATTTTGACCATATTAAAATCTGAATAACTTTTTTCTGCATAGGACAATTTGAATGCTGTAAACACTGTTCGCTAGCCCAGTCTTCTAGCTATAATCTCGTACTTCTTCAAAACATAAGGTTTTCCGTATAGAATCACTACAGGGTATTATCTGAAACTGTGCAAAATTTCTGAATTTTCAAAAGGATCCCAAATGAAGAAAAAAATTTTTTTTTCAAATTTGACAGCAGTGGCATGAAGATGAACTCATTACCTCAAGATATTTTTCGAATTGTCTTATTATCTCTTTTGTTTACAGGGTGATCTCAAAAAATTAACTTTTTGGTTTTGCAGTCATAACTTTTTTCCTCTTCAACCGATTTTCAAAATCTCCGGCTCATTTTGAAGCTGAAACTTTAGATGAAGAGATATGAAGATCAGAATAGACTCAAGATGAAGATTGAAGATCAAGGGTTTCCTCAAAGGTGACCTAAATCTGAAACACCCTCAAAATCCGGTTGGTAGGAGAATTAAATGAAAATCAACTTGATTTCGGAATGATCATCCATTCTGAATACGTCCAGATCTTCCTTGCTGTCAGTAGTCAAGAATTGGGCATGAAAAAACCCAATTGTAACGGCAAGATTTTGAAAAAAATAAAATCAACCCATTGTTCGCCTGAAATGAATGGCCCGTAACCAAGGTAACAAGAATCACAATCAATGACTGACAAGCTAGGTTAGACGTCAATTTTGATTCGTTTGCAAAAAAAATTATCATATCGATGCCGCATCTAACGCCCGACCAGCTGGAATTGATTCCACGAATGACGGAACAAGGATTATCTACCCTCCAAATTGCCAATCTGCTTGGAACAACAGTTAGATCCGTCCAAAGGGCCCACGTCCGAGCTAACGCTGGGGATATTCAGTATCGACCTAGGGGGCCAAGAAGGGGTACAAGAAGAAGAACAACTCCCGCTCAAGACCGCCTTATTGGAAGATTGGTACGGCGGACTCGGACTTCAACCGCCCCCAAAATTCGTCGTGAATTGATCGATGCTACGGGAATTCAGGTTTCAAGTCAGACAATCCGACGCCGGATCCACGATCTTGGATTACACGCAAGGAGACGAGCTGCCTGCCCCTTACTGAAACCTGTACATCGAGCAGCAAGACGATTATGGGGGGAAGAACATCAAAACTGGGGAATAGCAGAGTGGAGTAGGTGTATGTTTACGGATGAGAGTAGGTTCAACTTGTTTCGAAAGGATGGTCGTGTGTTGGTTTGGAGAGGGAGGAATGAAAGGTTTTTGGAAGGAAATATGGAGGCGAGGGTGGCTTTTGGAGGTGGAGGAGTGACTGTGTGGGGTGGAATATCGATGAATGGGAGGAGTGAATTGGTGATTCTGAGAGGAGATAGTATGAACGGTGAGAGGTATAGAGATTTATGTATTAGAGAAATCGTGGTCCCTTACGCCGCAAATATCGGCAACAACTTTCTTCTCGTTGATGACAATGCGAGACCGCATAGGGCTCACATTGTCAACGAGTTTTTGAGGAATCACGGTATTGAGCGAATGAACTGGCCGCCTTTCTCTCCGGATATGAATCCGATGGAACATGTCTGGAGTCGTATGAAATTGAAAGAAAGGGAAGGGCGAATGGAAAATTTGGATGACTTGGTGAATGCGGTACAGCAAGAATGGACAGCTGTACCACAGGAGTTCATTGATAGTCTGGTAGACAGCATGCCGGAAAGGGTCAATGAAGTAATTGCCAAAAGGGGAGGCCCCACTAAATACTGAATATCAAAAAGATTTTTTAGTTCTAAAGTTATTCAAGTTATTTTCTCTTTGTTGTTGTTCAATAAAAACTCAATAAAACTTGTTTTCTTGTTCTTGCTTACTAACACGATTAATGCTCCACGATTGAGAAAAAAACCGCTATTGTGAAATGAGCCTCAGTTGGTCAGGCTTGTCAGTCACTGTATGTGATTCTTGTTACCTTGGTTACGGACCATGCCTTTCAGGCGAACAATGGGTTAATTTTTTTTTTTTTTCAAAATCCTGCCGTTACAATTGGGTTGTTTCATGCACAATTCTTGACTACTGACAGCAAGAAAGATCAGGACGTATTCAGAATGGATGATCATTCCGAAAATAAGTTGATTTTCTTTTGATTCTCCTACCAACCTGATTTTGAGGGTGTTTCAGATTTAGGTCACCTTTGAGGAAACCCTTGATCTTCAATCTTCATCTTGAGTCCATTCTGATCTTCATATCTCTTCATCTAAAGTTTCAGCTTCAAAATGAGCCGGAGATTTTGAAAATAGGTTGAAGAGGAAAAAAGTTATGACTGCAAAACCAAAAAGTTAAATTTTTGAGATCACCCTGTAAACAAAAGAGATAATAAGACAATTCGAAAAATATCTTGAGGTAATGAGTTCATCTTCATGCCACTGCTGTCAAATTTGAAAAAAAAATTTTTTTCTTCATTTGGGATCCTTTTGAAAATTCAGAAATTTTGCACAGTTTCAGATAATACCCTGTAGTGATTCTATACGGAAAACCTTATGTTTTGAAGAAGTACGAGATTATAGCTAGAAGACTGGGCTAGCGAACAGTGTTTACAGGATTCAAATTGTCCAATGCAGAAAAAAGTTATTCAGATTTTAATATGGTCAAAATTTTGGGGTGCGACGAAATTAGTGTTGAGTAGTTTAGTTCATGAAAGTCGTAGGAAATGAAATATTTCGATACAGCTAGCCCGTGGGAAATTAAAATCGGTGTTACAACGTGGTATGTTTCTTAATCGAAGACGCAATTGAAATGTTCATTTTTCTTAATGGTCGTAGAAAAACATCCTTTTCATTTCCTCCTCAGACGACAGAGAGATTATCGAAGGTAAAAAAAAATTGGACCCACAGGTGCTTCAGTTTCCCAATGTCAATTTCCCTTCTGAACAATCTGAGCTGGTTTTTGCGGTAGGCGTTATTGAAATTTGAAAAAATTTTCATGGCTAAGCACTTTGAATGAATAAAATTTATTCAAAACCATTATTTGAATTGGTAGGTATATGGTATTTGCAACACTCAGTATGTCCACCTAAGTTGGCGACATACGGAAAACTTTCAATAATCAAATCTTAAAATTTGTCAGTTGAATACGAGTAATTTCGCAAAATATGTATTTGGTAACAAGGTAAAGTTATGATAATATCGAAAAGTTATGAAAATTTTTTCAGAATTGAAAATCACGTTCAAATGCAATTGAACGCAATTGAAATGTTCATTTTTCTTAATGGTCGTAGAAAAACATCCTTTTCATTTCCTCCTCAGACGACAGAGAGATTATCGAAGGTAAAAAAAAATTGGACCCACAGGTGCTTCAGTTTCCCAATGTCAATTTCCCTTCTGAACAATCTGAGCTGGTTTTTGCGGTAGGCGTTATTGAAATTTGAAAAAATTTTCATGGCTAAGCACTTTGAATGAATAAAATTTATTCAAAACCATTATTTGAATTGGTAGGTATATGGTATTTGCAACACTCAGTATGTCCACTTAAGTTGGCGACATACGGAAAACTTTCAATAATCAAATCTTAAAATTTGTCAGTTGAATACGAGTAATTTCGCAAAATATGTATTTGGTAACAAGGTAAAGTTATGATAATATCGAAAAGTTATGAAAATTTTTTCAGAATTGAAAATCACGTTCAAATGTGCAATCATTTCCATCTATAGACTGAAAATTTAAAAAAAAAATAAGTAAGTAGCGTTATTGATCTTTAAAACATATACACAATTCAGCATGCTGGTGAGCATATAGATGCTTATCAGACTAGTCAAAATCTTAAGACTAAGGTTTAAAGTTTAAGCAATACACATATACACAAATATAAGATATTTATAAAAACATGTTTAAAATTCTATGAAATATTCTATAAAATAAGGTATTAGACATTGGACTTTGGCTTTGTACTTAGAGGTCAAAAATAATAATAATAATGACAATAATCATGTCCCCAGGTTCTTATCCAAAGAATAAAATGCACCATTACAGAGAAATATACGAAGATATATTGAAAAATTCTTAGCCTACTATAGAACCAAACAAAATTTCAATGTCAAAATATTTTATTACTCAACATATTCTCCTCTTAATTGGATACATTTATTACAGCGAACCTGCAACGTCTCTTGACCTTTCAAAAAAAAATGTTTCTTCTTGCTCTGCAAACCAGACCTCCACAGCTTTTATTACCTCCTCGTTGGAAGAAAATTAACGACCTTTTGAACTTTTTTTCAGTTGAGGAAAGAGATGATAGTCGGACGCAGCCAAATCTGGTGAATAAGGGGGATGTTCTAGTAATTCAAACCCTAAATCACAAATTTTTTGCATGACAACATGAGATTTGTGTTCAGGGGCGTTGTCCTGCAAAAACAAAACACCTTTGGATAGCATTCCGCGTCTTTTCTCTTAAATTTTTTTCCCGTAGAGTGGTGAGTAATGTCGAATAGTAATCTCCAGTTATTGTTCTACCCTTATCCAAAAAATCAATCATGATTACTCCATGGCAATCCCAAAAAACTGAAGCAAGAACTTTTCCAGCAGATTTTTGGACACGAAACTTCTTAGGTCTTGGAGAACCGGAGTGTCGCCATTCCATCGATTGTTGCTTCGTTTCTGGGTCGTAGAAATGTACCCAAGTCTCATCCACAGTAACAATTCGGTTTAAGAAGTCTACATCGTTTTCAAATCGAGCACAGATCGAACGCGATGCTACTACCCTTGCACGCTTTTGGTCAACATTCAAACATTTGGGGATCCATTTTGCAGCAATTTTTCTCATGTCCAAATTGACGTGAACTATATGATGAACGCTTTCGTATGAAATATTCAGTGCTTCAGATATCCGTTTTAGCCCAATTCGACGGTCTGTTAAAATCATGTCATGAACTGCATCGATATTTTCGGGGACTGACACAGAAACTGGCCTTCCCGATCGGTCATTATTTTCAATGGAAAATTTACCTATTTTGAAGCTTGCAGTCCAATTTTTCACGGTCGCATACGAAGGACATTGATCACCGAGGGTGATTTTGTTTATGCAGGGGACTGGTCTAGGCTAACTAGATATCAATACATCCTCGTATGAAGCTCATTCTTAAATGTACTCGGCTTGTTTGATTCTGAGCATAGATATTAATTGTAGAATTTTATTTATTGGTATCTGTGTGATTTCTGTTCAAGAGTCAAACTCGAAAATGGTTGATGAATTTTATTCCTATTTCTTGTACAGTACTTTTGAATTTCTCGATTCTTAGGGATATTGAGTCTTTGCTGTGTGAAATCTATAATGAATTTGAATATGTAAAGAACAACTCTTCATAATAACAATTTTTGATATTGTCATCTATAAAAGTACTTTACTCTAATACCAAATTCATATATTTTGAGAATACTCGTAAACAACTGACCAATTTTAAGATTTAAGTATTCAAAATCATTTTCTAGAAGATGCATAACTTTAGAACGAAGAAGGGATTTTTCGCAAAAAATCATAGGTGAAAGTGAAAAAAAGTTGTGAATTAAGCAGTCTAAAGGGAAGGCAATCGTTTTCATAAAAGAAATGCAGTATGTGAGTGCAAATTGCTGAAATTAATGTTAAAAATCCGTACCAAGGTACGACGGTTTCCTTTACTAATAAATGGTACTGATGTATTTAATTATGTCCTGTAATTGGATTTTTATCTGTTGGGCGATAACAGTTATTTGCATTTAAAAGAACAAGATGTAAGAGATGGTTGAACGTTTTCATGTCATTATGTTGATATTTCTGAGAAAAACTAACTACACTATTGACCATTTAATTGTCATATGTAAATACAACCAATATTGGTCAATTTCATTGTGTAAATTCGCACGTAGAAAGATATTGCACTTCATCGAATATTTTACTTTTAGTTACTATTAAAACACGACATTTTATTATTTGATTAATAGACTACAAGCCCATAGATATGGGCCATTTGACCCAGCATGAAACATATTCAGAACGATGCTGCTATATGAAAAAATAACTTTAGTCACTATGCCGTCAATTCTTGGTGGTGCAAATGACTGTAATAATAATAATACTAATTTTTCATCTGAAGATGTGCTTTTCCGACAAAATATTCTTGTACGGCATCCCTCACGTTGGTAGATTATGAAATAATAACCTCCTAGAACATACTGCCGTACAAAAATAATGGAACCGGAATACAGGTTTTTTTTAATTTCCAGAAATTGAAAACTTTTCCTTGCTTCCAGTCCCATTATTTTTGTACGGCAGTAGGTTCTGAGAGATAATTATTCAATAATCTACCAACGTGAGGAACGCTGTGCATGAAAATTTTGTCGAAAATGCACATCTTCAGATGAAAAATTATTATTATTATTATTACAGTCATTTGCACCACCAAGAATTGATGGCATAGTGACTAAAGTTATTTTTACATATAGCAGCATCGTTCTGAATATGTTTCATGCTGGGTCAAATGACCCCCCCAAATTGTTATATGGGCTTGTAGTCTATAGGGTTATTTATTATTGGTGTATTCGTTTTAATTTGCTTTCAATTCGAATAAATATTTAAATAAAAAATACATGTTTTAAAAACGGACTAAAAAGAATAAAAGAATTTCTCCTCGCCCCTTTGTAACCTTCCTAACCCCTTACAGATTGTTCTGAAAATTTGTGATAATGAATTTTTAATAGCTATGAAAATACTTGTAAGATTTAAGAAGAAAAACCTGGCGCGCATGCAATAGATGATAGTAAGGAAGGGGCACAAAGGTTCATATCATTTGCAGTGCAATAAAGCTATTAGAGACTTAAAACTATTGATGCATCAATTGTGTTGCATGCGCCCCACGTTTTTCATTTCAAATCTTACAATTATTTTCATAACAAATGGGGTTAGGAATCTGCATAGGCTTATAAATCTGTGCCTATGGGAAGTGGAACAATTAGTTTAGTCTTTTCAGCCTGTTTTAAAAACGTACTAAATAAAAGAATATTTCATTTATTTTCTACATTTTGTTAAGTTAGTCTTGTCTTAAGTTAGTTACCTAACTGGGAAGTTACTTTGAGACCGAATGCAAAATTTGTACCGAACTGACATTATCATTATTATGTTATCATTATTAGCAATAATTATGCAATGAAATCACATTATCATCATCCAGTTCTGAGCCATCTAAAGTTGATTTAAAATTGATTGCAAAATGTGTCCGGATTATTATTATTATTATGTTATCATTATTAGTATATTATGGGTCGTGGTTGCCGTGCTGGTAGAACGTTCGCCTTTGGAGCGAAGGGTCGAGGGTTCGAAGCCTCGCATAGTCATCGGTCTCGTGCATGGCATCACACGTTAAAAGGTAAGGGTGCGTCTTCCCTAGCTCACACAAGTCTCTCAAAGACTTCCATGGGTTGCGCGTAGGGGTGCAATCGGTTGACGGAAATAACCATTTTAACAATATTATACAATGATAATGCATTGTAATCCAGTTTTGAGATGTGTTTGAAGTTGGTTTAAAATCGACTTCAAATTTGTTCCGAACAGACAAAC
This sequence comes from Chrysolina oricalcia, assembly GCA_944452925.2. NCBI lineage: Eukaryota > Metazoa > Arthropoda > Insecta > Coleoptera > Chrysomelidae > Chrysolina > Chrysolina oricalcia. The sequence goes on along the minus strand of OX101811.2, from coordinate 32,976,794 downwards.
CGAAAACTCTATGACGAAAATCATCTTACTTTCTAAGGTGAATAATTTCTCAGAGCAATACATATCTCCATTGAACATAAATAATGTCCGTGGCTTTAAAATAGGAAATAATTTGATTGCTGAACGAATTGCTAGTGAAGTTAAACGCAACTGGAACAATGTCAAATGTCTCACTTTCGTAAAAACGCCTAATACAATCGATCCGCTCCCCACTTTCAATTATTCTGAGATCCCCAAAAAGGCAAATGTAGGTACTCATGATTTTGATGGAAGTAGCAACCCAACTGAAGAAAAGCCTTCACCCTCTTTTTTGGAGCAAAGTCAAATAAACGAACTTATCCTTAATGTTACTCAACGTACAATCTCTATGTAACAAGGCCGATGAACTAACCATACTTTTAGATAGTCTCAGTTCGCCTAGGCTTGACTTGCTAACCGAACATTGGCTGAAAGCTGACGAAATAATCCACATACCCAATTACCACATTGTAACAAGCTTTTGCAGAAAGAACTTCTCTCATGGCGGTACTATGATTCTCGCTCATGAAGAGTTACTGGAAACCTCAGATTTTGTTAGCCTTGACAAATACAACGATATGCTAGTTGAAAAAGAATTCGAATTTTGTATAATATCCAGCAAAAAACTAGCTTTGGTAATACTCTGCTTGTATCGTTCTCCCCAAACAGATGTTAACACTTTCATAGAAAAACTTGAACTCCTCTTGACTAAATTTACTCCCCAAACTTCTATACTATTAACGGGTGACTTCAACATAAATTTCGGAAATACCAGTTGTCCTCATAGTTCATCAATAAAAAATCTATTTGATTCTCTAAATCTTACAATGCATGTACATGCTCCGACATGATATTCCCAGTATTCTGCCTCTATTATTGATTATGTAAGTTCTAATATCGCCAACACGTCCTGCAATGTGGTAAATGCTGGGTATATCTGACCACGAGGCAATCCCTATTCACATTCCCGGTTTTAGGAACAAAAGCTATAGTGGCGAAACATTTTGGACGTATTTACTCCACGAGTAACTACAATAAATTCGAAACTTTGAACTGCGCCACCCAATGGAATACTATACTCAATCACAACGATCCCTTGACTGATTTCCACACCAACTTGGTGCATAACTTTAACAAAGCTTTCCCTTGTCGCCTCATTAAAAATAAAAAGCACAGAAAACCTTGGATTTCTAAAGGTCTGCAAATCTCCTCTAAAAGCCTACGGCCCATTCGTCATATCAGAAATTTTTTTTCGCAAAATAGTAGGTTTCTCCCATACTTCAATAAATACAGAACTTTATATAGAACTACTATTCTTAAAGCTAAAAAAAGATACTTTAAAAACAGATTATTGGAATCAAACAATATTGTAGAAAATAAGTGTTCATAAATTTTTTTCATTCTGTGTTAAATAAAAATATGTCAGATAGACTTGTCAAGGAAATAAAAAGTGCAATAGTCAGGTCAAAGTTTATTAATAATTTTCTAATGAAGTTATTATTCTTGTAAGTTTCACTCTGCTACAAGTGTGTAGCTTACAATTGGTCCTTCAAGTTATTGAAACAAGCGCCGAAGATAAAAATCTTCGCAGGAGTTCAAGGAACAATATTGGTGTACCTCCTGCAAGATATGACTGTAGGTCTGAAAATAACTATGAGCTGAGAGTAAGGCAGACAGATTCAGTTGAAATAGAAGCAAAAGGTACTAAAAGTAATAATAAAGAAGTTGTAAATACAGAAAAAGAATCCCAGAAAGAACCATCAAGAAAACACTCTCTGAGATCTAGAATCAGCTCAAACCAATCAAGTAGAAAGAAAGAAATTGAAGCCAGAAAAAGAAAGATTGAGCTACGAATGTTACAACTACAAATGGAAGACCTCGAGATGGAGGAACATTCACTGAACGAGACAAATACAGACGCAGAAGAAAGTGGAGAAGAATATTCAACCCGTTCTAAACCTGAAAGAAACATACAGATTGAGACTTGGGTACAAGATGTAAGGCAAAATATGAACAACCAGGAAATGTTTGGTGTACAAGACGGTGAAAAATTCAGTGAATTTTCAAATATCATGACCAACATGATTCCAAATGGTCGTAGCGATAGATATTGCAATGACTTTCCAAAAAACAAGAAGAGTGAGCAAGCCAGTGTTCATGCTAATGATGACTTACCTGGAGGTATAATTGAAAGAAAGGTGTCAGAACAAAAATCGGAACCAAATGCAAATTTTTCGGAAGTATTGGTAGTGTGCATGAAACATTTAAATGTTAATTTGGAAAAAATGATAATGAAACAAAAATTCTATCATTTACAAGATTTTTATGACAACATTGGCGATTTTCCAGTTTGGTTCAATGAATATTTTTAAAAAATGTACCTAACATCATTCAGACTTTAAAGAGGTATTTTGGAAGGGAGGACTGGCTTATTATGAACCACATAGAAAAAGCAAAACGATATCCATATCTGAGAGAAGATTCCATAGAAAGTTTCACACAGTTCTCAATAATCGTCTCCAACATGGTTGCCTCCATGAAAAACATGAAATGCCAACAATATTTAGACAACCCGGATCTTTTGAATAAGTTAGAAGAAAAGTTGCCAAGGCATACCAGAAGAACGTGGGCTGAAGTGAAAATTATGAAACAAAAAAGTGATCATTCAGTTACTCTGGAGCATTTCTGCGATTGGCTGAGATCAGAAGTTGATATTTTAATGTCAGTCAGTGTCCCTACGCAGAATACAAACCAAAGAAAGTTTTTTGGATTCACTGAAAGGAGAGAGCATTTAAATATTGTCAAAGCTCAACCTCTCAGCTGTATATTATGTTCAGAAAATGACCATAAAATATTTGGATGCAAGAAATTCTTGACCATGAATGTTTCTGAAAGAAGAAAGTTTGTTGAAGAGAAACGAATGTGCTATAAATGCCTGAAAACTGGCCACTCTGCAAAAAAATGTTACTGTAAAATATTTTGTAACATTGGATCTTGTCTTGGCAGACATAATCGACTCCTTCATCAAGAATATTCATAACAAGAAAGGATCGATGAGAAGAAAAGTGAAGAAATAGAAGTTGAAAATCAGATATCCTGTTTCATAGGGAACAAAGCATCATCTTTACTAAAAATAGCAAAAGTACGAGTATTTGGGAAAAGTGGTTGGATAGAAGTGTTTGCTCTACTGGATGAAGGTTCAACAATCACGCTGATCGATGCTGATATTTCAGAACAAATAAAATTGGAAGGTCCAATGATGCCGATATGTTTACAATGGGCAAATGACATATCTCATGTTGAAAATGGTTCAAAATTGATAAATTTTGATGTATCTGAAGCTGGTGAAAATAAAAAAATGTATTGCATCAGAAACGCAAGAACCATAAGAAATTTGACCCTCCCTCCCAAAACCTTGAAGTGGAATATCTATGTGGGAAATATCAATATCTTGATCGACAAACCCTGGAAACGGTGAAAAATGCGAAACCACAAATTTTAATCGGTCAAGATAACGCTTTCCTTCTCTATCCACAAAAGGTTATCCATCCTGGCTATGATCAACCTGCTTTCAGTCTGACAAGACTTGGATGGATAGTACATGGACCATACTTAAGAAATGATAACAAATTTTACGTGAATGTTTGCAAACATGATGAAGAATATCTGAAAGAGTCTTTGGTGGATTGTCTTAGGCTCCATATTATTCCTGCTCTATGTGAATGATCTCGCACTACTGGATATTGCAGGTAGATTCACCCTATTTGGCATAACAAAAACACTCATCAATTGAATGCAATAGTAGAATACGACATTCTCAAAGTTAAGAAGTGGTGCGACTCCAATCTGTTGTCCTTCAATGTAAATAAAACCCACATTATCACCTTTAAATGTTTGCTAAACCCGATTACAATAGGTGATAAACGTATACACCAATCCTCCTTGGCCAAATTTCTGGGGGTATATATTGGTAATAAGTTGACGTTCAAGGAACATATTTCATGTTTATGTTTATGTAACTAGCTAAAGGCTTGTGAAAGGCTTTCGCGGCAATCGTTGAATGAATGATGGTTTTTCGGGTTTTTAGGCCGACGTTTATTTAGAGAAAATCTCGACGTTACACTACAACATTACAACATTTCTCTTGAAAATGCCAACCACTCGTGTTGGCGAAACGTCGAGATTTTCTCTAAATAAACGTTGGCCTAAAAACCCGAAAAACCATCATTCATAGCTAAAGGCTGTTATGCACTTAGGTTCATATCAAAAGAACTCAACCCGACCATGGCAAGAACTCTATATTTTGCAGTTATAAAGTCCCACCTGAGATATGGAATCTGCTACTGGGCGAACTCCGACAAAGCATCACTTAAGACAGTATTTATTCTCCAAAAAAGAGCTGTTTGGTATGTTTGCAGAGCTGGATTCAAAGATTCATGTCGGCCCCTATTCAAAACACACAGAATAATGACCCTTACCTCCATATTTATACTTGAGACTGTGTGTTTGATATTTAAAAAACATAATTCTCGTTTTCCGACTAGACAGACCTGTAATATTGATCTCCCTAAGCCCAACACTACTCAAGCTAAGAATTCACTGATTTATAACTCAAAAAAAGTTTTCAATCATCTACCTTTGAACATCAAAAATCTAACTTCAGAAATAAAAATCAGGAAAAGTGTCAAAGAGTTACTGTTGGATAAGGCATACTACACTTTGGACGAGTTTTACAACGATCCGCTTAAGTATAAAATTCTATGTTTTTACTTTTTTGTGATGTATTTGTTTATACACATTAATTGTATATCTCTCCTCGACTAACTTTTATATTTTCACTTTCACTTGTATATGTGCACTTTTATATTGTTTTAATGATTATTTATGACACTTTGTCAATAAGAATTTATTCTTGGACAATAAAGTATATTGAATTGAATGTGATGGTCAAGGAGGACTACATAAGACTTGTATTTGACTGAGGGTGGGGAATGATCAGTTCCGATAGATTCGGCACTTTTTATTCTTCACAACGGACTCAATATCCACCGGAGCATTATTATTATTACATTATTAACATATACAATAATATTGCATTGTCATCCAGTTCTAGGCTATGTTTGAAGTTAGTTTAAAATTGATTGTAATATTTGTATTGAACAAACATATTATTTTACCATATTATGCATTAATAATGCATTATCACCCAGTTCTGAGCTATGTTCAAAATTTCAAGTGTCTAGCTCATCGGGAAGTTAGTAATCGATTTCAAAATTTGTCCTGAAGCTGGCAAGTTTTCAACGACAGATTTCCCGACAATTCAACTGCCTCAAATATCCAAGGGAATTGAATGGATTCCTTACATGTAAGATTATGTCAAAATGTAAACGGTAGTTCTCTTGTTTAGTTAGTTTTTATTTCTATTCTGCAGAAGAATGTGTATCTACAGAACAATGACACTGTTGAATGAATAATTGCTACCCGAAGAGCAAATATCCCAATTGAAATTTTATGAGAGAGTGGTAATGCATAATGCCATTTACTGTGATATATGTTCCCCAATTTTCCATTTGCGTCGATTCAAATTCAGGATATTATTGGTGTGATGCAAATCATAAAAATAGTTTTCCTAGTTTTTCCCCTTTTTAGCAATTATAAAATATTTATTCAATGAACTGAGTATAATAAATATTTAACATAGAGAGATAACTAAATTATGACAGATAACAAATGAAGAACAACAAAAAACATTACAAGTTGAAAATTTCCCCTAAAAATTCGTTCTCATGCATCAAACCAATGGTTGATGACGCATCCCTACGAACAATTTTGAAACTCAGCCTTTGCATTAAGAAAAGTAGTGATCGATTTTCTCCAGTGGTACTAATAATTTTCCTTCCAATTTCTTTTACAATTTCAAGACAATTCGGTCCAAACCCTCCCAAAGTATCAAATGCCAATGGTGAAATAATGTAATTATTTAACTTTTTTTATTCAGAATATTACATTCAGGAAATTTGCTTGCATCACTAGTGACTAGTTACACTAATGAAGTTTTTGAATGCACCAGTACTTGAATCAATAGCTGTATCAATTATATTCAAATAGTGTCTTGGGGACTCCAAATGATCTTCAATTATACCAAAAGGTATATATGTGCAAAATGATATTCGGAACATAAATGTAATGACTTCAAGTTATATCACTTACAAACATTTTCACTACCTTACTGATAGTAACAAATATTTTTTATTATTTTATCTTCAGGATTTCACGAAACAGAATTTTCTGTAATTATTCATGGAAGAACATGAGATAGCAAAATTAGGGAAATATTAGTTATTTGTACATTTTTCAAGTTTGTAAGCTTTGGGGAAAACCTACCCAAGCAAAAATGAGAGACAGCTATAAGAAAATATAAAGCTATTATTATTTGCCATTCAATTTGAAACTTAAATATCGAAAGAATTTTGCACTAAACAGAATTACTAGACAATTTCTCACAGCCACTAGAAACATTGATTTCAAAACAAAATAATAACACTGCAATGCCTAATACTACTGCAAATGACGTATATTTCAGATACATTATCTCAGACACCATGTCTAGCTCAATGTTGATAAGATTATTAGAGAATTGGATATGAAGAACTGATTACTTATCTCCTTGCAATTTAAAATTTTCGTATATAATTAATTCCAAGGTCACTTCCTGAAAGCATGTATCAGACAGGAGGCATATTGCTGATGAAAACTGAAAGAATTTTACAGGAGCTCAAGACTTACCTTCTCCTGGAAATCCTGGACCAAGGCCTAGAGACGCTAAAAGTAGATTGATGGCTGCTCAAACTCGCAAATGATCTTCCACTGGAACTAGAATTGAAATGCGCTTTGATCTGAAAATGAAGTAGGACGAAAAAATACAATGGCGCAGTTATATATACAAACAAACGGAAAAGGTTAAATTTACCTGCTTAAAATGGTCTTCCTTCTGTTTATCAACGCCGTCAACGGTACTTGAATTTGCTTTGTTTTCCCTAGTGCTTGTATTTCCCATGAAAATATTGTTTCAAATCATAGAGGTCCTTCCCATAACTTGAATTTGCAAACATTTCAAGTTTTGTTGACCTCAAAAACCAGGTAAACCTTTGTTACTTTTGCTTCTTTTATGACGATTAATGACACAAAATCACAAACGATTTTGATACGTTTTTTTGTTCTCCGTCACTCTGTCACTCTGCTCTCTCAAAGGCAGCGTTTCAACTGTTTCATTTCAACTTTCAGCAGTCATCAAACTAGCAGCACAGAACACATAAGTCGCTTATTCGCGAAAGACGTCACCGCTAGATGGCGCTCAGGATTTATTTTCTGAATATGTTGAAAGTTGAAATAAGTTTGAGGGTTTGAGTATCAAACATTTTCACCTACGCAGTCATAGCCACTTCTAATGATATTCATTAATGAGAAAAAATTGTATTTTTTCCTTTACACAACAGTTTAGTATTCCTATTAATGAAAATAACTTGGTTATCGAAAAATACTATTTGTTCTCATTGAATAACACCACAGAGACCCAATTTTTAAATTGTTGGAATTGATTCTCTAGAGAAATATTAGACAATATGACGTCATTTTCTTTCAATTTTGAGCAATAGGTACCTATCTATTTAGAAAATGACGTCATATTTCTCTAAAGAATCAATTCCGACAATTCAAAAATTGGGTACCAGGCGTCCAGTTTCCCTTGTTCGATATTCATCAAGATACAAATCATAATCACTCTATACCTATAGCAGGTTTTTTAAATATATGCTTCTTGCAAATACAATCAGTAAATGTATGCGATAGTCAAAGTAAAATTAGAGATTTTACATATCTGTTCGTTGACATTTTTCTACGGCATGATCAGTGTCCTTGATGACACCCATGCTCAACGTTGGCTGACATGACACGATAATATTTCTATGCCATAGATCTATTATCTAAAGAAATTTTGTCAAAGATATGACATTGTAATGAGTAGTTTTAACAAAAGATGAAATATATTATATATATCATCAAAAACAAAAATATATCTATGATAGTATTTATGTTCTCGTAAAGAGAACCTATGATCACTTTTGAACAGATGACGTCGGATCTATGGCATAGAAATATTATCGGGTCATGTCAGCCTTAACAATATATCAAAGCCGGTGCGTGGCTCAGTGGAAAGAGCATCCGACTCTGAGACAAAGATTCCTGTGCAAAGATCCCAGGTTCCAGCCACAATCGGAGCTGACATTTCTTTACTTTAATTTGACCGATTAAATTATTAAAATTAAAACAGGAAAAGTGGGGGTAAAACCCATACGATTTTCGGAAAAGTTCAAAATATTTCAACTCTTTTACGACAGTGGGATAAAAGTAGAAATGTTTTGGATGAAAATTGGCGCGAAAAGAATTCAACTAATCAGAACATTTTCGTACCATCGGATCGTCGGATATCGTATAAATGAAAATCCGCTCTTACCCCTGAAAAACGATTGCGTCTCGTTCATACCACTGAAATGTAATTATATGATGACTGGAATGCTCAGTTCCTCTGCTCTAAAAGTGATAACTCTAGGAGATGAAGAAAGGAGGCACATGCAATCTAGTAGAAAATACTTTATTGCTTACTTGCATGGGTGTGAGAGAGACATTCATCTGCACGTACGTGTTATTAGTTTCCCAATTTATGGTTTGTAAACACGCCAGTGCAGTGCAGCGCGTCTTTGTATCAGTTTTATATGTTACAGTCAACTCAATCTCGATTCCTCCGCCACTGCCAGGAACCATACAAGACAGACATGGCGGCCCCCATGAGAAATCCAGTCGCGCAACCTGACGACCATTCCAGTCATCATATCATAATTTCATTTCAGTGTTTCATACCCACCGAAAAATATGTCGGTGTTCATCAAAGATACTAAACTAACAAGGAGGGTTTAATAAGCTCTAGCCAATCATAATCTTGTAGCATCAACGCATCATAGCCATTTTATTCTCAGAAAAATTGCGAAATTTGCGAGGGTATGAAAAAGCCTTCATATAAAATCGTTGACCCCTAAACTGACCTGGAACTGAATCTCAACTGAACTGATTCATGAAGAGAGCATGATTTTTCGTGGTCTGTGAGATCACTCCACCAGAGTTACACAGAATGTATAATAACCTGGAATAGAAAAAATTGCAAATGAAACAAAAATACTGGTTTACGCAGTAACCCTGAGAGCTGTCAGTATTATATGTATAATGTGTGTAACCTGGAATAGAAAAAATTGCAAATGAAACAAAAATAGCGTAACGGGAGGTGGAATAGCCAAATTAAACGCAACTTTACTAGTGGTGGGGTAGTCACAAATCATTCGTGAAACAGCCCCCCAGCATAGAGTAAAACAAGACTGAATATAGTCAATACTGATGATACCCTAGGTGAGTTCGGTTAATGAAAGCCGAGCGAGCATATCTCGGTGTACCACTTAATCACAGAACTAATAGAGCAAAAAATGATTAACGATCGAACGATACTTTACTATTAGAGGTGCGTTTCAATATTACGTCCGACGTGCGTCCGACGTATAACTTTTCTTATGAAGCGTTTCGATATTAGAACGTCTTGTCCAACAACTTCATTCCATCGTTTCAAAATTCTTGAGTGGAACGTCCGACCGTCAACTATTTACCCCACGATTTAGGAGAGCGTTTCAAAATTCAATCAGACAGATATTGCCCGACGAAACAACTATGACGTCATACATCGTCCGTTACCGGACGACAGACGTTAAACGCACCTTAGGTGTAAGCGATCATTGAGATCTGTCACCTGTCACATTCAATTGTTTTTGCGGTAGATTGAACATAAGATGCCTTTTTTAGACATCTTAATTGAACATTAAAAAATTATTTCAATAGTAACAGCGAAAAAACAATTGGAAACCAGAAAGACATCCTACAAGAAAAACAATCAGGAAGTGACATCTGAAAACAGATCAAAACTTCACTTTGCTTCCCAGCTGATCTCTCCTAGCTCGCTCCCTCAGTAATTATAACGAATGCAGAGGAGATTGAACCGAGCTGTCAGAGGAAAATGAGCAAACAGCTGATGTAGAAACTAAATGCGCCAACGTTGAATGTTGTATGGTTTGTAACTTGTGTCATTCAAAAGTGATTTTACAAAACCCAAAAGATCAAAAACAAAACCTCAGGAGAAAAAACTACACGAAAGAGTATCAGATTCTGACATATGTCTATAATAGTTAATAGATATATGGATTCTGGACTACAGCATGATTTTAAGCGTGTTCCGTTTCATGCATTCATCGCATCACTGTTGCAGACATAATCAAACGTTCCGTTTCAACTAACATTGACGTTGGTGGGTTGAATCGGAACGAATTGCTTGCGGGTGCATGCCGTTTTCCGCAGATGTTGACATTTTTATCACTTTATATGTGTTAACCAAATTCTTATGTAACAAAAACAAATCTGTTTATCTAGTAAATAAATTAATATGGGTGTAGAACGAATGTGTTAATGGCAAGAGTAGGAAGCGAGCTTTGTGAAACTGAGAGTAGCTCAGATTGTGATATAAGTGATAGTTATGAGGATAATATCGTCTGTCCCACGCCAAAACCGCGAATATGCTAATTCCAGGGTTCTGACTTCAATATGTAAAATACTAATTTTCTACCAAAATTTTCAATGCCAAACTCACGAAAGTGCTATCAGGTTGTCTACTGTGAACGAGAGTGAATTCGCGAATGTGAAAACTTACCTAGGTTTTCAAAGCAAGAAGCACGAATATTCTTAAAACTCTTCCCATTCGAAATGACAAATTGCACATTCGTGGTTTTGGAATGAGACCGACGACATGATGTTGAATGAATTGACGATTTTTTCTTCCAGTGTACGGTAAATCAGGTAAATGTGATATTGTACGATACTTCTAAATCTAAACTTTTAATTCGGTTTCTGACATTTCTGTTTGAACGTGAAACCACAGACAAGAATCTTTTTGTTTTGACTTTTGAGTTTGATAGATCCAACTTGGATCGCATTCATCGCTGCTAGACGAACGGGCAGTCGTTCATGCACTTTCGATATCTCAAGGCCAAAGAGGGGAATATAAAAGTGGGCGTGCTAATACTGCTAATGCGCTCCTAATGTAGGAAACGGAACACCCCTCTTAACAATGCCATGATAACGATGAACAAGAGATATAACCTTGAGTACATACTGCGGATGTAGTCATTTTACATCTATGCGATGTACCTAGGATGTAAAGTTAGATACAAACTTCTTTTACGGTCACCTCGTTAACAATGTCATGCTATGATGTAAATGACATATAAAATTGAGGATATACCAATTCCAAATCTATGCGAAGTGCTCTGCAGATGACAATGTACCTAGGATGTAAAAATAGATACATATACTTACTCCATAATATAAAGTTTTCGAATCATTGACATTTGACAGCTTATCTCTTTGCCGCTTGTTGTTTGTTTTTGGTTCTTTTCTTCGAATATAAAATATTTTTCGTTAAACTGTTTGACTTTTAGAGAAAGGTGAGTGAAAAGATGGGTACTTCCAAGCCTAATTATCGGTTCTTGTAAAATTATAATACGGTACAGTGTCAGAAGTTCCAAGTTCTTGGATAAATATCAAAAGCAAAATTTGCTATTGGCCAAATAGCAGAAATACATCAGTGCTGATATCCAGGAGGGAGGCACCGAAAGATGAATTCATTCATTTTTGAGATACTTTCAAATTTATCAGACTTCAGATTCACTTGAACAAGCCGGAAGAAAGGTTGAAGATATGCATTTTATGGAATCTGAAGGTCAGAGGAGTCGGAGAAAGACAATGAGGAAGAGACAAATTACAGATTGTCCCGATTCTGATAAAGAGAACCAATCAAAACCACCAAAAAGTATTTTTTCTGCAGTATGTGAATATATAAAATTATTTATATTGATACTTTCAGGTGCGTTGTCCACCCTAGGGATTCCACTTCTATGGAAAACAAATTCTAATATTGAAATAGGTATTTTTACATGCTTTATTTACTATCAGCTTACCAAGATATTTTTAATTTGTAGAGGAACAAACAGTACAGTGATGATACTCAGTTATCATTTGAAGCTAGTAAGTAAAATGAGTCAAAAAATATGCTTGTGGTTAATATTTTTCATTTGTAGATGGGTCTATGGAAGTACACACAATCCAATTGATTTCTGCAATAAATTGCCTATGCTAACCAACTTGTTTCTTTCAGGTGTTGTAACGAAAGAGCACAATATTACGCAAAGATAAGTTGAACGAACAGTTTCAGAATGGCTTCACCATGCGAAACAAAGATTGAAAAGAAAAGGTAAATGATTAGTTGCTCATTTTTTTATCTTTTTCAAAATTGTTATAGAATGTTTTTTTGTTTTTATCACATTTAATTTTCATAAAATGTTTTAGGTGTTGTTTTTCATTTGAATTCCTTCTTGAGATTATATAATATGTGTTCCAAACCGATTCGTTTTTCATTTACTTTTCAGAATATTTCGTTGGTGAGACAAGTGCTCATTTATTTCATTTCTATCATTTTTTCAATGTATCACTTGAAAATGATATAAGAAAATGTTCACTAGTTTCACCAATGAAATGAGCAAATAATGAAATAGTATGGGTAGAACGGATATTCTTGGTACCTCCCATCAGGATGTAACCCATAGATAATATATATTATATATACTTACTCTGTAACCGGTATATGGGTTGTTGACCTCTATGGAAAATCTTTCTAGGATGTACCCTGGATTTACAAAAGCTAAATCTGGGCGATCTCAATTTGTGATGTACAGGAGACCTCTATCCAATGTTAGCATGAGTATGGCAAATTCACCGCTCGGTGAGGTCCCTGATCCATCTGTGGGAGTTTGAATAGGAAGTCGCAGTCAGATTTTGAGGTACTTGGTACGTACATGCGACGTAAAAATGTTAGCAGGGACGGTCATATGCGCATTATGTCCTCAATGCATGATACGGAACACGCCTTTATCAGACCAGTTGTGATCCCACGCATTGAGCTGGCCAAATGCGCCACATAGGAAGCAAAGGCCTAGAAATCTGAGAGAGAGGGAGAGAGGTGAGTGGTGGGGGTTGACAATGTTGACATTGACATTTTTGAGGTTATCAGGAAATGTCAATTAATGAAATTTTTCAAGATTTTATTATGATTATCGTGCAATATTAATAAACCTTTTCGAATCAACTGAATATGAAACACTGAAACACCAGTGTCGACTTTTAGAATACACCAAATGGATCAGCAAACTATCCTGCAAAATGTACCTGATAGTGAAAAAGGCGAGTTCAATTTTGTTCTGAAGATAACTGAAATCGTCACAAATAATGTTTCGTTTTTTTATTAGATTTCCAAGTACAGATACAAGAATTGGTCGCAGAAAAGATAAAAATTCAAGAAGAGTTCAACATACAAAGAGCAAAGTTAAAGGACTTGTTCCTACAAAAAGAGGGTTTGTATTTATATAAGTTTTTGATATTTCCAATTTTAATTTGCCAAGTTGTCATTCTTCAACTACTCTCAACTCCTTTTCAGCTGAACTATCTAGAAAATCAGAAGAAAATAGCCAGCTGCATGAGCAGGTGGCAAAGCTGAAAAACGAGTTGGATGATTGTAAAAGCCAGTTGGTTGTGGACAGTATTACTTTAGAATCTAACTTTGAAGTAGAGAAGCGTAAAGCTGAAGAAGAGATAGCAACATTACAAAGATTAATACATGGTAACTATATACAGAAGCATTTTTGTATTGTATTCTGTGATGGTCATGTCAAGTTTGTGTAATTTCCTATTAATCATCCTATTGTGAATCACATTCTGTTTATTTTTCGTTCCGATATTGAATTGTACTGAAACTTTGTGTTATATTGTTTATTCTTCATTGTATTCTGTATATTTTTCATCCAGATTAATTTGTACCAGAGTTTTTGTTGTTTTTTTATTTATCATATAATTCGCTGTATTATTAAGTAATATTTTTCCTTTTTACTGATTGGTCTACAAATTATTCATGTATTGGGATTTCCTATTATTCAATTCAGTAAATTTGATTCATTACCAACTAAATAATATAAAACTATATACAAATATTTCTTGAAAAATCATATTCATAGGAACATTTTCCCATATTACTAGAGCCCTGAGAAAAACAATAAAACGTCCACAAAATGGTCCAAAAATGCATCGAAAATTACCTTTAGAAATACATGTCTCATTTTTATCTTTCAATAATGTAATATTTTCAACATGAGAATAATTAAGCAGAAAGCACATGCATTTCATTAACCCAACAAAAACAAGTGAAATAGCGAAAACTAAATGTCGTATTGTTTGGGATGAATGCAATTCGGCATGTTATATGCCATTTTTGTTCAATGACATTGAGGAACTTAAACAATTTTCTGAGTTATAAAAATAAGATTAAAATATAATATCTCCACCATTCTTTAATGATTAAATGTAATGCATTTTGCAATAATAACAAAACCCTCATATGGTTTGCTTGACCAATTCAATTTTCACTGAAACCAAATCTCTACAAAATTTTAGCTTATTTAGAAAAAGCATTTTCACTGGGATGAAACACTCATTTAATAATTTTCAGAAACTGTTGAAGAATCGAGTTCTACAAGAACTCAGTATGATACAGAATTAACAACACTAGAAACTCACATTCAACAGTTACAAAAAGAGATTATAGATTTGAAACGGGACAAAAATCACTCTCCACATCACATATCACAGGTCAGTATTTTCAGAGTTAGTTTATATTAGTATCAACAAAATGAGTTTTACTATATAAATATTCAAATGAAGTTTACTCATTAGAATTGTTATCTACAGTGCCAGGAATATGATTATTTTATTACCAACTCAATAGAAATAATGGTAATCTTTCATGGGCTGTTTTACTTTTCACTAGTTTCATACTTTCATTTCACCAAATGAATTGCATCAGTCCATTTAGAGGAATGAATTTAAAAACTGTGAGTTAAAATTGTGATCCTCCTATCCTGACAGCTGCACTACTGATTTGCATATTTGTGTAACTTGAAATGTAACTACTCTAACTGAATAATAATCTCAGTGACCTGCATCTTTGGCAAATATTTTTGTGCGTTTGAGGGAATTCTTCAAATTTATTGACATCATTATAAAGGTAAATCAAAATAATGATTCAAATTATTGATTTCATGAGTAACTTAATTTCCAGGTCATAATGAAAATCAGTGATTATAAAAATTAGCTTTTGAAGTCATTTACCATTTTCATAAAAACTTTTCTGTATTTGATTACCTAGTTCATAATTATTCAAACAAATACTTTGTTTGATCTACAACATTTATATATCAATCTGAGAAATAGTATTACCCTTTCTTCTTGGCAGTGGCGTCGATAAGGGGCTCGCCGTGTGGGTGGGCAGCTTCTGAAGGGGCCACTTTGCTATTTCCAGATTTTATTGCCACATGTATGAATATCCTAACAAAATCTGGCGGGGGCCCCCGAATCCTTATCGCCGCCACTGCTTCTTGGTGAAGTTTCTGTAGAAGAAACAAAACAACAAAATTTTGGTTTTAAATAACTAAAGCACTGACTTCTTAATCTGATAAAATAATGAGTGTAAACCAGGACAGATAATATCTCTGATCTTTGTGTTTTAGTATCCTGCCAAAAATTTAATCACATTCGAACGACAACTGAGGATGAAGCAAATGTTAAATAATTGGTTTGGTTGTAATTACTTCTCATAACTACAGACAAGATATCCACAGAGAACTGACTCCCTGTGTACACAATTTTTATTGAAATCACCTCAATTAAGTTTCCAAAAGAGGACTTATATTGCTTTGTTTTTTACCTACATGCTCAGATATACTAAGTTTTACTGCTTTCCTGGAGCTAATGGAATATTGCATAATCAGAATTTGCTTCACAGTTAAGAGAATGTTCAAATTCCTGAATGAGAATGGGTTAGAAATGTTTGATTGCTAGCTGAACAGTTGATGAGTATATACAATTAGTATTAAGTTTAGCGATACCTGATTTATATGCCTTTTTTCTGTAATTTAGTTATTCTGTGAATTATTATATCTAAAATAAGCACTGCCTATGATACAAGTCGATAAAGTCACAGCTTTAATATTTCTGAATAAAAATTCCGGTAAAAAACACTAGTAATGAATAGAGTAGCAAAAAATAAACATATGCAAAAGTATCCATATGGAAAATTTGAGGTTGGAAGCAAAATTTGCATGTGTTGTGATGTGATGTTTATTCATTAAGAGCATATGTTTTCAACACATTTCCAAACTAAAGATGGTAATAATTTATGGTCAAATTCAACAATGTATATCTAAACATCATCATCACTGAATAACTAATCATCCAATATAATTTTGTTTTCCATATTGTAGGATCATAGTAGTTTGGCCCCAAGTCAAGTACTGAATGTTCTAACAAAAGGGTTGAAGAAACTAGGTGCAGATTCATTTTCCTCTCAAGAGAGTGTTGATGATAGTTCTAAGAAGGTAAGTAACCCTTGCAGAATTTTCTCTTCAGGATTTGCCTATATGCATTTGATTGATTGATTGATTGACTGTGCTTTTTTGTCCAAAGATTACAAATCTTATTGACAAAGCTTAACTAAATAAAATACAAAGTATATATTATACAGTGCGGCTTATTTTAGTCCCCCCCCTGTTAACTTTTGAATTACTAACATGAAAAAAAAAAACGTTTGGAGGGTTTTACCGATACTTCTTTTTGGCGCTGGAGGCACATCAACTTGAAAATTTCGAAAGGCATATAAATCAAAATTGGGAAAAAAATTCTTAACAAATTCAAAAAATATCCATATGGTTATAAAGAGAATTGAATTTTCTTTTCAACAATGTGACACTTGACCCCCATGCCATTTAAAATTTTTGAGTTGATGTGACCGCCCCCCGCGCCCCCTATCGAGCAATCACCAAATTTTGTATTTCAAAAAGTAGTATCGGTGAAACCCTCCAAACGTTTTTTTCATGTTTGTACGTCGTACCGTTCAAAAGTTAACGGGGGGGGGGGTGCTAAAAAACCGCACTGTATATAATATTCGGCTTGAGGTAACAATGATAATATACCTATAATTAATTAAAACAAGTAAACTTTGTTTCGTGAAAATAGTTCCTAATTGACTAATATTAACCACAGTTGAATGGTCCTAGATTAATTAATTGTATAAATATATCTATATAATAAAATGTCATGACAAACAAGATTATTATTCACAAGAAACAGCAGTAAGCTACAAGAAAAAGTTGAACACATATATATATATATATATATATATATATATATATATATATATATATATATATATATATATATATATATATATTATATATATACAGGGTGTTAATTAAGTACGTTGACAAACTTCGGGAGGTGATTCTTTGAAGGTTTTCAGGACGAAATGTTCATATAAACATATGTCCCAAACGGCTTGGTTTTCGAGATACAGGGTGATAAAAATACATTTTTTTCAAGATTTTTTAGAGTTAACTTCGACATTTTCTACAATAATCAGTTCAAATTAGGCAAGTACAATCCATTCAATAGTACGCACGATACAAAATAATGCATTTCTCAAATAATTCACAGGGTCCTCCTTTTTTCAGAGTCAAGCTTTGTTCAACCCTTCAGAATTTTTTTTTCCGCCGCCACTGACATATTATGAGAAAGGAATAATGAATGTTGTTTCATTTAACATATTTTTGCTCTCTTGATGTTTTTCATTTACTTGTACGGTTCAGGAGTTACAATGAAAATATTAACGCAAACATTTTCCAGTAACGCATAACATAAAGAAATTTGAGAAGCAAATAGTCTAACAAACTTGAAGGGTGATTCTTTGAAAGGTTTCAAGATGAAAAGTTCATATAAACATGTCCCAAGCGGCTTGGTTTTCGAAGTACAGGGTGATCAAAATACATTTTTTAGGAGTTTTTGGAGTTTACTTCGAAATTTTCGACAATAATCGATCCAAATTAGTTCAAATTGGACAAGTACAATCCATTCAATAGTGCGCATGATATAAAATAATTCATTTCTCGAAGTGTCATTGCCACTCTCCAAAGAATAGCGCGTGACGCAATACGTCATTTTGTTCTCATTACACAAATAGCTATTTTCTGCTCGTGTAGAGAAAATGTAATGTTATGGAGCTCCCATACATTTTTTACCATAACTCAGGTTGAATATGTATTGCACAAAGTTAATTATGGCAAAATAATTTTGGACATTTTCAATAGTGAATAACTTTATTATCAAATACTAGAGCAAAGTAACATAAATTCCCTAGGAATAAAATTAAGTTCAGAAAAGGACCATTATTGAAATTGATATGTCAGAGCAGCTGCTGGAAATGGCCACCGCCAACTTCAATGCATGCGTTTATGCGCCTAACCATAGACTGGCGGACACGCTCAAAAATACCAGAAGTGTTTCTTATAATTCCGCATGACTCCTGTATGCGATTCCTCAGGTCTTCTTCACTTTGAACTGGAGTTCGGTACACTAATGATTTAAGGTGCCCCCAGAGGAAAAAATCAAGTGGATTCATATCGGGTGACCTTGGTGGCCAAAGTTGTGGCCCACCACGCCCAATCCAGCGATCAGAATAATTCTCATCTAAATATTGGCGTGCAACCAATCTGAAGTGTACTGGAGCACCATCATGCATAAGCCAAATTCCAATTCTTTCCCTCAGTGGGATCTCTTCTAGGAGTCCAGGTAAGATGAATTCAAGAAAATGTCGATAATGGTCACCATTGAGTCTATGAGGCAGAAAATGTGGCCCGATAAGGAAATTCCCTACAATTCCAACCCAAACATTCACAGAAAACGTCTCTTGAAAATGGTTTTCAATCACGGCGTGTGGGTTTTCATCAGCCCACATATGATTGTTGTGAAAATTAATAATGGCTTTACGGGAAAAGCATGCCTATTCGGTGAATAACACTTGAGATAAAAACCATGGATTTTCCAACAATTTATTTCGAATCCAAGTGCAAAAAGTTAATCTCTTTGGAAAATCCCTTGGCAGAAGAGCTTGAACACGCTGTATGTGATAGGGATAAAGTTGTTGCTCTTTTAAAATTTGCCATACCAATACATGGGTTACGTTAAACTGTGCCGCAATTTGTCTTGTACTGGTGTCTGGATGCTGCTCAATTTCGTTAAGTACAGCTTCTTCTATCTGAACTGTTCTAACTCTCCTGGGTCTTCCTATGAGAACAGCAGACCTCTTGAAAGTACCCGTTTCACGAAGACGGGAGTGAATATTGATGAACATTTGTGTGCTGGGAATATGACGTTGTGGAAATCTTTCTAGATACATTCGTCTGGCGGCACGAGCGTTACCATCAGCCATTCCATACATTAAGTACATGTCTGCCATTTCTGAATTTGTATATTCAACCATTTTATCCAAAGGAATATTGAATGAATCTGCTTTATAGCTTGCACTAATGAAGAATTAACAATGAGACAGTTTCTCAACTTTCGATAACTGTCAAGTTGTTGATATTTAAATAAATGAATTAATATCAAAGCCCACTTTGCTATTTTTATGAATTCAAATTGATTAAAAAATTTCTACGTTACTGCAGAAGAAAAAACAAACCGAAATTTCTGATAAAATAATGTACTCCGTACGGAAACAAAAATTTGTTTGATTTAGTTTTTCGGAGTTATGACCAGAGATTCATAAATGAAAATCAAATGTGTAATGATCTGCGACTATTAGATAAACCCTATCAACTATCTTCCATTACAGGATTACCTTTCGGAAGTTTTTTATGTTGAAAAGGAAACGTTCAATTGAAAACTAAAAAATATATTTTTTTAAAATAACAAAAAAATTTTATGAGTTCTCTATCAAGACTGATGGGTAAAAACATTTTTAATCAAATATCTCAATGAAAATGCACATTTTTACCATCAGAATCTTCAGGTTGAAAGTTAAGGTTTTCCCAATATCTGTCAGATCTAGTTTAATATCCAGCGTACCGCAGTGACGGGGAGATAGTAGTTTTCTGTTAGATATCACAAAAAGAAATCACATCTTTACAATAACAAGGTTTTATTTAGCTTCACTTGTAACTAACTAACAAACAATTTAATAAAAGTTGAATTTGACCCACTTCTAATACTCCGATTAATTTGAAATTTGGTAGGTTTCCGTAATTCCGGTGACAATGCATTAAAAAAATGTTTGTTAAAAAACAAAATGGCGGCTCCAATATGGCGGAAGAGTTTTGTGATTATGATCCGATTCTGTTCAAAATTGGTATGTGATGGTTTTTGGGTTGGAGATTTTCAGTTTCACATAAAAAATAAACTAAAATGTTAAAAATGAAAATTATAAAAAGAAAACATTTTAAAGTTTTTATACAATACACTGAAAAGGAAAAAATAATTCATTTCATTGTTTGATCTAGGTAATCTTGTACAGAAAGATTTTGATACTCACAGAATAACCTACAAAAAAATGAAACCAATTATTTTTTCATTTTCAGTGCATTTGTATAAAAGCTTGTCTTTATATTTTTTATTGTATAATTTTTATTCATCGTAGATTTTTCTAATTCTGAAAAAATATTTCCATCAATTTACAATAATTGAAAATGTTTAATTTTCAAATTTTCTAATGTTATGCCACACTGGAAAATGTTTAAATTAATATTTTCATTATAGCCCCTGAACCGTACAAGTAAATGAAAAAATGCAAGACATCAAAAAGATGTTAAATGAAACAACATTGATTATTCCTTTCTCATAATATGTCAGTGGCGGCGGAAAAAAAAATTCTGAAGGATTGAACAAAGCTTGACTCTGAAAAAAGGAGGACCCTGTGAATTATTTAAGAAATGCATTATTTTGTATCGTGCGCCCTATTGAATGGATTTTACTTGCCTAATTTGAACTGATTATTGTCGAAAATGTCGAAGTTAACTCTAAAAAATCTTGAAAAAATGTATTTTTATCGCCCTGTATCTCGAAAACCAAGCCGTTTGGGACATATGTTTATATGAACTTTTCGTCCTGAAAACCTTCAAAGAATCACATCCCGAAGTTTGTCAACGTACTTAATTAACACCCTGTATATAAACATAAATCCTTTTTGCTGAAGAGTGTTAATCCAAAGTGTTCATTTCGATGATAATGGCATAATTTATTTCTTTAGAAAAATTATAAAATTAATTTTAGAAAAATCGCTTCTTTTCATTTGCGTATTGTATTATTTTTTATCAGGCTGTGGCACTCATTGCTTCTACGAAAGCGAAGGAGAGCCACAAATTTTTTTTCATCATTTTAAGTTTAAGTAAAAATTTTTGTATAAAACTAGCCGAGCCTGCGAATATTTGCATTCGACCTCGAATATTCTCTGACTCTTCACTACTAGAGCCATTATTTTAATGGGTAAACTTTAAAGTGTTCTGTAGAGAAAATATTACAATACCCCGTTTTTTTAATTTTGTTTTAATGAAATGCGTATTTCAACGTTATTTTAAATTATGAAATACTTTTCAAAAAAACGAATTTCAATATTGTCACAAATACCAACAACATTCATATTTTTCGACAATTCTCGTATACGACTGACAAATTTTAATATTTAATAATTCATAATTAGGTTCTAGAACATAAAGTACTTTTTATGATGAATAACTTTTTTTTCTTAAAATAAAAAATTAAAGAGTTTTTCATATGTCGCCAACTCTATGTATTTGTGCAATTGAGTTTCTGAGACGAGTACTTCATGCTGCTTTGGATTATCCATTTTTTCAGGCATAGATTGACTAATTTTAAGCTTCATATTGTATATTATACTGTTACATTTTCTGAATAAGTGATACGATAGTGTCATAGAAATATATATTATATACTTATTCTAGAATGCTAATCTCACGTCAAAAGTGTTGTAAAAAGTTCGGATTAGTCCGCATTGCGCATGCGCGGTCATTAGTGTTTTTTTAACAGGTCCGGTTTTAGTAAAATATTATGGTACTGGTAAAGATTAACTAACGTTATTGATTCTGAATCTCGGGGAATAAGGTATTGGAAAACTCAATGTACTTATACCTGCTATTTAGCCGATTTGAATAATCTTTTCACATATTTATGATCCCAAATATTCAGCAAAGGCCATCAGAAAGTAGAGTACTGTTATTATTATTATTCATCGCTCTGAAACGATTCATTGATTTTTGGTATCTCAATCACTTTTCAGCTGTAGATAAACTGAACAAAAAACTACGGAACCACCCCAAGTAGTCGGCGCGAATTTCAAGCAGGCACTAGATTGGAAAATAAATTGAAAGTACAAGAAACTATGAGAATTGATTTCAGCTAATATTATGAAAACTTTAAACTCAAATTTGTATTTATAAAATTGGATGCGTCCATATTATAAGAAGCTTTATCTTTTTATAGAACGATTCATGTCAAAATATGTAAATGCATTTAATTAGATTAACATTATACTATTTCTACGTTGTATTTGTGTGTGTGTGTGTAATGCAATTTCCATAATGGGAGTTTATGAAAAAGTGAGACCAGAAGCATTTTTCTTATCATCAAAGGAAAGCACTTTTTAAGAACTAATTCAAGAACAGTCAGAACTCAATATCAGCGGTGTGGCTAATACTTGCAATTTGTCTGCAAAAAGTTGTACCTATCACTCGCCATATGCTTACGCAGACACAGTATGTTGGTACGGCATTAGGTTCCAAATGATTCTATTGCCTTTTTTACATAAATCTTCATGAGAAAAATGCCACAAATTACAATTTTCTCACTCAAATGTTATGCATTGGGGTCTCTTGCTAAATACATTAACCAGAATCATGCCTTTTGTGTCAGGCTATAGTAATAATGAGCTATTTTATTTTGCTATTTTGAATAAAGCATAGGTACATAAGTCATTATCTACCAAAAATAATTTATTTCAGGTATTTTTCCTTCACATCCACACTACAATACTAAACAATTCATTTATTATCTGTAGGAAGAAACGGTTTTATTAGAAAATATTTTAAAGGAACAAGATTAATGCAAATTCACGAATTATGAAAGAACCAACGACAACAAATACTACACAAAAAGACAAGACAAAATCTGAAATTGTAAAAACCGTCTCTGATCTCTGTCAAGAATGACAGATCTTAGTGACAAGTGTTCCTGTTTATGAAAAAGCACTGTTACATGGTCATTATAATTACAGTAATATAGGGTACATTATCGTATTAAATAAGTTTCTTTCGCGCTTAAAATTCGGAGGAATCTATCTCTAAAAGGTAATTTCGGTTTAGAAAGGTCCTGAATACGCTGACAAATTTGTCTCTTTCAAATGACATGGGTTTTATTGCCTCATGACATAAAACTCTGAATTGGAATACCAAATGATTTTCAAACTTGGCAACGATCTACCCACTACACTGATGACGAGCATGCGCACAATCGCAAACGGGCCACATCGCGGCATGCTTTTCGCCGAGAAAATTGGCGGTATTAGCATTCTAGAGTAAGTATATAATATATGATAAATAAAGAGGAAATAAAATCTTTCAATTTACACAAAAAATATATACTTGTAACGTGCTTACAATTGTTTCGACACACGGTGTCATCATCTGAGCGAGTTATCAACTAAAGAAACGTCAAAATCACCTTCTTAAATATTAAAATAACATGCATGAAATTTCACTAATGACAATTGCAGGTATGAAATTTCCTAATGACATATAGCTTGGATTAGGGAGCATTTGAGTAGTTACTAGTGAGATAATTAATTATAGGTGAATTGTACAGGTCAATTTGGTCATTGAGAACTAAATTGCTATTGTTACGTAAATGTTTCTTGATTTCTATGGATTCTAATATGTTTAATTTTTGACCTTTAGGTTGAATATGCAAAATTTCAGGATTTTGTGTGAAGTTATGGTTATTGTCAATAAGGTGGTTGGCATAGTTTGAGTCCTGTTTATTTAATCTGTAACTTCTCAAATGCTCACCGAATCTTTGATTAAAACTACGGCCTGTCTGGCCTATATATAATGCATTGCAATCTTCACACTCAAGTTTGTAAACCCCCGACTTCTTGAATTTATCCCGTACAGACTTTGCGTTGTTAATAAAAGAATATAAGTTATTGTTGGTTTTGAATGCAACATTTATATTCCGTTTCTGAAGGAAACGGGATATTTTGTTCGTATGCTGACCAAGATATGTTAGACATGCAAAACGTTGATCGGTTTTTACTTTGATATGCGGGTATATTAAATTTAGAGTTTTCTTGTTTTGTTTTTGTTTAAGCAGTCTATCTATAATTGATGTTTC
The DNA here is from genome assembly GCA_944452925.2 of Chrysolina oricalcia. Taxonomy (NCBI): domain Eukaryota; kingdom Metazoa; phylum Arthropoda; class Insecta; order Coleoptera; family Chrysomelidae; genus Chrysolina; species Chrysolina oricalcia. The sequence continues at coordinate 32,952,296 of OX101811.2, read as the reverse complement.
ATATCCATTATTTACGGCGATTTGTTTAATTCTGTTTAACTCACACTTGAAATCTAAATCGCTTTGAGGTATATTTACCAGTCTATGAATCATAGAATGATATGCTGCCAGTTTGTGTGATTGTGGGTGCATGGAGTGTTTATGTATTGTAGTGTCTGTATGTGTGGGTTTGTGATATATAGAGAAGCCGTGCGTGTTATTTTTACGGGAAATAGTTAGATCTAAGAAGTTTAGTGAATTGTTATCATCCTCTATTTCTGATGTGAATTCTGTTAGGATTGAGACCGTTCAAATAATTAAGAAAAATATTTAATTGGCGTACCGTTCCAACCCAGCAAACGAAAATATCATCTACATATCGATACCAATATTTGAACAAATGTTTAAATTTAGATTTATGAATTTGCTTTTCCAAGTGGTTCATAAAGATTTCGGAAAGTAAAGGGTTGGAATACTTGGAAGTATTCCAACCGCATAACATTAGACATTCTCAAAGACTTGCTGGAACAGCACAACAATCTCCCAAGTATCACAGAAGAAATCCTAAATTTAACCAAATTGTGCATAGAACAAAATTACCTGGAATTCAATAATAAATACTATTTGCAGAAAACCGGCCTCCCATGGGTTCACCATTATCCCCTTTACTTGCCGAAATCTTTATGAACCACTTGGAAAAGCAAATTCATAAATCTAAATTTAAACATTTGTTCAAATATTGGTATCGATATGTAGATGATATTTTCGTTTGCTGGGTTGGAACGGTACGCCAATTAAATATTTTTCTTAATTATTTAAACGGTCTCAATCCTAACATAGAATTCACATCAGAAATAGAGGATGATAACAATTCACTAAACTTCTTAGATCTAACTATTTCCCGTAAAAATAACACGCACGGCTTCTCTATATATCACAAACCCACACATACAGACACTACAATACATAAACACTCCATGCACCCACAATCACACAAACTGGCAGCATATCATTCTATGATTCATAGACTGGTAAATATACCTCAAAGCGATTTAGATTTCAAGTGTGAGTTAAACAGAATTAAACAAATCGCCGTAAATAATGGATATGAAACATCAATTATAGATGGACTGCTTAAACAAAAACAAAACAAGAAAACTCTAAATTTAATATACCCGCATATCAAAGTAAAAACCGATCAACGTTTTGCATGTCTAACATATCTTGGTCAGCATACGAACAAAATATCCCGTTTCCTTCAGAAACGGAATATAAATGTTGCATTCAAAACCAACAATAACTTATATTCTTTTATTAACAACGCAAAGTCTGTACGGGATAAAATCAAGAAGTCGGGGGTTTACAAACTTGAGTGTGAGGATTGCAATGCATTATATATAGGCCAGACAGGCCGTAGTTTGAATCAAAGATTCGGTGAGCATTTGAGAAGTTACAGATTAAATAAACAGGACTCAAACTATGCCAACCACCTTATTGACAATAACCATAACTTCACACAAAATCCTGAAATTTTGCATATTCAACCTAAAGGTCAAAAATTAAACATATTAGAATCCATAGAAATCAAGAAACATTTACGTAACAATAGCAATTTAGTTCTCAATGACCAAATTGACCTGTACAATTCACCTATAATTAATTATCTCACTAGTAACTACTCAAATGCTCCCTAATCCAAGCTATGTGTCATTAGGAAATTTCATACCTGCAATTGTCATTAGTGAAATTTCATGTATGTTATTTTAATATTTAAGAAGGTGATTTTGACGTTTCTTTAGTTGATAACTCGCTCAGATGATGACACCGTGTGTCGAAACAATTGTAAGCACGTTACAAGTATATATTTTTTGTGTAAATTGGAAGATTTAATTTCCTCTTTATTTATCATTCATTATGAATTTACACATATTAAATGCCACCACGATAGAACATATATAATATATATTTTTCTACGACAGTGCGTAAACTAAACTTACGCACTGCTGACAGTGCGTAAAGTAATACTTTTTCGCACAAGTGCGTAAAAAATCACCTGTGCGTAAAATCATCAACTGTGCGTAAAGTAATTTTTTACACACTGTTCATACATTTATGCATTTTTGAAAAATACAGTATTTTGCGTCAAATATAACTCGGAAGTCTTTATTTGATAATACGACGACAATTCGCATCATTAAACATTCAAATTAATGATATAATTACTACAATTTGGAAATATAATAACTGTCGAAGAAAAAACTTTGTATGAGACACTTACGTAAAGGGCGTTTTTGTACTCGCGTGTTTGTTGAACTCGGCTGCGCCTCATTCAACAAACTTAACGCTCATACAAAAAAGTCCTAATTTACGAACTTGTATCATAAATAGCTATTCTATGGATAGTGTACAACTGCTTTTATTAGCTCAACTGAACTTGACAATTCTGTATTATACCTGTCACTTCAAATACTCTTTTATCATAAACTGTCACTGAACTACTATTCAACTGATACTGAACTCCCAATTGCACGGCTTAAATGGGAAAATCTATAGTTCTCGATCGATTAAGATAATTATAGAATACAATAAGAATATTCGACATTTGTTCTAGAACAAAAATCAGTAATAATAATAATATATGCTTTATTGTCCAAAGAAGATAATCTTATTGACAAAGTAGCTTTATGATTGAAGAAAGGTTATTCGATAAAATTAAAATTATAGGGCATGGAACAACACATTAAAAACATACCGATAAAATTAACATTGTAGGGCATAAAACAACACATTAAATAAAAAACTATAGGTACACTGCAATAACAATAATGTCAATAAAAAATATTATAAAAGATAATAGTATAAAGGTATAAAACTATAAAATTATTTTCAAAAACTGTCGTTGTAAAACTCCTGCAGACTATAATAGGGTCTAACCTTGAGAAGGTTTTTTAGTGCTTTTCTGAAACGAATGTTATCCAAAGTTTTCAAGTAATCTGGTAGATGATTATACATCTTGAGGCCATTATACAGAATCGAGTCCTTAATGAGGGTTGACGTAGGTAAAGGTAGTCTGAGATCATTGAAATGTCTGGTGGCATAGGTAGAAGTGGCAGAGGGAAAATTTGTTTTATGTTTGTGTAATAGACAAACTGTTTCTAAAATGAATATAGCATGAACTGTTAAAATCTTGTTCGTAGCAAATAAAGGCCTGCAAGAGTCCCGTCGTTTGGCTTTGCACAAGTATTTGAGTGCTCTTTTTTGCAGAACAAAAACCGACTCTTTGGGTTTTTGCACAAACGCCCCAGAATGGGATGCCATATCGTAAGTGTGACTCTATTAGTGCGTAATAAGCACTTTTTGCTGCAGTTGAGCCCAATTCATTTGAAGTAACTCTAACTGCATAGCATTCTGCAGAAAGTTTCTTATTAAGACCTGCAATATGATCATCAAATTTTAATTTGTTGTCTATATTTACTCCGAGGAATTTGGCGCTAGTTCTATTCTCAATGAAACTTTGATTTGAAGTTAGAGGTATGTTATCAATACTACATCGGAATTAGTTTTAGAAATATTGAAAGAAAGGAAGTTAGAGTCGCACCAATCTTTGATTTTACTAATATCCGAGCAGATAGTTTTATGAAGATCAGAATCTTTTTTATCAGTCCACAGTATCGTTGTATCATCAGCAAATAGCGTGAATTGGCCTTTTATGTCTATAGAAGCCAAATCGTTTATGTACAGTAGAAAAAGTGTAGGGCCTAGTTCTGATCCTTGTGTCAGCTGGTCAGCATGGTAGACTTAACAATTTGACTCCTACCTGTGAGATAGGAATTAAACCATCTAAGAGTATTTCCACCGATGCCATATTGATGCAGCTTATGCAGCAGAATTTTATGATTCACACAGTCAAAAGCTTTGGATAAATCACAAAAAACTGCTGCAGCCACATCTCTAGTATTGATGTTGTTATATAATTCATATAGGAATGAGAATATGGCATCATGTGTGCTCTTCTTAGATTGGAACCCAAACTGCTTACTACTAATTATATTATTTTGTGACAAGAATTCAGTTAAACGATTTTTTACCAGTTTCTCTATCAACTTTGCTAGCGAAGGAATGAGGGATATGGGCCGAAAATTCGAGGGATCCTCTGGATCTCCACCTTTGTGAAGTGGAATAACGACCGATGTTTTTAGGAAGGATGGATGTTCCATCAAGTGTTTCTTAACAATTTGCTTTGCTTCCGTCAGATTCCAGATTCGTAACAATAAAAAATTGTGCTGAATAAAGTTCTTGAAAAAAAATCAATAAGAAACATTCTTTGGCAAATATCACAGGAAAAATGTTTTTACGAGCTTTTATATAACTTCTAAACAATCCTTATGGAAAATGCCTTTTGGTTGTTAAATTCCCTGAATGTTTAGTATGTTGTAGATTTTGACTTGCTCGTCCTCGTGCCATGGTCGACTAGTTTTCGAGATACAGGGTGTCAATTAAGTGAAGCTTTCTGCTCAGAATTTTTAACAATTCCGATAATTGACAAAACGCCTGTTTATTCTGGGAATACCATGCCTCAATGATGGTACAATGTCACCTTGATCTCATTTTCATTACACATTTTCGTTCTGTGCTCTAAAACAGGGTGAACAAAGAAAAGTCCAATTTGATTAATCTTAAACCAACCAGTGTGAGTTCTCTGGTGAGAAGTAAATATTCAGTTTAGCCTGAATGAACTCCATCAATCTCGGTCAGTTCACTGACATTATTTATTTTATACAGGATGTTTCGAAAATAGGGGTACGTCAACCCCTCGTTTTTTAGTTTGGGTAGGGGAGAGCGTGTCACATATATCAAACATTCGTCAATGTTGAGAACTTCGCATAGTTATTTCATGTGTCCAGGGCGAGTAAAAAGAAACGGTCCAAGTTTCTTCGAAAAATGCTGTTTTTTTTTTCAATAAATACCCTGTATTTCGAAAAAGAATCGGTTAATTTTCATGAATTTTTGATATAATGTACGGTTTGAGGAGTCCCAGATATTGTCGTCAATGTCAGCTCAGGTCTCCGGACTCGTTTGTCGGCTATATACTTTTGAATGTTCGGATTTTATTGATACCCCAATATATATTTAAACAGAAAAGTAATCAATAAATATAAAAATATAAAACAACAACAAAAATTAATTGGCGCTCCGGGGCGACTTGATTGATTCCAGTGGCGCATTTGCTTTTTCAGCTGCAGGAAAACCCGGAAAAACCTGCAGCACCACATCATCTGAAGATCTTGATCTGCCAATGTCCTCTCTCTCATAAAATAAAATGTAGGGTGTCTCCAGAGGCTCCAATAAACCTAAGATATCGTCAGAGCATTTAGAAACAAAACTATCGTCAAACTTAAACCAGTCCGTTCCATCTTTCGCCAATGCGTAATAATGGCCACATTCAACGCCGGAACCACAGTGAACAATGACTGCATGAAGATTATAATTGTGGTCTGCTAGATTGAGGTGTTCATCTATTATCAATCTTCGTATAAGTTTGGTGCCTCCGCCAGAGGTTGAGTCATGTTTGAAGAGCATCAGTGTTATTATCAGATTGACTGGTGCCTCAGTTATACTCGTTGTCTTATAATTATCAGTCAATTTGGCGCATATTGGGCAATACAGTTGATCATCACCAGTTAAAACTTCTATTTTCATATGATGAAAAAGCAAGCTCCGCACGGACTGGCTATCAGACATCTCAGGAAATGCTAGTTGAAGCTCCAGAAAGTCACATACGTTTTTACTGTCTCTCAAACATGTACCACAACATAAACTAGTGAGGATTTTTCCAGCGAAAGATCTAGAAACACAAGACGAGATAAGCTGTACGGAACCATTTAATCCAGAACGGTCGAGACTACTGATTTTGTCATTTTCCTGCTCACGAAAAGTATTCAATAAGAATCCCAATAATTCGGAACAACGAGTATCTAGTAGACTTCAAAGACTCCAGGAAATCGATTGGTGGGAAAGATGATAAATTCTTACGAAACTGCAATTGCATAAACAGGGATTTGAGATTGGTGAATAAGTAGGAAACGTTCTCGTTCATTGTTAAAATCTCGTTCTTGAAATTCTTCGTCATGAATAATACTTGTAAAATGCTATTCATGTAGCAAGTGTTTCCCAAATTATCTAACCCAATCTTATTAACAAGATCCTCAGGACAACTCTTCACTGATTCGTAGGGAAGCTGGTCAGACTCTGCATCGCATCCATTTCGTAAGTTACAATCAATCCGTCCAAGTGAAGAAGGGTTTCGTAGAGGTATCGATTCGGCTCTTGCTCGATGAAGCTCCTCCGCTGAAAGGGAACCAGATCCTCGAGGAATGCAATTCATATATGGGGTGCAGGAATGACTCATGTCCATTGACCGCACTGAAAAAGAAGAAGGTGGATCAATCACTTGCGAATCAACCTTGATAGGAGACTGATGACGATACACTGCTCTCGGCTTTTCTCGAATAGATTTTAGTTCCGTATTGAAATGAGGGCAATGCATGATCTCTTGAAAATTATGCGATGGAGGAATAGTTCCAAGAACCGAAGCAGCATTACCACGTTGAATAGCAATACTAATTCTTTCTATCAAAAAAGTGGTAGAACGGTAATCTTTCGTTGCGTGACCCAATCTCCTTCCAAGTTCATGAAGAAATAACAGAGATTCCGGACCATAAACACCAAAAGTTTCAACCGCTACTGGATGAAACAAATAATTGTTACCAAGATTTTGGTATTTTTTTTGTTTCAATTTTTCGCCAGACAAAGCTGCAGTTCCAGCAGACTTCGAACTTTCGGCTAGATGGGAAGCCGCGACCGTGTCAACTCAAGTGAAATCCCATACCACAGGTTTACCGTATTTCCAGGGTATGAGAGACATACCATCTGGTCTTTTACCATCATCTCGACTGTACCTAAGGGTTCCAAAATTGCAGGAACATCCGCTGACACCATGGCACGCTTCAATATGTCGTTCACCTGGTAATGTCGAGATGCACGCCCTGCACTTCTGCAACTTAAACCGTGCACACCTTTCTCATCAACTACACCACCACAAACACAAGTATGAGGCACACAAATAGATGAACCCATCCTAAGACCTACTGCTATTCTGAAAGATTCATCGTCTAAAGCGTTCCAAGAGATGCAACAGGTAAAGCATGCAGCCAAGCACCCGACTCCTTGATCATTACTGCTTTCAGACGAGCCTTATCGCATACACTTGTAGATTTCAGAAGTTTATCAGTAATAATGTTCAGAAGAGGTCGGTCCCATATACTGCATCGGAGACCGAAATGGGTTATCTTCGAGCAATTCTTTTTGTTGAAGAATATTCGGAGTAGATTAGCTCGGTACCTATTCCAATCATGCAATACCTTATATACATGGCGAATCAAATGTTTTTCATTTGAAAGTCCTGTTTCCGAAGAAACTAGAAAAATTGAAATGAATCTAGTTTCCTCCGAAAACGATAAGATGCTCCGAAACAACTTTTTTCAATAACATTTTCCGATATTTTGCGTATTAATGTGACTTCACTCCATAGTGAATTTAGAATATCGGCCGATTCTCACTTAGTCTCACGACACTGATAATAACTACTTTGCGCGTACATAGTCTAATTAAATGCACCAACTTTTAGGGCTTATCTTTATACATTTAAATTCCAAGCAGTAGTTTTAGATAGACCTTTTCATCCCTTTTAACAATAACCTAGTGCTAATTGTGAAGTGAAGATATAATTTCTTAGTACTCATACAGATTTTCTTACCCTTTTAGGAAATTGATAAATTTCACAGCCTTTTATATGAAATGAAGAAGTTGAAACCAATGAAGTTCATCGAAATTAGATTTAATTTCGTACCTTCTCTTTCATATTATTGTTATTCTTCTTTATGTATATAATTTTAATGAATAGATAACATATTTGTAGACTGTGGAGGATGCAGAAGTATTGCGTTCTCTGGTAGAACCACTCGCAGACCAAATAAAGGCTCTCAAAGAAAAACTGAGGTCAACAGATTTCCAGCTTCAAAAATGCAAGGAATGTGGTCACCATGGAGATGAGGTGAGTCAGCTGTAAAATATCACTATATGAAGGAAGTAGTCCATCCTCAAAGTGCAGTTTCAGTATAATGAAACAAAGTAAAACTCGAGTGGAGACGACTTCGAGTTTTACTTTGTTTCATATTAGCCCGTCGCCAAAATGTGTAATGATTTTATAACGTATGCCTTTTAGGGTTTTGGAACATAACAGTAATGATAATAATTATTATTATACTTTATTTTCTCAAAGACATGCATAAACACGTATATACAGTATTATGATAAAGTAATGCACAAAATTCATAAAACGTACAACGATCACTTTTGAAAAAAATGCAAAAACACGTCAAACTGTTTTTTTTTATTCCGCATCTTTTGACATAAGTTACAAAAATAACACGTCAAAGTTGGTTTAATGGACTGTTTAGTTAATTGAAAAGTTATTATGAAACTTACGTTTATTTCGTTTTTTATTCATTTTCTCATTTTTTTTCTTATGTGAGCCCTACTACAACTATTTTTCCCTTGTGTAAAAACACAAGCTCTATCACATAATGTAATAAAAATCTTAGCTTCCCATTAAAAAAATTTGTTGATGACGTCATAACTTTGACAACTTTGACGTGTTATTTTTGTAACTTATGTCAAAAGATGCGGAATAAAAAAAACAGTTTGACCTGTTTTTGCATTTTTTTCAAAAGTGATCGTTGTACGTTTTATGAATTTTGTGCATTACTTTATCATAACCCTATATATTCAACAATGCCCTATTTCTCAACATATTTGAGGGCATAATATGGTGAGTCTTCGGACCCATGCGACATGTATGCCGATCGGTTTCCGTCTGATTTTTATTCGATAAAATATCGTTTGTATGTCTGGCATACAAACTATCATTAAAATACGTGATTTCTTTATGCAATCAACAATAATCAACTAGTTTCTGACAAATTCTATACGTGTTTATACATGTATTTAAAAAAGTATTATTATTATTATTGTTATGCTCCACGGACAAGAGCTAATTTTGCTTGTTCATTGATCATTATATTCATAACTACCAAAACCCTAAAGGGCATACGTTATAAAATCATTACACATTTTGGCAGCTGGCTGATGGACTATATCACTATTGAATGAAGCTTTGAAACATAACTACATAATTTTATATTATCAGAAATGGAACTCCTTAGAAAGAATATATGATTATGTTGGAGCTAATAAGGTATCCTCAGAAATAGTGGTGAATACACTAGAGTTTTAACCCAACATCAAACCAATATTTTTAACACCTTGACACGTGTTCTACTTATCAAGTGACCATCTCCTGGAGGAAGATTGAACTAAACCTAGTTACAGAATTTGCCTTATTTATACTAGTCCAGAACCTAAATTCAAGTATCTACAACCTAATTATTTATTGACCCCAAATGTTTATAATAGGGACCTAAATCTATAACTAATACAATAAACAACTAGATTCAAGTTGAAAATGATTGCAACAGTTTTGAAAAAGATCATTGTAATAAGTATTTCTTTAAACGTATTTTGAAGCGATTTTTTCAGTTATTGGGTATATTATTGATTATCAAAATTCTATTATTTAAAATGGATTTTTTCCGAATTTTGTATTTATTCTTTGCATGACGAGGCTATTTGATTGTAGAGTTTTTGTTTGGAGCAAATAAAGGATATGTAAATTCAAGGAATGGTAATTCAAAAATGCATGTAATACTTTTATTTTACAAAGATTTAAGTGGAAGTGGAAGTGGAAGATCTTAGAATTGGCAGTTCCCCGTAATGATATTAAATATGGTAATTTTGAATAAATTAAAATGGAATATATCATTTTTGGACATATTTCAAAGGAATGTAATAATATTTATTCATCATTATGGTCGGGGCGTGGCGCAGTGGTTAGAGCGTTCGACTTCGAGTCGAAAGGTCCGGAGTTCGAACCCCAGTTGCGGCTGGGAGTCCTGCACGATTCACTGTTGCGTTCCAATTAACAGTGCTGCTCCTAAGGTGGCGTATGGAGTTAGTAACAAGGCCTACCCATAACACATGGCTAATGACCATAGCAGTCGATGCCAAAACACCAAGGGAAAAAAAAAATTATTCATCATATAGATTTACGATATACACGTAAAGTAATATAATTTAAACATAACATTGAACATAGGTATGACAAAAAATATATATAGATGAATAAATTGGTATCCCCTGTGTGTGTAATACTGAATTTTGAGCAAAATACTAATTATTTCCAAGAAAGTTGTTCATATATACTCCGAAAAATTTTGTTTGAACCTGAATGAATATTTTATATCTTTCCCGTTGAAAACTAATGAATTTCCGATATGTCTGGATTTTCTTTTTGACAAAAATATAAATCTACGGAAATCTTCTGCATCTATAAGTGGAAGAGTACTTTTTGTTGTGCTAGCACATCAAATAAAAAACTTCGCCCTTTATTTTCAAAACATCTCATTAAACCAATGTATTTCAATACTTCATTTTTGGGATTAATAAAGACGATTATTATTATACAAGGGTCATATACAGAGTCAACAAATTTGAATTTTGACAGAAACAGAGCTTCGCAAAAGATACTTTTCATTTTTTTATTTAGATAGTATCTGCTTGCGTTGATCCTCTTCAGGCTCATATAGGCAAGTCGTATGCGGCTATTCACATAACTTTTAAATTTTAACCGTGTGTCAAACGTTACACCAATATTTTTTGCACTCTCTGTTGGTGATACAACCTAATCATCAATAATATTTCGGAAGTTAACTACTTGTGATCTTACATTTTGTGATCCGAAGATTAGCAGTGAAGTTTTCTTCGCGTTAGGATACAGTGGTCTATTGCTAGTTTTACCAAATGGTGTTAATATGGTGAGCCACCTTGGTCGGGGTGGAGGGCCTGATGTAGGCCAATTGTTATTTTTATGCTAACCTACTTATTTTTTAGTTGAATAAAACTGTTGATCAATCTTCTCAACATGTGAACCTTAATGCCACGACATCGACCAACACGTCGTTCGATTCCCAGAAACTTTCAATATGTGACATGTGCAGTAACTACGAGGCTGAACTAGTGAAAGAGCAGAAGAAGAACAGCGATTTGAAAGCGGAAGTTATAGCTGCAGAGAAGGCAGCCGAGAGACACAAGGAGGAACTTCTGAAAGAAATCGGTTTCAGAAAGGATATGGAGGAAAAATGGAACGAAAAAAAAGAGGAGCATAAGCAGCAGGTGGGTTGTGGCAGAATATAAGGTACTTGAAAGAGTTATCTAATTAGACTATGATTTCGTGTAATAACAATAAAAATGTTTATTTTAAAAAATTATACAATTATTTGTATAAAAACAATTAAAACACGTAATAAAATGACGTCACACACAATGATATTTCAAAACAGATTTTTTTTTAAAATCCTCAATACAGTAGGTTTGTAGATCTATAAGTATCTTTTTGATGTTTTTTTAAATTGATTGTTACTAGCAGAACGTCTTACAAGTACTGGTAATTTGTTGTAAAATTTGATTGCCATATAATAGGGAGATTTTTCAGTAGGTCCTAATGAATGATATGGATAAGTTAGGTCGTGTCTCCTGGTGTTATATTCGTGTTCTGTGGTATTTGAATTTAAAAATTCGCGATTTTTAAACAAATACAACAAACTATCAAAAATTTACAGAGCATAAACAGTCATGATGTTATTATTCTTAAAAAATGTTCGACAAGAGTCTTTATAACGTTTGCCATTGATTATTCTCATTACTCTTTTTTGAATAACAAATATTCTTTCTGTATTCTTATTAGATCCCCAAAAAATGATTCCGTACCTCATGACAGATTCAAAATAAAGAGACAAAGCTGCTTGCTTTTCTAAATGTTTACTAATTATTCATAGTCCATAGGACACTTTTCCAAGTTTCGAAGAGATTTCCTCTATGTGTTGTGACCAATTTAGCCATTCATCAATGTAAATACTCAAAATCTTGGTTTCATGCAATAACTGAAAAGTAATATTAGAAAAAGATATATCAGTTGGTTTTTCATCTGCTGTTAGATACTTTGCAAACATTATCACTTTAGTTTTAGACTCGTTCAATACTAACTTATTTGTATTTAATCAAGTTTTAGTTTTCTGAAAAAGGAACAGTTTACCATCATTTCCAGAAGGCTTGTATCATCAGCATACATAGTCATGAATTGCTTCCCTGCTGATTTAGATTTGCATAAATCATTCATGAATATCAACCCTATTTCTAGTGAGAGTAATTAAGCTATTCCTTCGAAACCGAAATCAAATTTAAAGTTACCCATGTGTAGCTAGCGTTGGAGGTTGGTTCCAGACAGACATTTTTTCCCAGAGGTTTCGTTATCGATAGGCGACCACATGCCTGCAATAGGCCATTCAATAGAGCATTTTTTCCTAACAAAAATACTAGTAGAAAACCGACTCTACTATCACATGGAAGACAGTCCGTAGTTATATTTTGTTATGTTTTCGACCCGCATTTATTAATTAGTTATAAACATTTAAATTACAAAAAATGTGTTTTTTAAAATTGTTTTGCTTATAAAATGAAAACTAATAGAGCAATTTGGTTGCTCCAATGAAAATAATTGTATATAATTGAAATTCGAACAAAATGGGATTTTTTACGACCCTGTCGGATCATTAGTAACGGAGGAAAACCGGAAAAACCGGAAAATTTGACGATTTTTAAAAAAATTTATAACACCAACATTTTTTTTTCCTTTTTCAAGAAATAAGGTTAGCCCTTCTCATAAAAGTATTGAATCATGTGTACTTTGTGTGTGCACAATCAAGATGATTCTGATCAGAAAAATGCTCAATCAAGAATTGGGTTGACCCAGACAAAAAACATCTGTGCTAATTAGGATCTAGCAACAAAAAACTTTGAAGTTCTTGCCAGCCAAGTTCATTTGTTTTGTTATCTACAACAAAGTCATCTACAGGGTGACTCTAAATTGTTATATTATCATGAGCAAGTGTATAAAGTGTAAGAAAGATGAGTTCGATGATAAAACTTCATTTAGGTGTGACGGCTGCAAAAGAATTCTTCATCTCTCTTGTGCCAACGTGACCTCTACCGAGGTAAGATGTCTACAACTTGTTGGAGACAGAAAGTTGAAATTTTTCTGTGATGATTGTGAAAATGGTTTATTACAAATACCGGTACTGAAAACAATGATGAAAGATTTGCAATCTGAAGTAAATCAGCTGAAGACTGCATATGAGTCCTTAATTGCAGATAAAGACGACCATATTCAGGTACTTAAATCGGAGGTTGAAACACTAAAAAGTCAAAGACCAACAACGAATATCTCTTTTGAAAGCATATTTGAAGAACTGAATGAAAGGCAGATGAGATCAAATAACGTCATGATTTACAACATAAAGGAGTTAGCATCTGGATAAATTAGTGAAAGAATTGAAGAAGATAAGAAGGAAGTCAGCAAAGTCATGGAGGCGATGGAAATGAGTGGGGCTGTTGATCATATTGAGAAAGTGCTTCGAGTTGGTCGTTCAGGTGGTCCAAAACATAGACCTATTAAAGTTATTTTCTCAAACAGCCAAATCGTGAAGGAAATATTGACATCCAAAAAGAAATTGATGAATACATATATCAAAATTAGCGATGATCAAACAAAAATGTTCAAAAAGGTGAAGGAAGAGTTGTCAAGTAGAATGGCAAATGGTGAGGTGAATTTATTTATCAGATATAGAAGAGGTATTCCGAAAATAGAAGGAAAAAAACTAGATAGTACCCCATTACAAGTTTACTGCCAAAATGTTGGAAGTATTCGTACCAAAATACATGAACTAATAAAATCAGTGTCATGTTCTAGTTATGATATCATAATCCTTGTTGAAAGCTGACTTTCCCAAGATATATTGGACTCTGAATTGAAATTTACCTCGTACAATGTCTTCAGATGTGATTGAAGCTGTGAATCAAGCTCTAAAACCAGAGGAGGTAGTGTACTAATTTTCATCAAAAACACGATAATGACAAGTAAGGTGAAGTTGGCAATAAGGTCAGTTGAACAGCTGTTCTTACATTGCTCAAGAGGAAAGGAACGTTTCATTGTTGGAGGAGTTTATATCCCACCCCAAGCAGAGGAGGCAATCTATCTTCAACACTGCCAGGCTGTTGAGGAAGTGATCCAGAAATACAAACATTGTAAGTCCTTCATTTTTGGCGATTTTAACGTGACCGAGGCTATTTGGACTAACGAAGATACAGGAGTTCTAGTTAATTGCCCGCAAGGTTCTAGAGCGTTGCCCCTAGCACAATGTTATGGATTTCTGAATTGCTATCAAAGGAACCTCATTCCAAACTCAAAAAACTTATTTTTAGACTTAGTATTCACCAATGTACACAACTTAGAACAGACCCTCTTTTTTCAAAAAGTATGCACCATATAAGCTACACCTTTAATATAATTAATGATGAAAGGACTTCTCATAACATGAATTACACCGAATTCTATTATGACTTCAGAAATGCTGATTATCAAGGTCTCAATATCTATTTGAATGCCATTAATTGGAATGAAAATCTTAATTTAGCCAATATAAATGAAGCAACCATTGAATTTTACCACATTTTGAATTTGGCAATAGCTTTGTTTGTACCTGTAAGAAAATTCAAAACATCCACTTACCCCAAATGGTTTAATGCGGATCTAAGGTCAAGCAGAAAAAGTTAGCTCACAAAAATTGTTTGCTCAGCAGGAGCGATGAAGATTATCAAGTCTTTTCCGATTTAAGAAGAGCTTGTAAAAATCAATCGAAAATTTGTTATGAAAACTATATTCAGGGTGTTAATGCCTCGCTCAATACAAACCCAAAATATTTTTGGCAGTTCATTAAAGGCAAGAAATCATTCAATTGTTTGCCGTCTACAATGCATTACGAAGAGTTCATTGCAAGGAATAATGAACAAATTGCAGTCTTTTGCTGAATACTTCTCCACAGTATATGACAATTCCCTTGGTAAGTCAGACAATCATTCTTGTGTCAATATAAATTCGTATATATCCAATCCCAGTATATCAATTATGATGATATTCCAGAAAATTTCAGAAATTCCACCCAAAGTCAGTTCAGGTCCAGACGGAATTCCAAATATTTTCCTAAAAAATTATATTTACTCCCTGACTCGTCCTCTGTTTCTCATTTTCAATATTGCATTAGACTAGGCAGTTTTTCCAAATTATTGGAACACCGTTTCATCATTCCAATTTTCAAATCTGGCGACCAGGAAAATATACAAAACTATCGGAGTGTATGTAATCAGTTGTTAGATCGTCTATATTCCTAATACTGCTGGACTATTCCTCAAATTTGGTGTGGTAACGATGGAAACGAGAATTGTAGAGAAATTAATAAATGCGATTGTCAAAGAGAGTTTTCTCTTTGATTTATGTACTTTGAAGCGAAAATAAAGGCTTTTCGAAGTACACAATACGATTATACAGTCCAATTGAACCTAAAGTTCATAAACAACACGGAGAATCAAAAGTTCTCAACATCAGTCATCTATTCCGAAAATACTTGACAGTTTCATTTCAAATCAACTCAACTTCTCGTGCAGAGAAAGTTTGATTAATAATCAACATGGTTTTTCTCGAAATAATTCAACTGTTTCCAATCTACTTATCTATGAGCAAAAAATATTGAATGTCTTGGAAGGTAGAGGTCAAATGGATGTCATTTACACTGACTTTTCCAAGGCATTTGTTAGAGTTAATCACCATATTTTATTGAAGAAGATTGAAAATTTTGGTTTCTCGGAACACCTGGTGAATTGGTTTGGAAGTTTTTTGGCAGGTCGCACTCAACAAGTGAAAATCGGGGGATGCAAATCAAGTAATATATCAGTAACATCAGGAGTGCCGCAAGGATCGCATTGCTCACCCCTGTTATTCAACATTTTTGTGAATGACATCAGGAGCTGTTTTGATAACTGCGAATTTCTAATGTTTGCTGATGACTTGAAGCTGTTCAGGCCGATAAAGTCATCCAATGACCAAATTCTTCTCCAGGCTGATCTAGATAGATTGTATGAATGGTGTGTTAGGAACAACTTGTTTCTTAATATGAATAATTGCCATTTTATTAGTTTTTCAAGAGTTGGTAGGAGATTTGATACATCATACATTATAAATAATGAACAGTTAGATTATACGTCAACTATAAAAGATTTGGGGGTCATTTTTGATGAACAGTTTAGATTCGTTAACCACATAAACTAAATCAGTGTGAAATCATCTAAAACATTAGGACTTATTCTACGCAATTGTACAGATTTTTCAATGGAAGCATTTAAAAGGGTTTACTTGGCACTAGTGTTATCCCAGTTAGAATACGCGTGTATAATTTGGTCTCCATTTTATCATGTTCACAGTGTAACTCTTGAAAGAGTGCAAAATAAATTTCTGAGATTTTGTTCGTTTAAAATGGTGTCCAAGTACTGAACCACGACTATTCAGTATTATTGAGATAATTAGAACTGAAACTGTTGCAAACAAGAAGAATTCACACAGACCTTTGTTATGTATTCAAGCTGCTCAATGGACTGATGGCCTGTCCGGAATTACTTGAATCTATCAACTTCCACGTTCCAAATAGAAATCTCAGACATAATAATTTATTTTATATACCCTTCCATCATACAAATTATGGCAAACATACACCCTTAGAAAGATCCCTAAAGTTATTGAATGACAAAAATATCAGTTTATTTGGAGTATCCTATGATACTTTTAAAAAATCATTGAATAGTATAAGTTGGTGATTGTTTATGAATGTCGTATTGTAACAGTACCTAATTTTATATCTTATATTTTAATTTACTTTTATATTTTATTGTTTGCTGCTGAAACATTCTGTATTTATTTTTTTATTATTTTTTTTTAATTAAGAACTTATATTGTTATATTTTATGATATTTTTACATTGTAATGGGGATTATCCCGTATAAATAAATAAATAAATAAATAAATAAATAAATAAATAAATAAATAAATAAATAAATAAATAAATAAATAAATAAATAAATAAATAAATAAATAAATAAATAAATAAATAAATAAATAAATAAATAAATAAATAAATAAATAAATAAATAAATAAATAAATAAATAAATAAATAAATAAAAAATATTCATCAACCAGTTCAGTCCTGCCAGACATTTTAGTTCGATTCACTGTAAATTGCGTCAAGCCAATCCTGGTGACGAGTGCTTTCTTGGATTACACTGACTACATGCGGTGGAGCTGTAGGTTTTTCTGTGTTTCCTACAGCTGATGCATTATGAAAAATAAAAATTATTACATTATCATTAACTTACTTCAAATGGTTGTTATTTCATGTATTGTCAAAGTTTACCATTTGATTTTTTTATTTTTCTATAAATTGGTTGTTGATTTCGTGAAATCAATACACAAAACATGTAAATCTAATCTATTAATGTATCTCGTTGGTTTTCATAATATGTTACGTTTCAAGGTCGCAGAACTAACTAGGGCAACAGAATGTACAGAACAAGATTTGAAGGAGTTGCGGCAGTTCTTCAATCAAACGTGTTCTGAGATGAAAATGAGTCTTGGAAAGCTAACCCACGATAGAGAAACGATTCAGCAGGAGCTTTTTAAGTAAACCATCGTATTCTCTTCAGATACACATTTTCTAATTTATTTTTTTTCTAGATTACAAAAAGAAAATGATAATCTAGTAGGAAAATACACCATACATTCCCAGGAACTACAAAGTGAGGTTATAAATCTTCCAAGTACAGTAGAGGTATGTGAAAAGAGATGTTATGGCAAATTTATGCACGACATAACTTAGACGTAACTTAAGACTCAATGTAAGATTGCCCTAATCAATGCCATAGCTGTTCATGCACAACTTAACTTATACAGTGTCCATCAAAATGTTGGAACCATATGGGAAACTTTTTTATTAATAGTTTCTAAGAAAATTTCATTTTTCATAAAAGTTGGTGCATTCAATTAGACTGAGTAAGCGCATATCGGTTATTGCAGTGGCGTGCGGCTAAGCGGGTAATGGCCGATATTGTAAATTCACTTGAGTAATTTTAAACTGACATCAATATGCAAAATATAGAAAAATATTATTGAAAAAGGTTGTTTGCAATTGAATGATATTTCAAGATATCCAGTTTAGTCTACTAATTACCAATTTTTATTTCTTTAAGGATCTTGGTTTTATTTCATTATCTTTCCATTACCTACCGTTTTTTTGTCTCATGTTCCAGATTTTGTTAGATCAGGTAATTTATGCTAATTCAGTAACTTACAACTCAAAAATTATTGTGGATAATTCCCATTAAAAATTAAGGCCAACTCTTTAAATAATTATCAAAATCAGTAATTGGTGGACTAAGGGCCAGTTGTACAGGTCCAGTTAAACTACAGATGGACGGTTCGATGGTTTAGAATGTGAATGACGTTATCAAATGATGTATGAAGGGTTCACATTCTAACCATCAGTAAGTCGATCCGGAGTTTAAACTAAACGTATACAACCGGCTGTATAACAGGAAATATCATTCATTGCAAACAACTTTTTTCAATAACATTTTTCGAAATTTTGCATATTAATGTCACCTTACTCTATAGTAAATGTAGAATATTGCCGTTTTCCCGCTCAGCCGCACGCCACTGGCCATAACCGATATGCGCGAACTTAAGTAAGGTCTAATTTGAATGCACCAACTTTTATGAAGAATGAAATTTTCTGAGAAACTATTAATAAAACAGTTTCCCATATGGTTCCAACATTTTGTTGGATACTGTATAAGTGAACATTAATGGCGTAGCCAGAATTTTTTTTGGGAGGGGAGGGGGGTGCTAGTATAAATAATACATAGGGCATTTATGATTTCTTCATCAGAGAAAGCTTTTCAAGAAGAAATGAAAATTATAAAGCAGATAGTAACAAATAACCATATAACTTCATTTACTAGTAAGAGTAAGAATAATATTCAACGCAAAACCCAAAAAATATAAGTGGAAAAAATCAGGACTGGAATGTGGTGATTGTTTGCAGCGTAAACAGGCCAAATGGGCAGAAATTTTGAAAAAAGGTTCCGTGAGCATGTGATATCAGATAAAAAATCAGTTTTGTATGAACATTTATTAAAAAAGAATCATACGATGAAAAAAAAAAATAACATGAAGATTCTTCATATATGCAATGAAGGAAGACATGTCAACTTGCTGGAAGAGTTTGACATACCAGGTAGGTTTCGGGAACTTTCCCAACTCCTTGTGAAATAGCAGTTAGGTAATTACATATACATGTAATTAAAACCCAGTTAGGTATAATAACTTTTTTGCATATGTAATCACGAACTTAATGTAATCTGTGGTAGTTTCTTGAGAATGGCGTAAAAGCCGACATCGGTCGTAATAAATAAAGTTTCAGTGGAAATTAGACAAAAGTTATTTTCTTCATCCTGATTTCATCACGAATTTCCTGAAAATAAATAGATCATCATTGAACAAGATTTTCCATAAGTTATGGAACTTTGTAACATTAAAGCATATTTTGACTTCGACGATGAGTTTTGGGCCTTGGTGACCAAAAATAGAACAAATACATGTCAACCTAAATGAAAGACAAGCAGCTGCGGCGGTGTTTGATTGTGTGAGTCACGAAATACTGCTACAGAAGCTTGAAGTCTATGGATTCAGAGGTTCGGCACTTAGTTGGTTGAAATCATACCTATCAGAACGTCGCCAAAGCGTCTTACTGAATAATGTGGAATCCAAAGAATGTGTAATCAACTGTGGTGTCCCACAGGGCTCAGTTCCAGAACCTGTTCTATTTCTGTTATATGTCAATGATTTGGCAAAAGTGGATAACCAGGGCAAATTCTCTATTTTTGTGGATGACACCACAATCCTCTGGCATAACAAAAACATTACGGATCTGCACCACATCAGTGTGGACCTAAACAAGGTAAAAAAGTGGTGTGATGCCAATCTCCTTTCGTTCAATATAAGCAAAACGAACATTGTCTCATTCAAATGTGATATCAATGAAATCCCATTGGAGAATGGCACAATTACAAATGTTTCAGAAAACAAGTTTTTAGGGTTGCATATTGACGGAAAATTAAGATTTGAATACCATATAAATCAATAACGAGCTAGATATTGCTAATGCCAGAAAGGTTTACTATTCATTGGTTGAAGCCTATCTAAGATATGGTATTTGCTTTTGGGGAATGTGTTCGCAATATATCTTTGATATGGTATTTATTTTGCAGAAAAGGGCTATAAGGTATTTATGCAAAGTCAATTATCGTGATTCGTGCCGTGCATTATTTTTGGAACAGAGAATTTTAACACTGTCATGTCTTCTCATTCTAGAGACAGTATGTCTCATACACAAAACGTTTAAAAACAAAGTAAAATCTAACTCAATCCATAAAACACAATTATCACTACATATCCCACTTCCAACGCCTATATCCTCCCAAACGCAAAATTCACTAATCTATAAAAGCAGAAAATTATTCAATCATATTTCTATCACCATAAAAGAAATACAAAATAGTACTCACTTCAGAAAAAAAGTTAAAACTTGGTTACAAAAGCCTATTATACGTTGGATGAATTCTATCAGGACCCATTTACCTGATCTCAAACTATAAATGTATATATAATATATAACAAAAGGTTACTAACGACATCCACAGTTATAATATATATATCTAACCCCTTATCATAATGGATAACTGGGAACTATCTAAATATCATTATTTTTGTGGTATATTTGGTATATTGTATTGTTATTCGTTGACGGATAGTTTTTATAAATATCCACATAAACTTATTCATTTATTTGTAATATTGAATTAACTCCGCCTTTGCTGTGATTAAGTCCCCACCTAGTATTTTTTGTTAGATTTAGCAACTTATTTTTATTCTATTTTATATTGTATATGTACTTCAAATTACCTATTGTAGTGATATCAAGGTTATATTCTTAAGCTTTGTCTACGAGAATTGTATTTCTTCCGATATTAAAGCATATTTTGATTTGATTTGATTTGGGATCCTTATAGTCTTCTTTTAAATATCAAATCAAGAAAAGGGTTGTAAACGTTATAGTAATAGTAATCAGAATTCATTTCTTCCTATAAAATATTCCTTCTGAAATAAAATTTTGTATGGCTTCACAAGCAAAGAATGTGGGATGTTATGAACAAACAACGATTAAAAGTGATATTGATTTGCGAAAGTTTTGTTGTTTAATTTTCCGTTATTTTTAAGGAACTTCATGAGGTGATACTCAGAAATCACCAAGAACTGATAATTGCGAAGATTGGAAAAGAGACGGCAGAAGAGGCAGCTAATACACTTCAAACTGAGATGATGCTTTTGAAAGATAAAATAACTAAAGATCAGCAAGAACGGGATTTGGAAATAAGAGTCTTGAAGTAAGATTTTTGTTATTATCGGAGAACATCTTGTATTCTGCTTTTGCGAAATATTCGACAATAATTAGTCGCCCCCATGTAGGTAATACAAACACAGTTTTTTTTATTTTGTAGAAAACAAATAGACCAATTGATGAAGGAGAGAAAACAGATTATATCAAATCAAGAGAAGCTAGTGAACGCTGAGTCGTTGCATCAAGATAGGATCAAAGATCAACAAGAAAAAATCGATGAATTCTCCGAAACAATCGTAAGTTATTTCGTTAGAAAATGAAGAGTAAGTTAAATAGATATTTTAGAAATCAATGGAGAAGCAAAACAACGAATTGAGGACCAGAATATGTTCCCTTCAACAGGAATTGGATACAACTGAGACTGTTCAGAAAGATTTCGTCAGGTTATCACAGAGCCTACAAGTTAGTGTAAAATACATTTTTTATGATGAAAACCTTTTAATCTTAAATTCCTGAGATATTCCTTATTATAAGGAACATATTTATAATACTGAGAATGTATTACAGGTTGCTATCGACAATTAGTTTATGTATTGAAGAAAAAATGTCCAATCAGAACAAGTTCTGGTATGAGGAAGTTGAATGTACATTAATGATCGAATAAAGTAAATAATTTCAAATTGAATAATCAAATCACAAAAAATATTCGCATTAAAACTACACAATAAAATCTCAAATAAAATCAAGTGATCTTCAAGACAGCCCTGAGACCACCATAAAGCAGCGTCTAGCCAAAAAGGGCCCATCCTAAAGAGGCCTTCAAGACTAAATTTTAAAAGTGTATTAAAACCATTAAGTTTTGATTCTATATTCTTAAAGAGTTCTTCAAGGCAACTTTAAATACATAAATTAAAACTTATTATCTGACGTTTTGCTCTTAAAATGTATTTACAGAGGGCTAAATTAACTTAAAAATGATTAATTAATCCTAAAAAAAGAGTTTTATTTTGTTTACTAACACTCGACAACTTTTAAGTCTGTATAATGGCCGGCAGAGAGGTAATATTTTAAACCGCATACGTAATAACTTTCGCAAGAGTCTGTTTATGTTTCATTTTAAAACCAATATGCTTTAATATGTTCAAACTCGTGACCTTATTGATTTAAAGTGGTCTTGCGCTCGAATAGAATCCTAACCTCACAAATTTCCAAAGACCAAAAGGTATTTCTTTTTACCAAATTGACTAAATTAAAACCTTCAAACTTTATAATACTCTTAATGTACTCATTGAAAGGTAAAAATTATGTTTTTGGATTCAGTGTGGTATTATATTGAATGTATAGTCTTAGGATCAAATAGTTTTCCTAATGGGTTTTAAAGAATACATCAAGGGTACTCCATAAAACTGCATTAAAACAATTTTTCCCAGAACGGATAGTTTTAAAACCAACTTGCTATTTAATTCTAAATAATAGCAAATTAGTTTTAAAATAGCCAATGTTAAAAGTAACATAAAACCATTATAGGATCACTAGGAATTTATGAGCAAATAGCATTTTTATTTAAAGAGTGCATTCAATTCTTTGTTTAAGAATAAGGTTTCTTTAAGAACTTTTAGTTTATCTTAAAGTTACTTTAAATCCGATGTCGATTTATTGTACATATTAAAGCATTTTTAAAACCTAAATAAACAGAAACTGTCTTAAAGTTGTTACTTGGGTGTGTACATAAAATCAATGTAATACTATGTTTCTAAAATTGATAATAACTGATCATATACCTAGACCAAAAGGCCTGTATATGCGAGAACAAAAATACTAATAAAATTTACAGTATACGTAGAAATTAACCCACCCAAAAAATTAAATTATGCGTGTTCCCTATAAATTGCCAATAAACAATTAATAAAGAGTCTATTTCTATAAATGAATTCACCATTTACCTGCTCATTCCCACGTATTTTCAATTCAACTTTTCAATTTTTGTGTATTTTATCTCTTTGTATATTTACAATCTTTCAATATTTATTTTTTCAAAAATTCCAGATCTTGTCTTTGGTTCATAGTGCCATCAATAGTTTTGTTTATGCTGGAACGTTTTATACTGATAAATAAAGATTTCAGTGGAATATTTTACAAAACGGGCAAAATCTTCAGGCACATTCAAATTTAACCAATAATAATTTCTAGAAAGTAAATAAACAATGGGTTTAACAAAAACCTTCAATATTTTCAATAACACAAGCTGCCTTTTTGAATTATCAGCATTTGGAGATCTACAATTTTTTCAAATAAAATATTTGTTGAATATTATTGATATTGGTATATTATTTTTGATATTTTCTGTGCTTTAATGAACAGGTACAGCTGGAGAAAATTCGAGAAGCCGATACCCAAGTTCGATGGCAACACGAAGAAGATGTTCAAGAGTGTCCAACTTGTCATTCAAGTTTTTCAACAGCAAAACGAAAACAGCACTGCAGACATTGCGGTCAAATATTTTGTCAACCATGTCTGTCACACACTGTTTTATCGGGACGTAATAATCGCCCTTCAAAAGTTTGTGATGTTTGTCATACGTTACTAGTCAAATCGTCTGCTCCATACTTTAGCGAAGCACCTCCGATGACTTGAAATCTTTAATCATCCAGTAGATGTATTCAATTGTTATCGTCTTTAAATTTTTAACTGTGAATAAATTCATTCCGGAATTTTAAATTGTATTTATGTTTGAAATCGAGATAGTAAAAGTTATTATTCAATTTGTTTTTTATTTGTTGATGGAATACTCATTGACAGCTAATCCTTGAAAGATCGGAAAATGTTTCCATCAATCGAGAAAATTAAAATTAGTACATTGATATTATGTAAATTCTTTTTAGAGGAGAGTTATGAAGCGGTGAATGAAGGGTAAGACTTTAGGAAAGTGGAGAAAAAGTAGCAAAACAATGCATTGTTTTGCTACTTTTTCTCCACTTTCCTAAAGTCTTACCCTTCATTCACCGCTTCATAACTCTCCTCTAAAAAGAATTTACATAATATCAATGTACTAATTTTAATTTTCTCGATTGATGGAAACATTTTTGTATTATCCTACATGGTCCGCATCAGTACAGGTAGTATACAATCGGTGTCACTAATCGGTGCAGTTTTTAAAGTATTACTAAGTCCCTTATCAAATCCCCTATATGAATCAGTACAATTTGTGGTGCACAAATTGTTACCGATCGGTGGGTAACAGTTTGTGAATTAATTTTGAAAAATGTCCTATTCAAGTGACCAAAGTGAACGAAAACGGAGAAAAGAAAAGAGATTTCGACGTCTAACTAAGGACTTGCAGAAAACTATAGAAAAATTATCAGCTTATTTAGACTACGAGAGATATTCGAGTGAGTAATACCAAAATAGAATGATGTTAATTTCGGATGAAGAGTTACAAACTTATGTACCTTCGTGCCGATGTCATTATTTGCAGATAATGTACACGAATAGTGTTATTCAAGGTCAGTATGGAAAATGAGCGAATAATTTACAAAATGTATCACAAATTTGCAGATATGTGAGAAAACTCAAACAAAAATTATACGAGTAAATATACTTACTCATATGACACGTATTTGCAGATACGTGGAATGTAACCTAAATTGAGAGCCAGGTAACTGCATGAAGTGTGCATTGTAGTTATTTGCAGATAATGAACATTAAGCCACTAATTATTCTATCACAAATGAAAGCCTCTATACCAGGTTCGGACGACGAAAATTAAATTCTAGTCCAAGCGGTCGTCCATGAGACTGATGGAGGAGTGGCTTCTACTGAAGAGAATGTGGCGACAACCAAGTTGGTAGACGAAGAGATACTTCTAGCGTTAGGCGACAAACCCAACGGAAACGAAGCATTGGGAAATACACCAAGAGCTTGCAGATAGCTGAAACGTCTATATAACAATATACAGGGAGGGAAGAGCAAGAAAAAATTGCTCTGAAACACCCAGTCCCGAGCACCTGTGCAAATATCAGTGCTCCAGCACTGAATGAAGAAATTGCAACCGTTTTGACTACTCAGTCGGCAAAACAGGACACATGTCTGAGCAAACTGCAAAAATCTCTTGCATTAGTAGTGAACTCAATCGGCACACTCATGTCCGACATCATAAATAAGAAGGAGGACATCGATCTGAAAAAAGACGTATTACCTAATCTTGCAGATGCTGCGAAAATAATATGCGACCTCATGCATTCCCTATACTTACGCCGCAGGTATCTCATAACACCGGTTTTGAGCAAAGACCACAAAAAACTTGTAGAAAATAGCAAGATCGACACCCTACTATTTGGTGGAAATTTGCAAGAAAGCCTAAAAACGGCGCAGGCAATCAATCTGACAATAAGTGTACCATCGACTTCAAAGAATCATTCAAACTACAATCAGCTACCGCAGTACAATAGCAAATACAGACCAGACTACAACCAGCAGAAGAACACGAGGACTCAAAGGAAAACATAAACTTCACCGCTACCAATAAGACAGGTAAGCCCAAGTACGCCGGTTCACAGAAAAAATTCCAAAAAAACTGGGAAAGCATCATTGAAGACAAGCTTATCCTAAATTGGATCAGCAGGTATGCAATACTTCGATACCGAATCAAAGTAAAATTCCAAAAACAAAAATTAAGAGTGAAGGGTCAACATACTATCAAAAAGCTATTGATGATCTCTTATATGCTCTATAGCGCATATTTCAACCTAAGAGTGGACAATTTATTTCGTCTTATTTCTTACGGAAAAAACCCACTGACAAATTTAGATTAATTTTAAATTAGAAAATCAAGCTAGAAAATCATCGCACAGCTCAAAAACTGATACCAAAACGACTACCTAGCATCACTCGACTTGAAGGATGCATATTTTCTGATACCAATAAAACAAAATCACAGAAAGTATATGTGATTTAAATATACAGAGGAATTAATCCTGCGTACCTTTCGGCCTATCAGTTGCAACTTTTTTATTAACAAGTTGTTAAAACAAATTGTAAAAAAGTTTCGTGAAGACGGAATTAAGGCAGTTGTGTACCTCGATGGTTGGCTTATTATTTTATAACCGAAAATAAATATGAATGCATGAATCAAGTATCACGAATAGATGAAATATTGCAATACCTTGGACTTATTGTGGATAGGGAATTACTGTTCTAAAACGAACACAAAGTTTTAGGATTCGAGTTCAACAGTAAAGACGTTACGATAAGTTTCCCAGCGAAAAAAACTCAAATATTCAAATCTATGAAAATCTACAATTAGAGACATTGCCGTCAAGTTGCAATGAAATATAGGTGTTGATATCTCCAATATTTTGAAAGTGAAAAATATAGAGACTTATAAAATCACCACAACAATTATGTGAATCCAAAATAAAATCACAAAAATATCTCCAGCAAGACTTTACTTCGTGAGAACATATAAATTTCGGAAAACTCATTGAAACGCAAAAGCTCATGGACATTGGACCTAAAGCACGTAAACATTTTGGAACTCAAAGCAGCCTATTATGGGTGCTTTACAAAAAAAAATAGAAAGACTATAATATCTCAATGAGAATTGATAACACCACAGCAATATTGTGGCGAAGCTGCGGGCGATGCCGGACCTGAACTCTCACGTATAGCTAGCGGCCAACCGCGGGAGACTGTCGATGCGCTTGCACCGAGAAGAATCTGGGCGCTTCGGTGAGTCTGGTCGATTCGATGGAAAATTCTGGAGCATTCAGAGAAGTCAACGTCGGATATAAAAAGAACTACGCAGCGGACAGACGGACAGTCAGTGAAGTGAAAGTCGAATATAAATACCTAGTTCCGTAATTGTTATGTAAATTAGAGTATTGTGTTATTGCATCATTGTATTTCGTTAAATAAATTATTTTAGTCAGTTAATTAGAGTATAAATCTACAACAGTGGTGATCAGAAGTGCGATTGTTAGAGATAAAATACAGAGTGTTCGTGTAAGTAGATAGCTTGTGTATTTCGCGAAAATAGACAGTGACTGATAAACATTTTTCGTGAAGTGACACTTCTCGCGTGTGAAGTAGACAATAATAATAGACTGGTGTCCGGGAAATAGACTGTGTGAAATAGACAATAATAATAATAATAGACTGGTGACCCGTGAAATAGATATAGACTAAGACAAAATGTGTTCGAGGAAAGTTCGCCTGGTTGAATTGAAGGTTGCGGAATTGAAGCAAGAACTGGAGGAGAGGGAACTTGACACAAGTGGTAAAAAGGCCGTGCTTCAAACAAGACTTGCCGAGGGATTAGTTCAGGAGGGCGAGGACCCAGAAACATTTCTATTCGAAGTTTCTGGAATGGATATGAGTTCCATAATGAGTAAACTCGACGGAATGGAAGACAAAATGCAAGAAAACTCGAAAAATCTGGAAGAAAAGCTGCTAGAAAATTCGAATACTCTGAAGGAAGAACTTCAAGCAAAACTTCTAGAAAATTCGAATAGTCTGAAAGAAGAATTTCAAGGAAGTTCGAGGAATTTGGAAGAAAAACTTCAAGAAAAACTCCTAGAAAATTCGAAAAATCTGGAAGAAAAGCTGCTAGAAAATTCCAATAGTCTGAGAGAAGAGATTCTAGAAAATTCGAAGGGTTTGAGGGAAGAGCTTCTAGAAAACTCGAAGAACATGAAAGAAGAACTTTGTGGCGTAGCAAACCGATTAGAAGAAAGAATGGGGACTGTCGAGACAGAGATGGAGAAAATCAAGGATGAAATCGAGGAAGAGATGGGAAAATTGAAGGAAACAATCAGCGATGAAATCAGAGGCGGACTCGAGGCGGAAATCATCAAAATAAAGGAGAAACTCAGTAAGTTGGAAAACCAGAATGACACTACCAACACCACAGAATCTGTCAATGAAAATTCAATGCTGGAACTGAGTTTGAACTTAGATGATGTTCAAAGGGGTTTGAAAGATGTAAAAATCAGTCCAGAAACAGGAAAACTCTCTATGAAACCACCTCAGTTTGATGGAAAAACACCATGGGCAAACTACCGTCGACAATTTGAAGCTGCAGCAAAGGCGAATGGATGGAATGCAGGAGATAGAGCTGTGGCACTAACACTGGCGTTGCGTGGAGAAGCAACGAATATTCTACAAACCCTCACGGCACAAGAGCAAGAGGACTACGAGCAGCTGATCAAACATCTAGAATTACGGTATGGACAGACTCATCTAGAACATGTATACCACTCACAGCTCAAAAACCGCTGCCAGAAGTCAAGCGAATCCCTACAGGAATTTGAAGCCGACATTGCACGCTTGGTTCGCCTTGCATACCCAGCTACACCAGAAAAGGTAATGGAACGACTAGCAGTTCAGGCATTCTTAGATGGACTTCGTGACCAGGAAACGAGACAAGCATTAACACTAGCTCGTCCAACACATCTCGTGGATGCACTGGCACGCGCTTTGGAATTTGAGGCAGCGAAGCAATCCTGCAGAAGCCAAAGTAAAGTCCGAGTTATTGAAGGAGACCCACAGGAGCCTGCTAACCTGGAAGCTGCCATAAGGAAGGTGGTGAAGGAATTGTTGCCTGAGAGAAGATTAGTGAGATGCCGGAACTGTAGGAAACTTGGACACGTGCGTAGTCAATGTCCAACCCTCAAGAGGTCGAAACCAACGAAGGTTGTTGAGAAGGGGCAATCGTCGGCCATTACTCAGAGAGCCCCGGTGAACAACGCATATGTCGCTGTCCTCCAACGACAGAACAAAGGAGCCTTTGTAGACGGTTTCATCAACAACAAGCCTTGCGCAATGCTGCTGGATACAGGTGCGACTAGGACAATCCTTGGACCTGCTTTCATTAAAACACCAGAGAGAATGGAACCAACATCCTGGAAGCTACGCACAGCAACAGGAGAGCCGGCCACTGTACATGGTGAGCTACCGATTGAACTGATTCTAGGCAACACAAAAGTGAAACATCGGGCATTAGTAGCGGACATTGAGGACGACGCAATTATTGGAATGGACATCATGAATTCCAGAGGGTTTGAATTGAACTTCAAAGATGGCGTCCTACGTGTGAACGGAGAAGAGCTGGTGCTACATGGAAGAAGTGAAGAGATGATTCGTGTTCTGCTGGTTGAAGATGTAAGTGTACCCGAGAGGGCTGAGACCATACTGAAGGCTCGCTTGGACGGAGGTGCGAGCAATGGAAGCGTGGTGATGTTCGAGCCCAAGCTTCATGATGAGAAAATTGGACGAGGTATTGCACTAGGCAAGACTTTGTTGCGTGCTGATAAATTTGTGCCAGTAAGGGTAATGAATGTCAATTATTACCCAGTGACCTTGAAGAGAGCAACTGTTTTGGGGCACTGTTCGTCAATTTCCTCTGTGATCAGGAGTGTACACGGTACTGTTAGTCAAGACAACAACCTGACAGCGGAACTGGAAAAATTGGTTAGCATCTCTTCCAAGGGCATTAAACCAGCCCAACAGCCCAGATTGAGAGAATTAGTCAAGAAGTACCAAGACATCTTCGATACCGGACAAGGAAAAGGGGGTCGAACGAATGTAGTCCAACATAAAATTGATACTGGGGATGCCCGACCAATCCGACAATCAGCTAGAAGACTTCCTCTTGCCAAGAAAGAAGAGGCTGACAAAATAGTCAGTGATATGGGGAAAGATGGAGTTATTGAACCATCCGACAGTCCATGGTCCTCTCCAGTCGTGCTGGTGAAGAAGAAAGACGGATCAACACGCTTTTGCGTAGATTATCGTCAACTGAACAACGTGACGAAGAAAGACAGTTACCCTCTTCCGAGAATAGACGACACCCTAGACACGTTGGCCAGCTCCACGATTTTCTCGACCCTTGATCTGAAGAGTGGATACTGGCAGGTAGAACTGGCTCGAGAAGATAGAGAAAAGACAGCCTTCACCATCGGCTCGGGACTGTGGCATTTCACCGTTATGCCATTCGGACTTTGTAATGCTCCAGCAACATTCGAGAGATTGATGGAGACGGTTCTGAAAGGACTCTCATGGAGGACGTGTCTGGTATATCTCGATGACATTATTGTAGTTCGAAGACCACGTTAAAAACCTGGAGGAGGTATTCATGCGACTGAGAAACTCTGGATTGAAGCTGAGCCCCAAGAAATGCCACCTGTTCCAAAAAGAAGTACGTTACCTTGGCCATGTTGTCTCTGGGCGCGGAGTAGCAGTGGATGACGAGAAGATTAAAGCAGTGAAGGAGTGGCCTATCCCGAAAGACATACACCAACTACGTAGTTTCCTTGGTTTGTGCACATACTACCGCCGATATGTGCTGGGGTTTGCCAACATCGCTAAACCACTGACCAGGCTCACGGAAGGTCAAACAAAATTCCAATGGTCCGAAGAATGCCAAGACTCGTTCAGGAAGCTGAAAGGGGCATTGATCAACGCACCGATTCTGAGTTATCCCCTTCCGAGTGGAAAATTCATTTTGGACACGGACGCCAGCAACGTGTCCCAGATCCAGGATGGGCAAGAGAAGGTGATCGAATACTTCAGTAAAACTCTCAGTAAACCGGAGCGTAACTACTGCGTCACCAGACGAGAACTGTTGGCTGTTGTCAAGGGAGTAGAACACTTTTACAAATACGTGTACGGGAGAAGATTTCTGTTGAGGACCGACCACGCAGCCCTCAAATGGCTTCTACAGTTCAAAAATCCCGAGGGCCAAGTAGCACGTTGGATCGAAAGACTCCAAGAATTCGACTTCGAGATCGAACATCGAGCAGGGAGTGGCCACAAGAATGTTGATGCCCTGTCAAGGAGACAGTGCCCAGACGACTGCTCACACTGCCGACGAGCAGAAGAGAAGGAAGCAGCGATTTGTAGAACCACGGCAGTTGACAATAACTGGAATGACAACGAGGTCCAGAAAGACCAAGAAAGAGATCCGGATCTTGGTTTAGTCATCGGTTGGAAAAATAGTAATCAAAGACCGACATGGCAGGAAATCGCAAGATATTCCCCAGCAGTTAAATCCTACTGGGCCCAATGGAATTCCCTTACCCTGGACAATGGGGTCCTGAAACGTGTATTGGAGTCCGAAGATGGTGGGGAGGACAGATGTCAGATAGTGGTGCCCAAGAACAGAAGACAGGAAGTACTCCGAGAGATCCATGATGGAGTTGCTGGAGGACATCTGGGTGTGACGAAGACCCTGCAGAAAGTAAGACAACGGTTTTACTGGGTCAATTGTCAAGTTGATGTCAATGACTGGTGCAGAAAGTGTGCTGTTTGTGCTGCCAGCAATGGACCTCGGACACGACCCAAGGCCCCGATGCGTCAGTATAATGTAGGTAGTCCATTCGAAAGAATCGCCATTGACATCGCCGGCCCGTTCCCCGTATCAGATCATGGAAATAAATACATCCTTGTGGCAATGGACTATTTCAGCAAGTGGGCCGAAGCCTATGCCCTGCCCAACCAGGAAGCCATCACCGTCGCGGACGTCTTGGTGAAAGAGTGGATATGTCGATTCGGTGTCCCCTTGGAGCTGCACTCGGACCAAGGCAGAAATTTCGAATCCAACCTGTTCCAAGAAATCTGCCAACTGCTGAACATCCGCAAGACGAGAACCACAGCTCTACATCCACAGTCCGATGGAATGGTTGAGCGGATGAACAGGACTATCAATCGCCACTTGTCCAAGGTAGTCTCTGACCATCAAAGAGACTGGGATCAGTATCTCCATTTGTTTCTGATGGCCTACCGTTCCGCAGTACACGAGTCGACCGGCCAAACCCCTGCTAGTATCATAATGGGCCGAGAGCTGCGACTTCCCTGTGACCTAAAGTTTGGGATACCACCAGGACAGGATACCGCGGGAGAGGACTACGTCAGTAAACTCCGGCAGCGAATGGAGCACATCCACGAACGAGTCCGTTTGAACATCCAGAGTGCCAGCGACCGAATGAAAGCGACTTATGACATCAATGCCGTTGCTGGAGGATTTCAGGTTGGTGACCTAGTTTGGCTGTACAACCCGATGCGTCGCCGGGGCCTGTCACCGAAATTACGGAATTCATGGGAAGGTCCGTACAAGATCATCAAGAGGATAAACGACCTGCTTTACCGAATCCACAAGCCACCCAGAGGTAAACCCAGGGTCGTTCATTTCAACAGGTTGGCCCCTTACGCTGGAAATCATGACCAAGTCCGCACCCTCAGACCACCAGAGGATGCGATGACGTTCCAGAAATTCATGTCCTTATACTCAAATGGACAGAAAGTGTCACACGGGGTAACTCGGGAGGAGCCACGGGACCTTTTCAAAGTGCCAGTCGATTACGCCCTAGCACACTGCGTCGCAGAAGATCTTTGAATGCCCAGGGGCATCGCTGTAGTGTTCTCCAAGAAATTTGGCCAACTCCAGACACTACGGAAACAGAATCCAGAAATTGGAGGTGTGCTACAGCTGAAGAAGGGCCAGAGGAACATCTACTACTTGGTGACGAAGAAGCATTCCCAAGACAAACCGTCCTATGAAGATGTCTGGAGGAGCCTCACCCAACTAAGAGATACGATGGTGAACCAGAATCTGGTGGACTTGGCAATCCCAAAATTATCCTGTGGTATTGATGGGCTGGATTGGAGAGTTATAAGAAGTATGTTGGAGACGATATTCCGATCCAGCGGCATCCAGATTTTGGTTTGTTGTAATCCTATTCCACGACCTAACATGAAGACTGTGGAGTGTTATTTTCATCGAACTTCACGATGCAGATATGGGGAATCCTGCAAATATCGACACACTCCAAGGATGACATTTCGGGACGAAATATCTCTAAGAAGGGGGCAATGTGGCGAAGCTGCGGGCGATGCCGGACCAGAACTCTCACATATAGCTAGCGGCCAACCGCGGGAGACTGTCGATGCGCTTGCACCGAGAAGAATCTGGGCGCTTCGGTGAGTCTGGTCGATTCGATGGAAAATTCTGGAGCATTCAGAGAAGTCAACGTCGGATATAAAAAGAACTACGCAGCGGACAGACGGACAGTCAGTGAAGTGAAAGTCGAATATAAATACCTAGTTCCGTAATTGTTATGT
Source organism: Chrysolina oricalcia (assembly GCA_944452925.2). Taxonomy (NCBI): domain Eukaryota; kingdom Metazoa; phylum Arthropoda; class Insecta; order Coleoptera; family Chrysomelidae; genus Chrysolina; species Chrysolina oricalcia. Next base: position 32,918,633 of record OX101811.2, on the reverse strand, counting down.
AAATTAGAGTATTGTGTTATTGCATCATTGTATTTCGTTAAATAAATTATTTTAGTCAGTTAATTAGAGTATAAATCTACTACAATATCATGTCTAAACCGATTTGGTAGCGCTATGTTTGAAAAGTTAAACGCGATTTACCGAAAAATTTGGCTGTGGTGTGAACGAATGAGTATATATACATTTGCTCCTTATATTAGTTCCAGACGCCGGTATTCTGAAACCGACACAGAGTCGAGAAGACAAGCCACGGCAGAGTATAAATTATGCCCTAGTGCGTTCAACAAAATCGTTAAAAAATTTGGACCACCAGAAATAGACTTATTTGCAAGCAGAATACATGCAAAGTGTGACAAATATGTTTCTTAAGGTTCCGATCCGTACTCTGTAGCCTTGGATGCATTCACGATCAATTGGAAAGACCAAAATTTCCATGCATTGGCAAAACATTACAAAATAATAATAATAAATGACAACTCACATGGCATATTGGTAGTACCCCTATGGGAATCACAACCATGGTATCCCGTTTTCAACGAGTTATTACTAGAATATCCACTAATAAAACCCATTAAATACTTACTATCATCTCCTTTCAGGAAAATATACCCAGGCTGGGAAAACATATTACCCTGGTGGCAGGGAGATTGTACAACAAGCATTCCTACGGAAACGAATTTGAAAAGGGTTCCCCTTATTCTAAAATAAATTCATTCAGGTCTGTTCTATCATTATTCCTTCCTATAAACTCAGACAATATGGAAATAAAACAATTTCTGAAAGAAATATTCAACACCAAACTAAGTGCGCTGAGATACGAAACAATACGGGATACCAAACAAGTACTCGGCCACTAGGAGAAGCGGTATCCACTGAATACCCTAACATTAGAACACTTAACATTGAAACTGAGGACACTCCTTGCATTAATCTCGGCCCACAGGGTCCAAACGCTTTCGAAATTTTCAATAAACAACAGTAAAATTTAATGATACACTGGAAATCAGAGTTCCAGAAAGAATAAAAACATCTGACCCTAACAGAGCCCAACGAAACGTAGTTTTTCTCTACTTCAGAAAGAAACCAACTATGCGTGGCATCCGTAGTCGTACTAGAGAATTACTTGAATCAAACAACAATTTTTGGAACAAACCTCTAAAACAGTAAAACAACTGCTTCTAATCTTCAAAAAACCGCGTCGACCAGCTTCCACACAAACCATAAGCAGATGGATCAAAACCACGTTACAAAAGAGCGGAATTGAGAGAAAAATATTGAGTTCTCACAGTACGAGACATGCAGCCACATCAGCAGCAAATAGATCTGGCATAACTAGATACTATTCAAAAAACTGCAGGCTAGACCAATAACTCTGGAGTGTTTGTAAAATTTTATAACAAAACCCTCACTAATGATGCAAACGCATTTGCGCGAACCATTTTGACTACAGCTTGAATTAATGATATACATACAATTTTTGTTGTTTTGTGCGTACAAAAGTAACTAGGCTGTTTTGTTATAAGTTACATAATAAATTATGTAATTATTTCAGATAAACCATAATGGAAAAAATGCAGAATCAAATCTGTTCATCTTTAAACATCTACCTGTACTGATGCGGACGGCGGGACCATGTAGGATAATTATAAGATTAAACGACTTACCTGAAAGGAAGATCAATCTGAATTATCCTAATGGTCCCGCCGTCCGCATCACAAACCCCCCTCGTAAGAAACCCCCTACCCCTTGTAAGATTTAATTCTGCAAACACAAATTGCACTGATTCATATAGGGGACTTGATAAGGGACAGCAGAGTGACAGAACATATTTTATTGAGTAATACTTTAAAAACTGCACCGATTAGTGACACCGATTGTATACTACCTGTACTGATGCAGACGGCTGGACCATTAGGTTAATTCAGATTGATCTTCCTTTCAGGTAAGTCGATTAATCTTATAATTTTAGTGAAACAAGAAAAATTTGCGACCTCGTACAAGGCGGAAACATTGTTAAAAATTTAAATTTAAAAAAATTCTGGTTATTCTGTAGAAAAAATATACAAAAGTCGCAAAATGACGAAAACAAAGAAAATATCACCATTTTGGGCGGAGATTATAGCGCAGTGGTTAAGCGCTCGCCTGGTAACCGAGAGGTTCCAGGTTCGATTCCCAGACGGTGCGATCTTTTTTCGTTGACTGATCAACTGATTTTTGAAAGGTGAGTACCTAAATATGGGTGTAAGAATTTCGAAAATGAAAAGCAGGGCTTGGGGCAATAAAGACCCTTTCAATAAATAAAAAAAATTATTTGAATAAATTAATTCTTACATTTTAAAAACAAATAAATAGGTCACTACCATTTTCTTATAAGCGTAATTATCAATTCCACGTTGTTGCTTGTGGCAGTGACAAAATCATTCCACCTCACAAGTCCAAGAAATAATAATGTCAAAACATGATATCGAAGAAATGATCTCTGTAGGTAAGCAAGGTATATTTATATCATTATGACATTTTTTGAAGAAATGATTAGAAAAATCGCACAAAAAAAATTACCAGTTGAACACTAAAGAAAAACAAAAATTGCACTTACATCTTGCCTGCGTACGTGCAAGTTCTCACACACGGTTCGCAATTATTATTAAATGTTGTTTATCTACTCGCGTATGGTGCGCATATAGTCCCCTGCAGATATCTTGTTTTTGGAAAATAATAGAGATATCGCAGTTATTCCAAGAGAATGGGTGCTATTTTGGTAACAGTTTCATAAATAAAAAACGCGAAGTGTGAAAAATTAATGTTAATAATTTTTTTTCTACAAACGTCAAAAAATGACAAGGTTCGCGCATTGACAACAGTATGCGAAGTGGCACTTTTTTTCATTTTCATTCGTTACCATGACACCGTGCGCGAAGTAATGTGCGAAATATATTTCGCACACTGCATGTAAACTATAGGGGATTTTCATATTCTAACCTATATGGTCCTCAACTCCTCAATCAAGCAAAAAACAAGAAATCGTTTATTTATTAATGTAGAACAATAATTAAGGCTTTCAAATTGTGAGAGATATTTTTCTGGCTTTATTTGCTTCACACCACTCTTTAAATTGCTGATATGCATTTTCATACTGCCGCCTTGATTTCTCCGGTAAAAGGTTGGAAATTACGGAATTGGCCGCATCTATCAAGTTAGGTGGGGTACTGCTTAGTTCATCGTCGCTCGAAATTTCCATTCTTTTGCAATAATAAATATCACGCACGAAATTGACGCGAATAAAAAGTCACTCCAAAATAATTATCAAGAACTGTCACTTTGAAATAATTGTCAACAAATGCCATTTTATTTCCATAGTTACAGTAATTACTTGATTTGGAAAAATTATTTAACCTTCCAGTGGTGGCGCCAAAGCTTGTTGCACCAGTGGTTGCGCTGGTGTCACAGACCGAATGGGGAGGGGGTGGGATTTTCTTCAAAAAAATTAAATTAATTTCAACAAAAGGGTCATTCAAGAAAGTGTACTACAATTAGAAATTAATTTTTCAAACGAAAAGAAAATTTTTTGACGTGTATATTTGGAAAAATATTGGCCAAAAAGATATATATTTTTTTAATTTTGAAAAAAAATTATTTTCTGAGGGCGAGTGATGAGCGATATAGAATAGTTTACTGGCTTTTACTATATTTTATACCTTGTACATTTCGCCCCGTATTCAATAAATAAACATTGAATTTAGCAGGTCTGAATTTTGAAGTTCCACTACCAATTAGATTTTACATAGGCTGAAAATATTTCTAGTTTGGATATATTTCATTACTCGTTACTTTCTTAAATGAATTGTTATAAAAAAATAAATCCAATATATGTGGAGGCCCGCCTCAATAGGCGTTTTCCATTTAGGAAAGCCCCTGAGATCGGAAATTACTTTATCACTGACTTTTTCGCCAAAAAACTATGTATTCGCGTTTTGACTTTTGTCTACTTGTGCTTCATGCACCAATAAAACGGGTGGTGCTCGAGGGGCAAGGGGAATATCAATCGGTGCTTGAAGCTCCACTAAATGGAACGCATGGTCATTCGCTCTGGGTAGCTCTGAGGAGCTCCTTACGTTAAATGGAAAGCAGCTAATGTGTGGGGGCCCGGTAGGGCTCCCGACCCTGTTGCCCCGCCGTGTGTCCGGCCCAGTACAAAACTTACATATTTAGACATTTCATTTATTTCAAAGCATTTACAGGATTTACAGTCACCAACAGTACCTTACAATCCAATCATGTTATAACATTCATGGTGCAATCACAGCTTACTTACTTATAAGCTGTGGTGCAATGGTGCATAACGATGGCCTAGACTGAAAACCTCGTATCTCAAAAAAAAACTGAAATAACTTTTATACATGATCAGATGGATAAGCTCGTATCTCACAATATTTGACTATCGAAAACAAAATAACCTTACACGTCTGCACTCTATCGGCGAAAAATCAAACCTTGTATCTTTCTCAGTAGCCATATTGAGTGTGAGAAGCACGTATATTGTGTAGAGTTCAGAGCTCGACAAACCTCGCAATAGTTCATTTACTGTTGTTAGTAGGCTAGGAGCAGGTGCATTGTGATCAGGTAAGTGTATTTTCTGTTTTATAATATTGAGTAATAAGTATATCCTCTAAATCAAGAGAGTTTTTGTTAGCCTTAGTAAGGGTTATAGCAAGGAAAACGACGTATATAAGTGTACAGTGGCCAAGCCATAATGTGAAATACTTGTTAGTCAATTATACGAGGTTTTCACTTTAAAAGATCCATAGTCCGCTATCTGAATAAGCACATTACTACAGCATTTTACCATTGAGTTACAAAGTTTTCTCATGTTCGTGGTGCGAGGAGGCTTCTTTGCGATATCAGTAAACAATGCGTTTTAATACTAAAAAATTTCGTGAAGCATTGGGGACCTATGAGTAAAGTGAGTAGTAATGCAACCGTGTTGAAAACACTGGAATTACGATGGTGACAGGGAATTATATATAAGCGTACTAATCATACGCCCGTATACAACACCGCCTAGCATGTGTGGTCCCACGAAGTCTAGTCGTGAAGATTTTCATTATACTTAATTAATCTACGGTACCGAACATTAACTTTGATTAAAAAAGACTAAAGTTCTAGAGCTCTATGTTACTGATATATTTCTACATTAAACTTATATTTCATTCTTTTATATTTCATGTAGTAAAATACTGCATGGATTCTATAATCTTTTACAGATGGAAGATAAAAAATACAGATCAAGAGGCAATAGGCTTGTAGAATTAGCTCTAAAACAAACAACACAGCAAGAAAATGAAGAAAACGGTAAGATAGAAATACTACCATTCTTATTGTCGTACCAGCAGATACAGAGGGAACTTATAACAATCAATTGGAAAATATAAGTTTCCCTATAGAAAGTTTAAATAATAACATTATAATATCAGACATCAGTAATGAAAACGAAACAGAATTTGATATAAGCAGCTTGATTCAAGATGAGGGTGGTCAACAACTCGATTTGCCTCTAAATTCTGAACTGATCTCCATTGACCCTTACGATACTTGGAATGTAATTTCAGAAGAAACGTTACACGCGACATCAGGAAATTCGCAACTTACAAATAAGGGACCTGGTTTAGAACCGAATGAAATTGATTTGGGAGAAAAAATGACGAAACCTATGAACCAAGTTTAAGTGAAAACGATCTGGACGAAAGTGAAGCAGAAAATGTGGATCCTCGGGATATAATCGACGGCACCGATGGACGGAATTCAAGCGAGGGTAATCAAGATGCAAATCATAGCAAAGAAATTTGTCGAAAACGCAAACGGGCCAAACGGGGAAAAGCCGATAAAAATCATGGGTACCTGTTAGTAATAAAATCAAAAGAAGGAAAGGAGAAGAATACAAAGGGCGAAGAAAGAATGAAGATGGAAAAACTGTTTTTGATGTCGACCGACAAAAAAGTCAGCTGAAACCACGATGTCTTTGTAAAATTACTAAAAGAAATAAGTTCAAATGTATGCTGATCACAGAAGAAAGAAGAAAAAAAATGTTTGAATATTTTTGGAATTTAGATTGGGGACAAAGAAAGATTGAAGTAAACCATCTTGTTGCTGGGTCCCATGTCCATCAGAGAACAGTATCCAGTCACGACTCAAGAAGAAGTAATTCCTTACAATATCACCTGAAACAGAATAACAACGAAGATAGAATTCGGGTGTGCAAGAAAATGTTTTTAAATACTATTGGCCTGGGTGAATGGACTGTTCGAAATTGGGTTGTTGAAAAACCAACGCGAAGAGCAAAATGGAATTGATCTGAGCAGAAATGATGAAAGTAATGAAACTGATAATACTCCAAAAACAAGACAGCAAGATCACAACGATGCTGTCCGGAAACTTATAAATCAATTTTTGGAACTCCTCCCGAAGTTGGAATCGCATTTTTGTCGTAAGGATACCACAAAGCTGTATCTAGAACCGTTTTGGCAATCAAAAGCACAACTATTCCGAGAGTACAAATCATATATATTGTATATCACAGAGAAAGGAAAACTTTAGTTGCATCCTCTTTTACATTCCATGAAGTTTTTGAGGCAATGAATTTGGGACTTTTTTCTCCTAAGAAAGATCAATGCGATTTATGTTGTGCTTATAAACAAGGTAATGTTTCTGAAGAAGAATATAATATTCACATAAGAAGAAAAAATGAAGCCAGGGAAGAAAAATCTAGAGGTAAAGCAGAAAGTGGGCAAGATACTGCAGTGTATACGATGGATGTTCAAGCAGTATTGTTATGCCCTTATCTTAAAGCTTCTGCGCTCTACTACAGAAGAAAACTAAAATTGCACAACTTCACACTCTACAACCTGAAAACATGTCACATGAATCCGGGATTAAAATAACTCAAAAATTTAGAAAAGGGTCATACCCAAATGGAATGTGACAGCATCCATAGCAATATCGAAAAACAAATGAAGAACAGGGAAATATATTCCCCAGCAGGATATGTTGAAATAATTAGAACAGCTAGATTAAATCCTCAACCATACAAAGTATTCCAGCTGAACCTTTTTTAAGAGGTTCAATACAGTCAACCTCATTACATCAGTTAGACCAGGTATCAAGAAGGGAGATCCTGTAGTAACCGACCTTAGATGTATTCAGTACACTCCAGAAGGTAAAATCCACGTGAAACTCCGTCCTAAGGATCAATTTTTTGACCTCCCCCGAAGAATAAAAAAAATTTCTACCAGAATTGAAGAGCTTGACCAGTTGTACAATGCTCCGCTACCGATGGAAGGCATTAAGTTTCGTCACCTCCAAGAGCTCAAACCATTGATACCAAAAGACATTCATACATTTTACGATAATTTACCTCACCATCCTTTTAGCATCTTCAGTGGCTTGTACTTGCAATTTTCGATGATATGCAGGCCTATTCAGTTTATTAGGTCATTAAGGTTACTATGACACTTCATAACATTTCAAGGTGTTATAGACATGTGAAGTATTTTTAACATAAACTTTGTGAACCAGCAGAACATTTATCCAATGTAATGTAGTATAATAATAAAAAGTATAATTTTTTTAAACATTACAATAATTGTACCTCCACAAGACGTACGTTTTTTATAAAGAAAACCTCTTATTTCTAATGTTATAAGTGATAAATACTCGTAACTAAAAATTAATGTGGAATACCTCGTAACTTATTTTGCTTATAAGTTAGAAAAACTTGTAAATCATAATTAAAAAATAAAATATAAACTTTTTAACATTTAATTGCATTAGGCATACCTGTTAAAAAATATAACAATTTTAGGTATTGACTTCTCAGCACAGACCTCTTAAGAGGTCTGTGCTTCTCAGTAAGTATCATCAATTTTAAATAAATGGTACGTTTTTTGCTTCTCCTGTAAAGTTTGCATTTTTTGAGTTACGTGTGGTTATCATTCTAGGCCATCGATATCGATTAATGATTATTCAGTATAATCCGATGGAGACACGATCTGTGATTGGTCCAGATGAAATGCTTGCGGGCTGCGTTCAAGGAGACTAAACGTTATTCAACAGGAGAGTCTAATCCCCTTAAGATAATGGGGACACTAATAGAAAGAGATGAAAGAACATTTGTGACGAAATGTGACGTAGTTGGACATGTCATGGCCGCCGTTCTCTATAGACAGTGACGGACTATCCCTTGGTATATGAAAGTTACTGCTGACAGTTTTGTTCCTTGGTTCGAGTTCGACTCTGTACTCATGTCCAATTACGTTACTATGACGCGTTGATGCTACAAGATTCTGATTGGCTAGAGCTTATTAAACCCTCCTGTTAGTTGTCTCTTTGGGCCGCGTTCTCGGAATTTTGCAAGAAGACTAAAAACAAGGAGTGTTTGATTCCCATAAGACAATGGGGACACTAGTAGAAAGAGATGAAAGAACATTTGTGACGAAATGTGACGTAGTTATACATGTCATGGCCGCCGTTCTCTATAGACAGTGACGGACTAGCTCTTGGTATATGAGAGTTACTGCTGACAGTTTTGTTGCTTGATTCGAGTTCGACTCTGTACCAAATAGTAGGTTATCTAATCTAATCTTTGTCTGTACTCATACCCAAGTACGTCACTATGACGCGTTGATGAAGTTTCTGATTGGTTAGAGCTTATTAAACCCTCCTTGTTTTTAGCCTTCTTGGGAATTTTGGGCTGAGTCAAGTCTGCGGTCTGACCAATATGATTAGACCAGCGCGGTCATTTGGTTGACTTGACGACCTAATTAGAACTGTTTGTATGTGACCAATATTTTCAATCATCTGATCGGTCCGACTCATCGTAATACTTCATACTGAACGCGCGTGCCTTGTCCGACCGGTGACTTGACACAGCCTTGGATACATTTGCGGTCACTATTGGCACCAGGTGGCGCACCATAACTCCGGGAAATAGGGTCACTGAATCCTCGAAGGCCAAAGCCTTCAGTGACCCTACCGGGAAAACGTCATTTATCTATGAGTTGACAGTTGTTGACGTCAATTATGTTATTGAATTTTTACTTCTAACTTTCGAGTGCTTCTTCAAAGAATGAAATGCCTGTGGTGAAGATTTATTGGACTGATATTTCAGTAGTTAAGCGCAAAGAGTAGTCAAAGGGGAGACAGTAATCATGTTTTATTTTGTGAGGTAGAGAATGTTGAGCAAGGAGTTTTGGACTTTGTCTACAAAATTCATTTGGTTTCCTTAATGAACTAGTTTCTGGAATTTTTTGATATGGAATGACCCCTTTTATTCAATCGTTTTAAGGTCTTGCCTCTTGAGCGTAGAAGATAATTGTGGAAACCTGTTATTGACTCAATGGATATAAGACAATTATGAACCTGGACAGTATTAGTGAGTCGAGCAAAGAGAGCAGTTCTCTTGACTATACGGACAGTGTTATATTTTACTATTTGTTACCAATTTTCTATTGTAAATTATAAATTAATGTAAAGTTTGTTGTGTCAAACATAAACTGGTGTTTTTTTTCAATATTATTGTGGAGTAACACACCAATAACAAACAAAAATTCTCTTACTAGTTGTGAAATATTCCAAAATTAAGTGTTCAGTTATTACCACCAATTGGCTTCCCGATTTTCAGTCTAATTCCCCCACTGAAAAGAAATTATAATATTATTATAATTTCATTTCAGTGAATTCCCCATGTTTTTTAGTAATTTCTGGTTTCTGGAAAAAGAGAGCATGGAAACATTTGCAGATGAATAACTCTTGCACTGCGGCACTGAACAAAATTGTTTTGACTTACTAGTCATATCAAAGCTATGCTTTTTGCATTAAATCAGAAAAATCAAACTAAATATGGAACAACTAAGAAATAATCAACAATTTATTAACACTAGATCTTATGGCAAAATGTTTGTTTTCCCGGAGATTTACGTACAAATTTCAAAATGTAGATGTCGCCCACTCCGTTGTGATCGGGGTATGGCCAATGGGCGTGGTCTAGTACTTGAAATAGTTCCAGTATTCAAATAACCCACAAAACTTGCTCTCTAATTGGTGATTTTGTGGGTTATTGGAATACTGGAACTATTTCAAGTATTGGACCACGCCCATTGGCCATACCCGTAAAGACGGCACGGCCTTCTAGATTCATCAGTGACCCTAGGTGATCGCGAATATCGGAACAACTTTGTATCACTGAAATATACCTTGTTATAAGGTATATTTCAGTGCTTTGTATGGGTAAGGTTAGTCAGGTTCACGGATCCGTGAGTCAGGTTAGGTTGGCTTAAAGGCTATTCCACATAAAGGCAGTAGCAGTGGCACTAGTGACAGTGACTCCGCCCCTTTTGACGCTGTTATCTGAATGAATAGACGAGGAAAGTGTTTCGTCACAAATGTCATACTTGTCAAAAACTGATTCAAAGAGTTTTAAGTGACATTCTCTGTTGATTTGCTTCTTTGCTTATTAGTTTGGGTTTGGATTTTGTTTTCTCAGGCAAAAGAAGTTGAAAAACCTTAGCGGAAACAATATTGGTGTTATCGGACAAGCTGATTTAAATTCGAGGGAAGTTTGTTTGGAATCAGTTTTTGACAAGAATGACATTTGTGGCGTCTTCACTTTCCTCGTCTTTTACATTGGAATAGAAATTTTCAACTAATTGTTACAAGCCATTGAAAGGAATCATAATATCTATCTCAATTCCAAGGTATTTTTAAGGTTAGAAATGCGAACACTGCTAGATTTTACTGCAAAAGGTTAAAATGAATCAAACTTTCAGCAGCGTGACCTTGAATTTTCAGCTTCGCCTAAACATGTCTAAACATGTTTGTTTGTTATCTTATCAATAGACTACCTAAGCGTGGCGTCAAAGTGGGTGAAACAGTAAACCTTTCCAAACATTGAAATTCTTTTTTTCGGCAAAAGGTTTCAACTAAGTTTCAACTGAGTCTTTATTGAAAATAATATCGATTATCCTTAAGCTGGATTTATAGTTTGACGGACTGTAAACGTTTACGCACTGGATACGTAACAAACGGACTGTAAAATATTATTTAATTTATAGATCGACGGAACTAAAGTTTCGCGCATTGGTTTGGTAGAGATGATGAGTGACATTCAACATAACCTACAAATTATACGAATCATAAACAACCTTGTTTTGGTTTGAAATGTTTGATTTCATATATGGTTTATATCGTGCTCAGTTTTCACAATGGATTATGAAATACATGAAGGTATGCTTCTTGTTGCCGTGGGACTGCTATTCTGTGCTGAGGCATTGAAAAAGTGTCGACAAACTAAAACAATATTCAGGCGATTAAGACGTTATAAAACAAGACCCATAAACCGCATCAGAAAGGTAGAGAATGCCTACAATTATTTTTTAAAGATGAAGACAGCTGATCCAGTACAATTTTTCAAATATACGCGAATGAATGTTCCAGTATTTAATGAATTATTAGGTCTTGTAAAAAACAGAATTTCCAAGAGAAGAAAGAATAAAAGACGGGATATCAGAAGAAGAAAGGCTTGCCATAACATTGCAGTAAGTAATTTATCCTTCAAATAAATACTATCCTTCATAAATTATCTAAGCAAAAACTTTCTTCAACAGATACCTATCACAAGGAGGAAGCATGCAAAGTTTGGCATGGATGTATCAAATGGGCTTAACAACGGTTCACAAAATCATACATGAAACTTGTATTGCAATATGGTATGCACTCTCTCCAAACTATCTAAAAAGTCCTTCGACTGAATGTGAATGGAAGAATATTGCGAAGAACTTTTTTGATCTCTGGAATTTTCCCAATTGCTTAGGCGCTTTAGACGGGAAACATATAAACATACAAGCTCCTCCAAAAACTGGGTCTCTTTTCTTTAATTACAAGAAAACGTTTAGTATTGTATTGATGGCAGCCTGTGATGCCAAGTATTTGTTTACTTTGGCTGATATTGGGACATATGGATCCCAAAGTGATGGGGGTATCTTTAAACATAGCGTATTTGGTAAGCGTCTTGAATCAAGAACATTAAATGTGCCTTTGCCTACTGCAATTCCCAACACCGATATTAAATTTTCTTATGTGTTCGTTGCTGATGATGCTTTCCCCCTAAAAGAATATATAATGCGTCCTTATGCTAAAACAAACCTGACAATGAAATAGCAGATATTTAATTATAGACTTTCAAGGGCCTGCAGAATTATTGAAAACACATTTGGAATTTTAGTGGCCAGATGGCGAATTCTCAAGCAAACCATTATTGCCGATGTAAACAATGTGGACAATATTGTGAAAGCATGTGTGGTGCTACATAATTTTTGCATACTCAAAACTAAAGGAACGACAGATGCAACTCATTATTGCCCTCCCGGGTATGTAGATTGTGGAGATGCAGAAAATGGAATATGGCGGCAAGAAGTCGATGAACCGCTACAGTCAGTTGGACGTTTATCAGCTAACAATGCTAGTCGGATGAATATTGCAGCAAGAAATACCATGGCAGATTATTTTGTATCACATCATGGAGAAGTTTCCTGGCAATTAGAGAGGGTATTGAGAGGAAGAGAACCCCAATAACACTAGGCAAAAATGAGAGGTTTTTATAATTATTGTAGATAAGTATGTTAAAATTAAGTTTATGAATCAAAATAAAATGAAACAAACATGTAGTTTAGTGTTATTTATACCTTCATTTAAACATAATACAAAAACTTTCACATCATATTTAATCGTCATCTTCTAGAATGTCAAGAGGTCTTCTCCTTTTGATTTCTGTTTCTCAGGAGTCATTTCTTTTAAAATGCTAGCAATATATTCACCCAAAACATCTGCTGACGTTTTCAGCTCTTGCTTCTTTTGGGACAGGTTTTTTAAATGCTGAGTAATGGACTTGGCAGCATCAACAACCCCCTTGGATGGGTCAGGTTCCATTGTAATTTTCTTGTTTTTACCCTTTCCTATAATGAAAACAATCTATTAAGTGCACAGAACATAAAAATATGTATTATTTTCCAAATTTGTATTTTTGGTTATAAGATTCAAATAAAATGTGTTTTGTTTATTTAAATTAATAAAATCAATCATTACCTTTACCGGCAAGCGGTATCGTTTCAGCATTTGCTGTCGGTGTCTGTTCCTCTGTCTCTTCAATCTGGATGATTATATTCTCTTCGTCCATTGACTCTTCTTGAGAATCATGTTCTTCAATTTCTTCATTTGTCTGAGGAGACATCGGCATATAATCCTGTGTGGGAGCATCTAAGGAGTTACATTTCATAGAAGAATTTGACCATGCGCTGGAGTAGCCGGTTGAAGTGTAACTAAAAATGGGTGACTGCAAAGGTGGAGCACATTTATGCAAGGTTGCCATGGTAGGTTGCGTCTTCTTTTCTACTACTGGTGTTGTTGTATGTGTACTAAAAAGTTGGTATTTTAGCATAACCATCAAGCTCATTTTGTTCAATACTATACTCACTTTCTGGGCTTAATGTATGCATTTAGAAACGACATTAATTCCAAATACTCCCATTGTGGAGTAACAGGAGCTCCAGAACCAGAAGGCAATGCTTTCTTCTCCCTTCCATATTTATTCCGCAAATTTAACCAAATTCTCTGGCAATCTTTCACTAGAAAAGCAATATAATACAAAAACGTACATTTAGACAAGATGAACATACTGGGCATTTCAAGTTCTTCGGAAATTTGCCTCCAACTATTTTCTCTCATTCTCTGGTCTTTAAAATTTTTACAGGACTTATCAAGTGAGGATACCCTTGAACCAGGCTAATTAACAATTCACATATATCTAAAATATTCAAATGACACTAGTTATGAGAATTTTTTATTATTATTTTACTTACCTCCCATTGTATTGGTATTATAATTATTATCAAAACAGGAATAAAAATTTACAAAAACAAACGGAGGACGGACAAGTGACAGCTGACATCACACAGAATTATTTCTTTTGATTGGCCGGACACAAGAAACGTACTGTAAGAAGATGAGAGTTGGCCAACTCTTCCGTTCCAGTCCGTTTCACTTACGTTACGTCATGCGTTTACGTACATTTATAAACAAGAGTACATACATTCTGTAGTTGATCTTTTTGCAGTGCGTCTACGTTTACAGTCCGTCAAACTATAAATCCAGCTTTATTCCCGACGGAATTATGCAAAATAATCATCAAATCAATAATTTCTTATGGGGTTTTAAAGGCTATTCCACATAAAGGCAGTAGCAGTGGCACTAGTGGCAGTGACTCCGCCCCTTTTGACGCTGTTATTTGAATGAATGACATTGGAATAGAAATTTTCAACTAATTGTTTGTTAAAAGCAGCTGAAAGGAATCATAATATCTATCTCAATTTCAAGATATTTTTAAGGTTAGAAATGCGAACACTGATAGATTTTACTGCAGAAAGTTAAAATGAATCAAACTATCAACAGCGTGACCTTGAATTTTCAGCTTCGTCTAAACATGTTTGCCATTGGTTATCTTATCAATAGAGGGGGGGGTGACGCCACTGCTACTGCCATTATGTAAAGCAGCCTTTACACGTATTACCAGTTTGTTTGGAAAGGTTTTATAAGCTCCGCCCACTTGTGACGTCAGGACTTAGGTAGTCTATAGAGGGGGGCGACGCTACTCAAGGAAATTAAACAATATCTGTATAGGATGGTTCAATCGGCTCATTTTATCATCCCAAGGTCAACAGTTTGTGACGTCACGTGAGGCCTTCTGTCAATTATGATTTGATGTATGTCATAACTGATAACTGTCATCATATCGATAAATGTGAAATTGAAAATAAAAAAAGGAAGTGTTGCACAGTTATCGTTAAAAAGAATGGGAATATTGAATATTCTAAAGTTAAAGCCATGCCCATGATATCGATGTCAACAGATTTCGAACAGCTTCAAAAGGAAATTGACATTCTTTGAAAAACTCGACTATTTTGTTATGAACTATCACTATTTTTGGTCATGGCCGGTACATGCAACGTTCATATCACTACATTAACAAAAGTTAACCACTAGTACTTGGAAAACCAACGAACAAAATATACCAGCCTTTAATTTCTACATGAAAGTTCCTGTGTTGTTAGCTATCTCATATTAACTGCTGCAAACACAGATGATAGTTCATTGATTTGAGAAAGCCTCATTTCTTCTTTCAGCAACCTGACAGTCACGACTCTCAAAGGTTTGTTGGGACTCGTATGACTCCTAGGCAGTTGAAAGGAACTATATTTGTTTACTAATCTCCCCAAAACTGTGGCCACTTTATCATCTTTACCGGCTAATACCTGATACATGGCTTCGATTTTGCTGATCTGTGTTGCAATGCTTCAGTTCCCTACAAATGATAGTTATTTGTGCATCACGTTGGATACTGCAGACCTCTGCTCATGAATTATTGTCAGTCATGTCCACATTTCAGTCTTATTACAACAAATTATATTTTGAAGCTGTTCAAATTCTATTGATGCTAATATAATGAGCTTGGCTTTAACATTAGATCTTCCAATACTTTTTTGTTTTTTCTCTGCATGTACCACTGATAAGTTCACTCAAATTTGCAGCACGGAAGATAATTCTGATTCTTCCAGAGTTGAAAATTTTACCATCGAACTTGAATGATATCACCTTGTTTATGATGTCACTTTTGTCTCCAATGCTTTCTCAATAATATCAGAAAGAGGCTGGAACACATTTTTTTATTTGTTTATTAACAAATAATTGGCCAATAATCAGAATAAGTTCTGGTGATATGGCCTACAGTACATTCTTATTGTTAGTCTTATAACAAAATAATGATAAAATGTAAGAATAAATATTTTAACAAAGAAGAAAATATTACTGAATCAGCATACTTGTTGACCAGGTATCTGTGTAGCAACAATTTTTTTCAACTATTTTTTTAATATAGTCTTCGAAGCAATGTTTGTAATTTCCACTGGCAGATAATAATAATAATATAATTTATTTCGTTTGTTGAAAGGTACAGTTGTACAATAACAAAGAAAACGTCTAGAATATAGAATAAATGTAAATTAAATTTAAAACAAAAATACCAGTGGAGACATTGATCAAGTGAAAATAAACTATTAAGATTTTACATACGAATTATGAGAGAAATTCGTCTACAGAGTAGATATTCTTATTTATTAAATGGGTTTTCAATGATTTCTTGAATAAACTTATATTAGAGGCACTTTTAATATTCTGATCTAATTTATTGTAGACCTTGCAGCCAAGAAACAGGTGGCTTCTCTGAAACTTTTTTGTACGGTGTTGGCCTGGAACAAGCATATTTCTAGATCTTGTTTTGTGCAGATGATTTTCTCCATTACGAGCAAACTTATCTCTGTTCTGATAGACAAAAATACACAGCTCATATACATACAGGCCTGCTACAGTCAAAATAATTATATTGTTGAATTCCTCTATAAATAATTAAATTGTGACAATGTCAAAAAGTTTCGAAAAATGTCAATTTCTCCCATCGGAAATTTCGTCACTGATATGGAAAATATTTCTCAATTGCTCTACTTGAATTGATTGCAAAGTCGTTAATGATTGAAAAATAAAATACACAATCGAAAATGCTTTATTGTACTTAAACAACAAAACATTTTTCAACAAAGCTATCTAAATCTAAAATAAAAAAGTTACCACAAACACATTTCAATAAACAGCACACTGTATAAGTTTAAATAAAAAATAAAGAATAGTTACAATAACACAAGATTAGACAGCTTTATAAAATATACATTTAAAAAGTAAATTTGAACATCAACAATGTAACTATCCTTTCAGGAATTGTTCTCATAAGTTGTGAAACTGTCAATGAGGAATTCATCTGCATCATAATGGACTCCCCGGAAGAGGAGTTTTTTTTAACCTCTTTACGGAATTGGAAATTATTCGTTATTTTTTTTATGGGAAGATGAAGATGGTTGAGGAGGTTCTTTCCATTATAAAATATAGAGGATTTGATTTGGGAAGTTAACGGAATAGGAAGACTGATATTATAATAATATATGAGTTGGTTTTCATGGTTCGATTGATGAGGCCTAATGTTCTCCTTGTAGTTCTTATGAATAAAAAAAAAGATTCTAAGATGAAGAGGCAGGCTAGGGGTAAAATTTGTTCTTGAGTAAAACCATCTTTACTTTTGATATTCAAATGTCTGAGGAACTTGCTGAAAGGAATTTGTCAATTTTCAAAATAAATTATGCATATAGACATATTTGGAATAATTTTGTAAATTATTTAATCACACTAATTTGTTAGTTTGTTGATTTTCTTGATTTTTCTTCGTTGTGCTTGCGAATCCGTTTCTGTAGCTTTTCTTTTCTTCTGAATTTTCTTCTCTTCATTTTTGGCATTTAAGTAATTTATCTGAATAGTTGTCCTCAACTTGCAGAAGGCAGTGATAATGTCAATAGGAAAATCATCACACTTCTTTATTTTTGCAGCCAGATTTTTTACAATACCAGTTTCTTTTCTATGACTATCACCGTGAAACTTTTGAAAATACCTGTTCCACTTTTTTATTTTCTCGAAAAATGCACCATCTGGCTTTATTAGTCCACCATAGGATAGCTGTTGTACCCATGAAGGCAAGTTATAGTTATGTTCAACTTTAATCATGTATGTGTATTGTCCCAAGTTTGGCATATTTTTTCTGAATTTTTTAGCTAGATAGCCTGCGATGTATTCAAGTGCATCGCTGTTTATTTCCTGGGATTGCTCACACATTGCACTGCTCTTATTCGATGAGTCTGATGATGACATTGAATCACTCTGAAAGCTACTTTCACAAGCAGGCTCTGCTTCTTGTATCTTGATTTCTGCTTGCTTCATTACGCTTGCAGATATATACTCCTCTAGTACTGGCTCCTCAGTATTTACATGGGCCTCTAGGATACCAGGATTCTTTCAGAGTATGATCATTCTAATCCGCTGCATAGCAATAAGTGGACTAGGGTGATCATTCGGCCCTCTACTCCTTAATTGGAAAAAGAAATTTTCCAAACAATCTTGATTCAACTTGTGTGTACACAAGTATGCTATTTGAAATTCTGTGTTCATGTCGGAGAACAGCAGCTTCAGAGATTTTATGGAGATTATCATGCCTTTTTGGAAAGTTTGCAAGGAGTTCTTACCATGGGCTCTCATCATTTGGATCATTTGAAGTACTTTGTCCAAATGTTCTTCTTGCATTTTTCTATGTACCCCATAAGCACACTTAAACGGAACTTTGCCGTCTTTCATGTAACTATTGAAAATGTCAAACCATTTGTTCATATCACATATGAAAAGTCCCACATTTTCAGCAAGCTTCTTGTCTGGGCCTGGTTTATAACGGATCAATGCTTCGCCAACCGTATTTGATATTAGTTCTGCAGCCAAGCGAACATTTTGTCTTTGCGTTTTCTCACACTCTAAATGTTTCTGATGTACCTTGTAGCACACACTAAGCTCTTGATTTGTGCTCTCTAATAGAATTTCGATGGGTGTTTTATTTATAGAAATATTTCCAATGTCAAATCCAGTGTCAATTAACCAATTTCTTAGCAATTTCAGAAGATGGGGGGCATCAGCAAACATATAAATATGTTTTTCGGTATTCGGATGTTTAAAAAAAGAGTTATTAATATCCACACCCAATTCTGACCATAGACCTACATTACCTCCACCGCAATCACTGACACATGCTACTACATTATATGACACATGATACAGTTCAGAAATTAAATTTAATAGAATTTCCTTTGTCATTTTTCTATCAAATCCAATATATATGGGTTGTTTCCCTTAGAAAACAAGCCACGAGCCATAACAACCTGCATTTGGTTATACTGACCTACAATTTCATCTGAAGAAACATCATACTCTAGGAGAGACTTGACTTTCACTTCATCATAGGAAATGACAACAGTCTTCTCAAAATTACTTTTGTCTTCCCCAGCTAATTTAAAAAACTCAATACATTTTTCAAGAGTCCTTCTCTCATGTTTATTTTTGATGCCCACCTTCTGAATGATGATAGACCCGGCAGAGGGTAATGTAATTGATGTCTCATAAATAGGTAGCATTTTTTACTGTAGTACCTCAAAGTAAATGCTGTTGAGACTTCATCATGAGTCCAGTTGACTCGTTTTTTTCTTTTCAATAAGAGAGAAATTTGATTGTCAGTGAAGACATGCTTCAATATACCCCTCACAGATAAACTGAAATTTGATTGGTTTCTTTGCCTCAAACCTTTTTTTTATAATAGTTCAAGTTGTTATTGAGGAGTTTTATTTTCATTTTACTTGATTTCTGCAGTTCGGCATATTCCTGTTTCAATGTATTGAATTCTCTTAGAAGTTTGTCATATTTCATTTGTATGTTGTCGGTCGAAGTAGAAGCTTGCAAGTCTGATGTAGAAGCTTTCAAGTCTGATGTAGAAGCTTGCGAGTCTAATGCCAAAGCCAATGCTGATCCACACCTCATTTTATTTGAAGTGGAGAGTTGTAAATCTGAAGATTCAACAGTAAACTTCAAGTTCGTTACAATCTTTGGCATCTTCATTTCAGGACCAGGCAAATTCAGAGTTGGAATGGCAGTTTTTTTTAATATCCTTCTCAATGGTAAACCTGCAAAAAATAACATAGTAATTAATATTACTGGAAAAAACATGTGATTAGTTTGAATCGGCATTAATAAAAATATTCTTCACTGTAATATTTCGGGTAATTTTTATATGTCAAGTGTTAATGATTTTACAGCACATAAACTGAACAATGAATTGTTAAATATTAGGTCTGAATTTGAAAGACTTCAATTTCTCAAAGCAATTCACTTGGTAACAGGAAAGAGCAAGGAATTATTATTACCTAATAATTCATTTTGCATATCTCTCTCATAATCATTTTCAGAGAAATGTGCTGAACAAATCCTGCTTGTATCAGGATTCCATGAATCAGCTCTCTTGCACCTCCTAATCCATTCTTCTCGCACTGTTCTTGAAACGAAATCATTTTTCTTTGAGAATGCATGAAAAAATATAGGTATTTTTTTCTCTCTAGCTGACTGCCAATTGTTTGAACATCCAAAATCAGCACAAATCATTCCAGGCATTGTGAAAGTTTCTCACCTGAAAGAACACCAATAAATTAAATAAAACTTCATTTGGAAAATGTCATGAAATCTTCCGAAATGTACCTTTAATCTCCAATGAACCATTTCACAAGTTCATGTACAAATATGTTTATTTTGCAAGATACAATTTCGGTGAAAACATTCCTACATAATCAACATGTATTTTTATAATAGTCAGTTTGTTCATGCTCAAACTCTTTCTATATGTTACTCCGAGGGACAAGTGGGTTTGGTTTGGTAAACAGGTTAATAGTTTGAAGTGCAAAAACGGTTTTTTTTCGAACTTTGTTACAACGGAAATGTTTAATGAATATGTTAGGAGGTATGCATAATTTGAATGAAAATGAATTTCATTATAGAGAAATATATTATAAACTTACCTAGTGGGAGAGCGGATTATTTCAATTCACAAACACGTATTTTTCTGAAGTACAGGAAGAAAACTATTATACGCAACCACAGATTAACTTAAAGACTGAAAACTATGATTTCTCGTTTTGAAATGACAACACTTCCAATTTTCCTAATTTTCATCAACATCAACAAAATGGATATACGAAACGAATTGTAGTTGTACGAGGATAAAGGAAAAGAACGGAAGGTAAACAGAGTGAGATAGTGATATTGACAGAAGGTATCAGGTGACGTCATTTGACAGTTCAAGCAGATGGGGAAATGATTACATTGCGGCATAGGGATTGGACCATCCTATACAGATATTGTTTAATTTCCTTGGACGCTACTGCCATTTTTGTAAAGCAGCCTTAAGGCAGCTTCACATAATAGCAGCAGTGTTCGCATTTCTAACCTTAAATTTTTATGATTCCTTTCTATTGCATTTAAAAAAACAATTAGTTTAAAATTTCTATTCCAATGTCATTCATTCAGATAACAGCGTCAAAAGGGGCGGAGTCACTGCCACTAGTGCCACTGCTACTGCCTTTATGTGGAATAGCCTTTATAGTATGAATTTTCAACTCAGCTTGGACGCAATAGACGAGGAAAGTGTGTCGTCACAAATGTCATTCTTGTCAAAAACTGATTCCAAACAAAGAATTTTAAGTGACTTTCTCTGTTGATGATTTGCTGCTTTGCTTATTAGTTTGTGTTTGGTTGTTTAGATTTTGTTTTCTCAAGCGAAAGGAGTTGAAAAATCTTTACGGAAGCAATCGGACAAGCTGATTTAAATTTGACGAATGTTTGTTTGGAATCAGTTTTTGACAAGAATGACATTTGTGACGTCATCACTTTCCTCGTCTATTGACCATATTCACCGTCGCCATACTGTGATGCGACAATACCAACTGTTTAGTGTTACCAACGGTTAAAAATATAATTTATCTATTATAAAACCGCGAAAATTAAAAATGTGACGGATTTAAAGGTTATGTCAGTGTGTTTTTGTGACATTCCGAAAAATATAACAGAAAATCGAAAGAAAATAGTATAATAGTGGAGGCCTTAGTTGTTGTGTCAGTAATTGTTCGGCAAGAAACAGATCCAAGAATAAAAAAACTAACACCAAAATATTTTCTACACGATATCCTGGAAAAATTCTCAAATCCTATCTGAAACTAGAGGTAAAGTTTGATCGCATCCTAAAGTATTATCAGGGTGATTAATCCGAATTGTTGCACATTACCACACTCGAAAAAATGCGCTGAATCCAGTGAATCTTCTACCTAATGATTCGCCCGATGCTAACTGGAATGTTGGAGGTAAATCCGCATGAAACACTTTTTAAAACTTGTATAATGTCATCCCCAGTAAAATAATTTCTTCTGTACACAAATGATTTTTCAGAATGTCAGGACCAAATTAAACCATCAACGAATCATAAATCTGTGAACCACGACCATACTTATATTTCCAACAAGATTACTCAACCAAGTTACAAAATCTGCTGAGATATGTTTACCACTTCGAACTGAAGATCGAGGAAGATAAGGCAAAAAAATGTCCAAAATCCATTCAATCTTCAATCAATAACCACCTCTTTCTGAGCTTCTACACAGGATTCAGTAACATCATTACTTAGAGAAGTTTCACAAGCTTAATTATCAAGTATACAGTGGCATACAAAAAAATGTACTTGCGCAAGGACAACAGTAATTTGGGACTGGACTATGAAAATCAGATTTATTGATTTTTAATTTTCGTAAGGCTTCGTCTTGGTCTCTTGAAAGAAGATATTGCTATTTGATACAATATTTCTCAGTCTACAGTCAAACAACACAACAACAAACGTAATATATTCATATTTCATACAGATACCTATTTGGCCTTCAAGAGAAATTGTGAAAAATATATGACAGAATGTTTCGTCAATAACTACCCCAGTACAATACTGATTTTAGATGGAACTGAGATTTTCATTGAAAAACCTTCAGAGTATATAGTGCAGAGTAGCACATATTCTGTGTAGAAGGCACATAATACTGCCAGAGGCATAATCGGAGTAACACCAAATAGATTTATGTGTTTTGTTTTAGAACTCTACCCAGGTAGAACTTCTGAAAAAGAAATCATTTTAGAAAAATGGCTTATTGGAAAAGCTTGAACCAGGTGACTCAGTAATGGCTGATAAAGGATTCACTATTTGCAAAGAACTAGCAGCCATTGATGTTGATTTGAATATACCACCGTTTTCATATAGTAACAATCAACAGTTCACTGATGCAGATGAAATTCTGACTAGGGATATTGCAAGTAAGGTGTGATATTTTTTATTAAACAGTTTAACAAATGATCTTCATTTTTAGGTGTTCAGGTTCATGTCGAGAGATTGATAAAAAATGTGAAGTTGAACAGAATATTATGCAGTAACATTCCAAATACTATGGCTGACTACACACTACAGATGTATATTAATTAGTTTTGTTGTGATATCTTAAGTAATGCCAATAAATACAATTTTTATGATCATTCCAAAAGTAAAAATTTTGAATGCACAGAGTTGGTGTTTATTGTTGCGGCCCTATAAAACAATTTTTATGTTCTGTGCAAACCTTTTGCACTTAGATAAATTACTATTTTAATTTTTTGGTGGGATCCATAAGTTGACTGGAAATGAACAATTAACGTGTACATAATATATGCGATGATAAAATTTAAAAATCATATAAAAGAATCAAAACTTTAATCCTTCTCAAACATAAAGTTTGTTTATCAAACCACCTTTCACCAATGTTTTTATTTCTAAGAGGTGAAATCTTTGCAAAGTATTATCCTAATCAAGCCTATCATGGTGTAGTAGCTAGAAAAGAAACTCCAGGATTTACACAAGCCACATTTATAAATTTGAAAATGTAGATACAACACATTATATTTTTTCACTGCCTTTTCAGTTCCTCTCTACTTACATTTTTGAGTTAAATTTTTACTTGAAAGGAATGCGATTTCCAAATATTCTTATTTCAAACTTTCGCGGTTGTGTGGAATGAGTTAATTTCGTTATTCTTAGTTGAGAACTCTGGGGCAGTTGGTGAATATGGTCAATAGAGGACTTCGGATAAGGATTCAGTGATGCCACCACACAACTTTTGGCTTTAAAACTACTGGCACGTTTTTCGGCATTTTTTCTTCATGACAGGGTTCCTAGCACCCTCAGGAACCCCGTAATATGATTGAAATTGTTCATAACGACGGAAATATTGAGATTTTCCATAAAATACAAAACACTAGGGACTTTAATTTTGTTTAGGGGTTTTTCTTTCAAAATGGCGCTAAATTCAAAACTAGAGCTGGAGTTTTGTTATTGAAAGAGGTATTGTGTAGTCTAGGAAGTGCCAGATAAAGCCACCGTGGGGTCCGTAGCAAATGTGAACCAGAGGCCCTTGATTTGCATTAAGTATTAAAGTATAGAATATAAAATAAAACAGCACATTTACAAAAAGACTTTCCGTGATTTAATCCGAGCAAATTTGGAGATAACACTCGTCAAATCAATATTTCTGAGTTAATCACTTTTTATGTTCATTATATTGAGGTCGTTTGATGTTCTTGTCCCATTGTGCTCCCCAACACATTTTTAAAACGCTTTAACGTTGAAAAAGAACATTCTCCGCTGTAGTTGATGATTATCAAAATCAAGTGAATGCGAAACACTATTCCAACATTTGGGAAACACGATTCCAATGAATTTTATGTCAACAGTTTATAAACTTGAAGTTCCTGAGCCTCGTGATTTTTCTTTCTGCTGTCAATATCAGCAGCCACATCTGTTTTCAGCAGCTTTGCAAACTGCACCAGTTCATTGCCCAGACTGTCTTCCACATCGTCTAGGAAATAATTAACGATAGTTCTTTTTAAGATCTTTTCTGCCGAAGTATTCCAAATACACTAGTTACTTGATGGTAAGCTTCCATGCATTTAGCTAATGCAGACAATTACAAAACAATAAAAACATGAATTTCAAAACGTTGTCCAGCCTTCTTTTATGAGGTCTGTGAGTAGAGCTGCTGCTGAAATGGTCGTACCTACTTTGTATTTTGCTTGGGTTTTCTTGAAGTCGATTGCTGATATTCTTCACAGCCAATTAGGGCTTTGGCCTCTATATCTGAAAATTTGGATCGTATTGTTTGGAAGTAGCCTTGTAATGATTTATAAAGAGCGTACCTATCTCGTGTTAAGATCTTGATCGGACGACTGCAACGAAGCGTTAGTCGCTTGCAAGTGTTTTCGAATTTCATTATACGCTATAGTTATTATTCCCATTTCTAACTTTATTCATTTTCTGTAGGTGGTATAAAAAACATATCTTACTTGATAGTTTTTTTTACTTTGAGCACAGGTGCGAGGCCCCCCAGGCACGGGGACCGTAGCATTTGCTTACTGGCTAATTTACTTAACTGGTACTTGGTAGCATGCTAGCTGGCAAATGCGGCACTGAGTGTAGGGTTATTTCTTTGTCAGTGCACATTCGTTCCATGAAAAAATTGAAAAGTAGAAATTATATTCAACCATTTTAACAGTTATGATTAAAATGTAACACATACCCACAAAACTGACACAAAATACAAATTCTGTGATGTAACCTCAAAGTATTCAGGCCAAGAGCATTTTAATCAGAAAGGTAATAAGGTTTGTTTGTCCGTGAAAGTTACCACAGAATATTTTCTAGATCGATCAACTATTTGGCAACTAGGAAACGTGAAATACGCATTTTTTTTTAATTCAGGAAAATGATAAATTTTGAAATTAGCGCCATTTTGTGAGAAAAATCCCTAAAAAAAATTAAAGTCCCTAGGGTTTTGTATTTTATGGAAAATCTCAATATTCCCGTCGTTATGAACAATTTCAATAATACTACGGGGTTCCTGAGGCTGCCAGGAACCCTGACATGAAGAAAACTTGCAGAAAAACGTGCCAGTAGTTTTAAAGCCAAAAGTTGTGTGATGGCATGACTGAATCCTTATCCGAAGTCCTCTATTGTCTTTAAATTAGTTTAAATTAGTTTAAATTAAACTTTCCGCCATTAAAGTTACCAATCGCAGAGCGCATCCTTATCAAAGATTAGCACTCTTTGTCCTTATTGCATTTCACTGTCGTGTTTGAGGGAATCCCCCATATATACATAGGTGTGACGTGACGTACTGACGCGTGTGTTTGAGATGTTGGCGTTTGTGGGAATACCCCCTATATATATATAGGTGTGGCGTGTGTATGAATATCTGTATTCTGTAGTAGTATTATACTAGCATATTGTTCAATGTTCATTATATAAAGTGTGCGAGAGTGGAGAGTGCGAGGTTTATTGTATTAATTTCTTTTCGTCTGATTTTGTTATAAGGCATCGTAATTGGTATAATACGTAGGACTACCCCAATCTTTACAAGAAAAAAATGGGAATATTTCAATCAAAATCCCAAGAGGAAGTGGACAGAGAGCAACGATTACAAAAACAAGCCGAAGCCCAAGTATACGCCGAAGCCCGAAGACAAGCAGAGGTCAGAAGGCAGCAGGAATTATTGAGAATATGGAAATTAGAGAAAGAGAGACAACTTTGTTGGCAAATACAGTCACTAAGTTTGGCAGATAAACAAGAGAACGAAGTTCCTATAAAAAAAATTACCAAAAATCCCCGAATGATACAGGATCTCCTAAAGAGCATTGGTTGTGAAACATGGACAAACAAAGTTTCAGACAGGGTGTATGTATTAGAAAATTTAGACAACACTTCGTTCGACTTTCAAGTACACAAACAGAAGTTTACAAAGACCAACAAAAACTGCTTTAAACTTAAAAACATTCAGAAAGTATACAATCCATATCTATTCTTGCAGTTTAAACTAAAAGAGAATCTTTGTCTTTATAGAGGGAATCCTGTTGAAACCGAAACGTTTTTTCATGGAACCCAACTACATAATGTAGATGGAATTTGCAAAAACAACTTCAATTGGAGATTGACTGGTTCATCTACTGGACACAAGTTTGGAAAAGGAGTTTCTTTCACACCATTTTCAAACTATGCCACTCACTATGGAGATAAAAAGTCTTATGAAAAGGTTATGTTCATAGCAAAAGTACAAATCGGAAACTGCAGTTATGGTGATGTCAATACTGTGATTCCCTATGGTTCATCAGACACAACTATTAATGAACAACAGTCTGTTTATGTGAAGTACGAGGACAATACATTTTATCCAACTTACATAGTATACTACCAAGGTTTTGATACCCAGAAGAAAAATAATTTTGTAAATTGATTAATGAACTGATGTCAAATATATTTATATTCTTATATTTCAACTAACTCGATGTGAAATGTTTCTTGAAAAATGTTTGTTGAAGTTGTTTTTTTTTAAATACCCATAACTTTCATGATATTTTCAGTTGCATGTTTTCTACTCTGAACACTGAATCTATTTCGGTAGTGATTGTTTGAAACTTGTGAAATTTTGAAACAATCATTCATTATATTCAAAGACTTTATGCTGCTGGTATAAATCATATCTAATCACATTTTGAAATAAATATCACGTAAGGTATTCAATCAATTTACTTATATATCTAAAGTAGACCAAGAGTGTGAAAAACATAATACCTACAGGAAATTCTTTCAAAAAAGCTAGCAATGATGTACCAAAATATCCTCAAATGTAATAAATCCAAATATTACTTCAACAAAATAGATTGGTTTGAAAATAATCCTAATATAGGCAATTAATTTATCAATTAAAATTGGTGATAACATTTATAAATCTTTCAAAATATGTCAAGAGTGTGAAAAACATGATACCTATATGGAATTTTTTCTAAAAAGCTAGAAATGAAACATTTTTTTCATTATTTCTAGAGGGAATAAAGGGAGTCGAATGAAGGATACAAAATCAAATCAACATAGGTATTTATAATTCATCTGCATTATTTTAATGAATCAATCTGTAATTATTAACTACAGTGCTTTCATCTTCCCAGCAAATTCATATAAAAATATTTCACCTACATTTTTCAACTATCATAAACACAGGGAAACAATTATCAAAATTTGCTGGAAGGATCAAATGAAAAGAACAAACAAACTTTAAAAGTTTTATTATAACTGAGCAATATAAAATGAGAACTTATTTCTTAATAACTTGAATAACGTCTTCATCATGCATAGTGTGATTGGTTCCTACACGCTGAGGAGAATATTTGGTACTGGTACCCCAAACTAAAGCATATTTAAACTGAGCTGCCAGAGTTCTATGGATCGCATGACAGACGTGTTCCACTGTAACGCCTTTCCTTAAAATGAGACCATCAGAAAAGTCTGGTGGTTGACCGGGTTTTTTAGTATATACTCTGAGTAAACATAAATATTCCCATAGAGTGGATAGTAGATAATCTAGGTTTAGCTTCATGTTACAACTGAAATAAATATAATTATAAATAAAGAGTCAATGATAATGTTCATGCTGTTTATGTAGGTACTCCAAGCTGTGCTATTGTGAGGGATACTCTGATGATAAATTCTGATTCATTTATAGTTTTGAATACATTTGCCAACAATTTTAATTAGATTTTGTCATTAATTTAAAATTCGAGTGTTCTTCGGAAGGTTTGTATGAAAAACAAGATTGAGATTTTTCATGGGACCGGTTTTAAAAAAGAAATAATAATTCTAATATTTAGTTAGTTGAAGAAATAATGAGAATCTCGAGTTACTTGTGTTATAAAAAATGTCCAGTTATCATATTAGAAATTATAGACCTCTTCGTTGAGATTTGTTTCTGACTGATTTATTTGTGAATCATCATCAGGACATCCTGATTGGCCATCAAGTGCCAATAATCAAAATAAAAAGAATACTGTGGCATTCTTGTTTAATTTATTCAATACGAACAGCACACAAATATTAGTTGCACTAAGGGGAACTGTTTGCTTTTCAGGTTCCAGCATGATAAACAAAACTTTTAATTTAATCTGCAAAGTAAATGAAAAGGTCTATTCTGTAAAATGATTTTACAAAGTTTTCAAGACCATTATGTTGACAGCTTTCAATAGTCGGTCTGTTATTTCTGATCCACTACAACAGAAGAAACAGACTGTGATGATGATAGCACCACCAGCTATCGAAAGCAAGCTTGTTAAAAAAACTAAGGTAACGCGCCCTTAAGATCTGTGAAAAACTCTAAAAATAATAATACATTATTTTAAGATAGAGAGATTATCCAAGGACGCAAGGGAATAGTGGGAGAATATCTTACTTAAAATATAGATAAAATCTGTTTATCACTCTGTAATTCTCGTTTTTCTCTTTTGAAAATAGCTGCTCAGATCAGCTTTATTGTTACAAAGGAACAATGTGCGCCAATGTTAGCATAGCCAACTTTGTTACATTATTGAAGAAACCAAAGGCTCCATAATCCTCTTAGGTGAAATGTATAGCTTTACATAATAAAAATTAAATAATTACTACCAAATGGTTCTTTGAAAACTAATTTTAAAAAATGAAATCAAGTCAGATTTCAACAACAGTGAGAATTTATGAGATTTGGAATCCATATGTGTGTAAATTATGATACAAGTGTGAATACTTAGTGGAAAAAAGTGTTGATAAGAAAGCTGAACCAAGTTGTAACCTAAAGCTGAAAGATTCAAGAGCATTATGAAGGTACATTTTTCGTTTGGCAGTACAATTAAAAAAACTACAGTTTTCAATGATTTTTTTTTCTATTAACATAGTTTTCAAAACATATTTTGAGTAATGCCAACTTGCTTACCTTACAACAACGCTATTGGGTTGCCTAGCAATTCTATCAACCTCTTCTATGGATATTTGATCGATTTTATTGTAAACGTACAGACAAGGCAAATAAACTCTGTTAGCACAGATGACATCTATCAGTTCATCAGCAGTGCAATCTTCTCTAAATAACACTTCAGCATTAAATATTTTATATTCATGTAATATCAACTGAACTAATTTCTCATCTATTTTTGTCAAAGGACAAGTTGAATTGAATGATAATCCACCACCTTTTTTAATCTGAAACAAAAATTATAATCAAAGTTACTTAATTAATATGTTGCATTAATGGAGCTGTATCTCAGAAAATTTCATGCAATTCATTCATCAAAGGCAAAGAACCTCATGCCAGTAGAAAAGGGCAGAATAGATGTGTTATAACAATAACAACATAACAATAAAAGAGAGCCTTTAAGAATGAACATACTTATAAGAGCACTTGACAGTACAATTATTAGAGATCAGGATTACCTCTGATATCCAGAAAGATAGAGAAGCAAATTTTAACTGAAGTGGCATCATTAAAATAATAATATCTTCCTGAATACAGGATGTAGTTCAATCAACAAAATGCAAATAGCTTCATGTTTTAAAAAACCTTACTTTGAAATAAATATTCGGTTTTTTCTTGTTTAGCCTTATCCCCACACTTTCCAATTCTCTTTCTAACAAATCTCTATGAACATCCTTTTTTGTTGCATCTAACATCATCAACACCAAATCTGCTGTTCTGGCTACTGCAATGACTTGTCTACCTGAAAAAAGTAATTGAGTAGTGCAAAATAGGTTCTCATTTACAAAACAATATGTTGGTTTATATTTTGTTTCATTTTTGGATTTCATATCTCAAGTTAAAAGGAGTCTACTATCCATTAGACAGGCCAAAATGAATGAAAAATTGAACTGAACCAAACCAAAGTTTACTTCTGTGGGATGTTCTTAAGTTTATTTTCCATATGGTTTAGGGCATAGTTGTATCTAACTTCTTTAGTTATATCATTATACTTCTTTGTGATGAAAAAAATTATTAGTATTTTTTTTTAATTGGGAATACTTCAGTCTGGTCCTTTTACGAAACAATTCAGAGGGCGCCCTTTTCATCATTCAAAACAACCAACCCCCACTTCTGTAGGGTGAGTGGTCATTGGGTATGTGAATCATGTGCCCTGAGTAAACAAAGTAAGCCAATATTAACCCATCATGTGATCAAGACGAGATTATATTTGCCAAAGAGCCATCTGCTCCAGACGATATATCTCGCATTGCAAAATTAAATAGGATCTGACTGCTTAAATCTTATTTTCTTGCAAGCGAAGTTTTCTATGTTCATTAGATATCGGTGGATGTAGAGAGGGCGATGTGATTCTCATTAGAATGCACTTCTGTAAGGATATTAGTTGAAACACGTCTGCACCTGTTTTCCAGACAAATTTTCCCGCAAGTGGAAGAAACAACCCTTCCTGACTGAGCCGCGACTCCCAAGCAATGTTCATTGAAAGGGTTAATGGCCTTCTGCATTTGTCCAACTAGCCTTCTTAGTTGGTATGATTTTGAGGTTTGAGTAGCTAGTGCATAATTCCTGTAAGGATTCATATAATCAGAAGAACCATTTTGGAGTTGTATTATTGTTATTATCATTATTATTATATCACTGCATGTAACTTGCATTATTACTATCAAGGTATACTGAGTGCTCTATCAGGAACTCACTACAATGAATCACCAAACATGCTGCTCAGTATACAAGTTTCTGAATCAAAGAAGAAATGTTTGTACAATTTTAAAAATACACATAATTAACATTCAAATTAACCAAATGCTACTTTGTTAATAAAACTTGATGCATCTTCAGTTACCTCTTCCTTTTCCTTGTGCTGCTCCTTCAATGATACCTGGTAAATCTAATAACTGAATATTGGCTCCATTGTAATCAATCACTCCTGGTATGCATGTCAGAGTGGTGAACTCATAGGAAGCAGCTTCACTCTCAGTTTTTGTAAGAGTAGAGAGTAATGTTGACTGAAAAATATTATAACATCAGAAACCAATGACCACAGACCTTGCAACCCTTCCAAACAAATATTACAGGGTGGCTGGTGGCTCCAGTAAAGTAACTATCAATGACATTACTTCAATTTTTTAAATGCAATCTTAATAATAAATACATTTCAAAAAGCTATCAACAACAGGATACATCCACAAATAATTGAAGTGCAGTAGGTATCAATTCAGTTACACATTAATGCGATTCAAATATTTAATAATTGATCATGGTTTCAGAATAACACATTTCCATAATGAAAACAAAATTTAAGTAACAATTACTTTTCCAACAGAAGGAAATCCAATAAGGGCAACTCTGGCATCACCACTTTTCAGTACGTCAAACCCATCTCCCTTTTCGGATTTTTTTGACGGTTCAAGTAGCTGAGAACGGTACTTTGCTAGTTTTGCTTTTAGTAGTCCCAAATGATATTCAGTCGCTGAAAAGACAATTTAGGTTATGTTACTCTACAAAGAAAAGTAGAATCACCCTTATTTTTTTGAGTTCTAGAAATCTCCCTCTCAATTTCAGAAATTTTTTCTAGGATACCCATACTCCTTAATTTTCCTCAGCTAATATTAAATAAAAAATAAAAAATTTCTAAACATTCGTATCTATAAACTTTAACATGGAACATAGAAATCATAGAACAAATATCGAAAGAATCGAAAGTAATGAAATATGACTATAGGAGTGATACAGAACAATTTTTTTACATAACAGTTAACTTGACTCCTTAACGACCTTGACTAACCAAAGAAAGTAAACGAACAGCAAAGCAAAGAGAGTAAACCATAGAAATATATATTATATAAAGTATATAAATCAGGATGGATTTATCGAGGGGCAATATATTAAAATATATAAATAGAAAAGTTATTGGGTTATAGCCCTCAAATTGTTGTGCAACCGTAGACACGTGTTTCGAGCTTATAAACTCTCATCAGTACGGTAAAATCAAGTGTGAAGATGTACAACACTTGGATGTAAAAATAGAAACAAAGGAAGTCAACAACAGGAAGCCAACTACATATTTGTGGCTTCGCTTAGAAGACCTTGAGCTTTCAAAACAACAACTAACGTCGCCATCGGAGGCAGATATAGCTACCAGCGTGACAATCCTACCCAGGAGAATATAAATCACTTGATTTTACCGTACTGATGAGAGCTTAAGCTCGAAACACGTGTCTACGGTTGCACAACAATTTGAGGGCTATACCCAATAACTTTTCTATTTATATTTTAATATATTGCTCCTCGATAAATCCATCCTGATTTATATTCTCCTGGGTAGGATTGTCACACTGGTAGCTATATCTGCCTCCGTGGCGACGTTAGTTGTTGCTTTGAAAGCTCAAGGTCTTCTAACCGAAGCCACAAATGTGTAGTTGGCTTCCTGTTGTTGACTTCCTTTGTTTCTATTTTTACATCCAAGTGTGTACATCTTCACACTTGATTTTACCGTACTGATGAGAGCTTAAGCTCGAAACACGTGTCTACAGTTGCACAACAATAATTTGAGGGCTATACCCAATAACTTTTCTATTCATATTTTAATATATATTGCCCCTCGATAAATCCATCCTGATTTATATTCTCCTGGGTAGGATTGTCACGCTGGTAGCTATATCTGCCTCCGTGGCGACGTTAGTTGTTGCTTTGAAAGCTCAAGGTCTTCTAACCAAAGCCACAAATGTGTAGTTGGCGTTGTTGATTTCCTTTAATTGTTTCTATTTTTACATCCAAGTGTTGTACATCTTCACACTTGATTTTACCGTACTGATGAGAGCTTAAAGCTCGAAACACGTGTCTACGGTTGCACAACAATTTGAGGGCTATACCCAATAACTTTTCTATTTATATATTAATATATTGCCCCTCGATAAATCCATCCAGGGGTGGGACTATGTAACTTGTATCGCATAGTAAAGCGAGGAGAAACGAAGCCAAACGAAGCACACGCTATCACTTTTCGGTGTATCGGAAAGAGATAGAGTATGCTTCGCTATCGCCATGCGAAATAAGTTACAGAGTCCCAGCCCTGATTTATATTCTCCTGGGTAGGATTGTCACGCTGGTAGCTATATCTGCCTCCGTGGCGACGTTAGTTTTGTTGCTTTGAAAGCTCAAGGTCTTCTAACCGAAGCCACAAATGTGTAGTTGGCTTCCTGTTGTTGACTTCCTTTGCTTCTATTTTTACATCCAAGTGTTGTACATCTTCACACTTGATTTTACATTTTACCGTACTGATGAGAGCTTTAGCTCGAAACACGTGTCTACGGTTGCACAACAATTTGACGGCTATACCCAATATGTCTTTCTAGTGTCATCATTGTCTTATGGGGATTAGACTCATAGATATTGTATACTTGCTCTAGAATGCTAATCCCCAAAGAGATAAAACGTTATTTCACTAGGAGAGTCTAATCCCCATAAGACAATGGGGACACTGATAGAAAGAGATGAAAGAACATTTGTGACGTAGTTGAACGTGTCATGGCCGCCGTTCTCTATAGACAGTGACGGACTAGCTCTTGGTATATGAGAGTTAGTGCTGACAGTTTTGTTGCTTGGTTCGAGTTCGACTCTGTACTCATGTCCAAGTACGTCACTATGACTCGTTGATGCTACAAGATTCTGATTGGCTAGAACTTATTAAACCCTCCTTGTTAGTTTAGTCTCTTTGAGTTAGGATAGTATATTCCATATTCGATAGACGTTCGTGAACAAATTCATAGACACGATAAAGAGTTAAGTCGATTTGATCGAGTCGTCTCGTGATCCCTCTGCTGATTTGCTTTCAGTCGATGCACAAACATTTTCACACCGCTTCAGATTTTTTGAGGAATTGATCTTGAAGTAAAACGATTTTATTTTTTTAAGCGAAAACCATGCTTCCGACAAAGAAAACCCATAAGATCAAATTTGCTCAAAAATGAATGAGGATTTTAAAATTTTTATTTCAAGAGAAAGCAGTGGCCTAGTATTTTTTTCTCCAAAAACATTCAAAATGCAAAACACTGGTAGAGAAAATGAAAATTTTTGTACTGATCGACAAGCGTAAGGATGCCTCCGAGAATTGGTTGCGCACTAGACAAAACCCTGGAGTGGGGCAGGAGCTCAATTGCTCTGCCTTATTAAACAGTAGTCGATCTTTGTCGCACATCTACTCAAGCTTTCTATCGTTTGCGCATCTCAGAGGCATCCTTACGCTTGTCGATCTGTACATCACAAAATGCACCTTGATGCATAGAAGACGTACTAAATTTAATACAGATGTCTACAATATTATCTGTTATTATTAAAAAACTGATTTTTTCTCAAAATTTTATCACCCTGTATCTCAAAAAATAAGACTTTTAGGACATATTTTCATAGGAAGTTTTTTTATTAAAATGAGTCTAAGAATCACCCTTTCAAATATCAGCATGTCTTTAAGTAACACCCTGTATATTTCGAGAACGGCAAGAGCTATACAGAGGAATGGGGTTTTCACGGATGGGTTTCTTTTAAAAAACTGCAACCAGCCGCTACCTCCATGCCCCTCCTATTCCATAAAAATTATATATCTCTAGAACGGTAATGTTTTGGTTGGGGGAGGGGGTTTCATCATTTTTTGATCATAAATTGATAATTTCATCAGGTTTAGCGACTGTCACTTTATTTGTTTTTGAACTAATGGAGAAACTCCATTTGAACTTTTTGTAGACTTATTCTTTCAATTTGAAAATGCACATTGAGTCAAATACTTGTATTAGTTAATTTTTCAGTTCTACTATTGATTATATGTGTAGTAATTTGGAGTCGAAGAATATATCTTGTTCAGTTATCTCCGCAGGTCTATCAGCTCATGAAGCATTGAAGTGTACAGTGGCCCTGTGCTCAAATAAAATTGAAAAACGTTATGGTCGAATGTATACCAAGTTGAATTATGACAAGTTTTATTCCAGATGTTCTGAAATAAATTGGGAGTGTGTTTTAATGTCCATTGAACCTTTCCAAATGTTTTATAATAGTTTATATGCAATGAGTTCAATAAAGCGTTTCCAATTCAGAGGATACAAATTAAAGCTAAAAAACAATGGGTATAACTCAAGGGATAAAAAATTCCTCAAAAAATTTACGTTCTCTGCATTATATCAGAAAGTTTACTAATAGTGAATTATTTCATGATTACTTCAATAAATATTGCAGAATATATAAAAAATTTATAAAAATTGATTGATAGTTATCACAAGAGAAGGATATCTGAAGCTAGAAATTCATCGAAGAAAAGTTGGAACATATAGTAAATATTTTTAGAGGAAAAAACAATAGAAAACATATAGAGTCATCATTGAGTCCTGATACTTAGAACGATTTTTATTGTTCCATTGCTGAGAAATTAACTAGTTCTATTGTTCCTATCAATGATCCTTTGATTTATCTCCAGAATGTTAATACCAAGGGAAGATCTGATCCTACGTGATACGGATATGAATGAGATAATTGATGTTTTAGGAGTATGAAAAATAAATGAACAAGTGGTTTAGATGAAATTTCCATTAACATTTTTCAAAATCTTCCAAAACAAGCTCCGAGTATTCTTGTTATTTTAATAAATGATTCATTTCAGCTAGGCAGTTTTCTATATTTTCTGAAAAGGTCTCTGGTTATTCCAATATATAAAGGTGGAGATTTAGATGATCAGCTAACTTTCGTCCTTTTTCACTCATAGCAATTTTAGCAAACATTTTTGAAAGACTGGTTCATTCGAGAATTATGGAATTGTTGAGATCTGATAATTTAATCAATAACCTTCAATTTGGATTTCAGAAAAATAAAAATACAGGAGATGCAATGTTGTCCCTTTTATATGAGGTATATTCGCGAATTAATGGTGGGGAAGTGGCGGCTGCAGTGTTTTGTGATTTTTCCAAAGCTTTTGATTGTGTGAATCATGAGATACTTTTGCTTAAACTTCATCATTATGGTTTCAGGAACATCACTCTCAAATGGTTTGAATCTTATTTGTCCGAGCGAAATCAAATAGTAAGGAATTCTGGGTATTCAGAATCGAAGAAAATTAATTGTGGAGTACCTCAAGGTTCTATACTTGGACCAATTCTATTTTTATTATACACAAGTGACCTAATGAACATCAAGATATCAGGTTCTTTTACAGTTTTTGCTGATGACAGTACTATATTTTGGCATCATAAAAACAAGCACGATCTTGATCAAATGATACGTTTTGATCTGAAAAAAGTGAAAGATTGGTGTGATTCCAATTTACTATCATTCAACAGAAAAAAACCAACATGATATCTTTTAGATGTCATCTTGAAAACATTCCGTTAGACAATAGCTTCACTGAAAATAAAATGGCATTGAAATACCTTGGACTTTATCTGGATAATTCGTTGAAATTTGAACAGCATGTTGAAATTGTATGTAAAAAGCTCTATTCGGGTTGCTACGCATTGAGGTTGTCTGGAATGAATTAGGATTTTCAGTTTCAAAACCAGTTTATCATTCTCTTATTGAATCGCATCTAAGATATGGTATTGCATTTTGCGGAGTTTGCTGTAGTCATCGTTTACAGACTGTCCTATTTTGCAAAAGCGTGCTTTGCGGTATTTATGCAAAGTAAAATATAGGAATTCATGCCGACCTCTCTTTCTTAAACATAAAATTCCTACAGTTATTGCTATTTTTATACTTGAAACTGCTTGTTTGATACACATCAAACACAAAACAAAGTTCTCTATTGGAAACAGTTATTCTGATCGTAGTACCAGACAGAGTAATGATTTAAAATTTCCAATTCCAAAAAGTACACTTATCAAAACTCGATATTTTATAATGGATGTAAGATGTTTAATCACCTTCCAATAAATATTACAATTATCACATCACTTTTTCGTTTCAGAAAACATGTGAAAAGTTTGTTATCAAAGAGAGTATATTATAGTCTGCAAGAGTTTTAACATTTTTATGTCATTCACACTTCGAATAACATTTTTTTCCCTGATTTCATGTACATACTCCTCATCTGATGAAGAAATGGTGATCGGGCTGGAATGGCAGAGATGGAGAAGTCCTTGATGAATGAGCATGTATTATGTTTAATTGTTCCATTCCCTCATTCACCAAGGACCATATGGTGGTACTGTAGGTTTTTCCCTACAGTTGAAATAGCAAATGCACCCCATTTGTGGTGTTCCCTCTCATCAGGAATGATGTGCCGATTGTAGGGGGTATCACCATTATACTTTTTAAGTATTAATTTAATTTCAATAAATTTTTCAACATTATCTTTAATACACTGAAGCTTTGTCAATAAGTTTATAGACTACAAGCCCATATAACAATTTGGGGGGGTCATTTGACCCAGGATGAAACATATTCAGAACGATGCTGCTATATGAAAAAATAACTTAAGGCACTATGCTGTCAATTCTTGGTGGTGCAAATGACTGTAATAATAATAATCATTTTTCATCCGAAGATGTGCTTTTCGACAAAATATTCTTGTACGGCATTCCTCACGTTGGTAGATTATGAAATAATAATCTCCTAGAACCTACTCCAGTACAAAAATAATGGGACCGGAAGCCAGAAAAAAATATCAATTTCCGAAAATTAAAAAAAAAATCCTGGATTCCGGTACCATTATTTTTGTACGGCAGTAGGTTCTAGGAGATTATTATCTCATAATCTACCAACGTAAGGAATGCCGTACAAGAATTTTTTGTCGGAAGAGCACATCTTCAGACGAAAAATTATTATTATTACACTCACTTGCACCACCAAGAATTGACGGCATAGTGCCCAAGGTTATTTTTTCATATAGCAGCATCGTTCTGCATGTTTCATCCTGGGTCAAATGACCTCCCCAAATTGTTATATGGGCTTGTATTCTATTATCATTAACTTCCGACAATAAAGCATATTTTGACTTTTTTCAGAATTATTCGATATCTCGTTTCGTTTTCGAGTTTTTTGTGATTTTAGAGGAAAAGTACCAATTTTATAGTTTTTTCAAGATTTTAGTACGGTCAATATCTCGATTTTCTATTTTTTATATTTCCCGGGCTATTGATTTAACGGGAAAAAATTGTATTTTTTTTTGTAGATTTTCTGAAGACGGCCAATAAAGATGAATTGGTAAATTGTAAGAATATCAACCGTTTCTGAAATGATATTTCGTATTTTTCGAGTTTTTCCGGTTTTCGTGAAAAATAGTTCCAGTTCCGGGATCTCCGGCATATTGTTGGTCACATAATTGCGCAAATTTGACCCGATTTAACCATCTTCGTATCTCTTATAGTATCCGAAATCCCAATAGTGGCCCTCGAATTTGAATTACCCGGTGCATTGCATGTAACATAATGCCCGGTTTACCATTCTATTCTATCGCCTGCCATTTTTTATACATCCTTTGCTGATTAATATTTATCCCAAAAAAAACTGACTGTCAATGAACTTTCATAAACTTCACAAAAAACACAAATCTCATTGGAAAAAGGGACTCCTGAAAGATGACAAAGAAAACACACATTCTCTTGGTTCTGAGAATAATGAAAGACAATATTGATTATAACTGTTTTTATTTTTCAGTTTTAAATACCTTATCTCTATAATTATTTACATTCATTATGAACAGAAGAAATATATTAATGAAACTATAAGATATATAATAACAAATATTTTCAATATGAGTAAATCATTCTACAAAATAACCGAAAATATAGATTATAGGGGCAGATAACAATTTGTATTATAATTGGTTCTAATCAGGTATTCAAGCATAATGTGTCTGAATACAAAATGTCAACATAAAATATGGATATAATATTGAGGATAATTTTCATGCCCGGAAGTTGAACATCATGTTTGATGGATGGAAGAAGATTAGGGCGTGCTTTGAGAAGTCAAGTAGATGATCCAGATGGAAATTTTATCTTCGTGAATTTTCAACCAATTTCACAATTAGTAGAGGATTGTGAAATGCAATGCAACTACTTAATTACCATTTTTTTATTTACCTGATCTGGCTGACATTGCATCAAACATACTATGTTGGCTAGATATTGACCTGCCTTCAAAAACCCACAATATAACATCAAAGAAATATCAATAAAAATTTCCTTTCATGCAGTTTTCCAGACATTGAAGTGAACTATATCACGAGTTAAAAACTGGAAAAGAAATGTTCAAGTGGTGCATATTTCGCAAATTGTCATCTGATTTGATATTTTCTAATTTTCCATAACTGGAATCGTTAAAAATGTTTCCAACAGTAAATAATATGGCAACCGATTTATAACATCTTTTGTTCATTGAGCAGATTTGTATTTAACAACAGCAAAAGAAAAAGTGAACACACGCCAGAACTACGGAATCTTCAGTGATATTTTTCTCAACAGGTGCCATTTTGTTGTGAGATTTTTATTAAATCCAGAACTATAAAATAAAATTGCACAGTTGTTTTGATCATTCCTTTTGTACCTATAAATCCTTTCTAAAATATTAATAAATAATATTTACAATTTCATCTAAGTATTTATATAAAACAGCAGAAAATAAGACACGAATATATTTCTTCAACTAAAGATATTTTTTTCGAAAAGAACGATTTATCACTTAGAATGCTTCATTTTCTTCACAGAAGAAATGTATAATTATAAACATTCATCTTATGGCCATAAATTAAACCAATTTCTAGTTTCAAAATATCAATTATAAAAGATTATCAGAAAGCATACACATTTGAAACAAAATTAGCACACCGACTTCTATGATGTATTTTGTTTATTATGTAGTAATAGCTTTCATGAAAAATCAATTATACACAATGTTCTTTTTCAACATTTTCAATTATCAATAAATATAAATCAAAAATATTCATTTGTTGTATGGAAATCTGATTCAATAAATCCGTGAAACAAACTGCAAACCTTAAGAATAATCTTTATTGTGGAATTTAAAACACAGACTGACTTAAAACGTTCCATTAGTAAAGCTACAGCAGCATAAAGTCTTGGATCAACTGTTAATCACTGTATTTAGGTTCAACGAGAACTTGATATTATTTTCATCAACAGTTGAAAAAATATATTCATGACTCATTTTCACCTAAACGGCTTGTTTGACCAGAAAGGCATTTATACCTGCAATTTCCTATGAGCTTGTGCCAACACAATCATTTAGCAATTGGAACAATGAACGAAAAACACCTTTCTGTATCTTGAAATATTGATATTGAATACGTCCAGCAATCATTCATTACGTTTCGTTTATAATTTTCAATAAGAACTCTAAAAAGAAATAAAAAAACAACAAAAGAATGGCTGTCAATCAAGAAATCATGGCGCTTATTAGCAGATAAAGTACCATGAAGACAAGTGGTGCGACATAGAAAAAGTACTTATTGTGAGAACGGTTACATACTACATTGTACTGGTTAGTCAACATCAGCAGATCCCGCTGTAGTTTGAGCTTCTCATCACTAACTTGCGCGAAACGTTCCTTGAGTAATACTAACTCTTCTTCAAGTTCCACTAATTGGTCATAAGTTACAACGCTATTCGATATGTTAGACTTCCATTGTGTTGAATTCCCCTTCTCTTTGACGTTTTCGTTCACTTCTTTCAGTTGATCCTGAACAAAATCTAATTCTTCTGCTAGTATGCACATCTTGTCCTTGTACTGTTGACTTTCATTACAGCTCTCTTTCCATTTTTGTTGGAGCAGAATTAGCTCTTCCTTCATATTTTCATTTTCTTCTAAACGCAGTTGCGACAATTTCTTCTCTTCAAACACTTCATTGTCCAATTCACTGATTTTCAACTTATTGGCGGCTGATAGAGACTCCAGCAATTCGATTTTCCTTTTTAATTCGTTTTGTGCGGACTGGAACTGATACTTCAATGTTTTGGAATCTACACGGTCAGCAGTGTAGTCAT
This sequence comes from Chrysolina oricalcia, assembly GCA_944452925.2. Taxonomy (NCBI): domain Eukaryota; kingdom Metazoa; phylum Arthropoda; class Insecta; order Coleoptera; family Chrysomelidae; genus Chrysolina; species Chrysolina oricalcia. Next base: position 32,877,205 of record OX101811.2, on the reverse strand, counting down.
GTTTTTCCATGTCACATTTGGATGATTCAGATCTTTCATTAGAGTCACTGCTTTCCTGAAAAAAATGTTAAGAGTTGAACATCATAGCCTCTTTCTAACTTTACTTTTTTTATTTCAAGGTTAACAAAGAAATAGAACTATAATGATAATAAACTTAAAAAAACTTTTAAGAGAAATTTTTTTATTTAAACGCACTAAAAAGAAGAAAATAAATTTTAAAGTGAATTAAACCCTTAATTTTGTTACATTATAAAATTTTAAATGATATAAAAGCTTGTCTCGAGAATTCGCTATTTTCCTAAAGCTCCAAAATCGAAATGAATGTTATTTTTTGAAACCATTTTGCATTAGCTCCCCACCTTGTGAAAGATTCAACTCAACATTCAGTTATACAAAAATTAGAGCCTTTGAAACATAGAAAAAATTAGAATATGTATACTCTTGTGACGTAGAATGTCTTCACTAGATCCTAGTATTTTTTGTTGACCTAAGTTGATGGTACTGATATGAATCTGACAACAATGGAACCGCTGACATTTGCTGACATTGGGTACATTCAGGCGGTCCCAGCGGCTAGAGCTGCTTAGTAAGCGGCCCACCTGAATGTACCGCTGCTTAATAGCCGTTCGACAGCCGCTGAGTGTTTTGCTCAGCGCAGAAATTTGTCGCTTTATGAAAGCGGAGAGAAATTTAACATGTTAGAGTTAGGTTATGTTGTCTTGTCATCTCCCTAGGATTAGTTGTTCTACAGCCACGACTACCCCATTGAAATTAATGTCGTCTTGAAGGGCTTCCTCAACAATTTGCCGCAGTAACCCATTAGCCATTTTTCTGAATTTGACTACATTAATGAGGTTATTATTATGATTTTTGACATTTGCAATAATTTGCATCCGCTGTAAGTTAGCCACGCATTCAGCAGAAACCAACACGCTACTAACAGCGGCCACAACATGTTGAGTTGCGAAACATAGCCGCTGGGGACCGCCTGAATGTACCCATTGTTTATGTTGTTCTTGTCGTGAAATTGTTATTGGAAGATCACTTTTACAACTTGTGAAAACGGAGAAAAACTTTTTTTAAACTAGCAGTGGAAATTTGCCACCCGTAAATTATATAATGATTCACGCATTTTTATCTCGCAATTCAAACTATTCGAGAGTGGAGATGAAAGGTATGAAAACGTTGAAGAAAGTTCTGTTTATTCGGAATTTATTCTGATGGCATGAATATCCTTTAAACCTTTAAAGGGCTGCCTGATCAGGCTATGATGATGATGTTGTGGTTTATATGCAGCTGAAAAGGTAGGGTTCTATTTGTATCAAGTGCCGAATGGTTCCTGAGCACAAAGTACGAAGCACAAAAACTATGGTGTCCCACTGTAGTTTTCGTTGTATTTTTCATACCCAATAAAGAGCCTCATTATTATTGTTATTATTATTATTAAGCAAACCATACTTTGCTGTAGCTACTATTGACGACAGTAATGATGAAATAAAAAATTGTGACTTGAATGTTGTATAGCATCCCAAGGTAAGTTTCGGATTATTTACGTTTTCGAGCATACAACATACTTAGATTTTGGTAATTTTTGCTGCCACTTTTTCATACTAGTTGCTCCGTCAAACCGATAAAAAGAGTCCCATATCGGTGAACGGTTATTCAAGAATCTATAGTAAATATAATATCAGCAGCCTTTTTCATCAACAGTAAGAGCTCTGACAGATCGTACATTAAATGACATTAGTGACTTGACAATAGTCAATCGACAAATGCCTCCACGATTCCAACGTTGTCGGATTGTGTCAGTGACGTAGAATGTCTGTGAGAGAACACTTCTGAAATCCGAATTTTCATAACTAAATACAGGCGAAAAACAATATGTGAAAATTAAACAAATATATATTTCGATACATTTGAGATAGGAAGATCTCAATGACACACATTTTGAAATTTAGGAAATCAGCGAATTATCTATGTATTTCTTATTGTAAATTAAAGGACCACGCACAAATCTTATGGGAAAAAGTATCGGTGAAAATGGCTGGATTTTTGATATGTTGTAGCTGCAGCCTTCCTGAGTAAAAGTCTTCATTGGCCCAACTCGATTGTATTCATTACCTGATTCGGCGCTAGAGGGCGCAAAATCATTAATTTTGTTAGGGTCACTGAATCCTAGAAGGCCTTCTTACGGGTATGGCCAATGGGTGGAGATTAAATAGTTCCAATGTTCCAAAAACACCACGAAATTTAGGTCCGATGTTTGAACTAGTGACACATGTCAAAAGTCAATTTTTATGTCATTGCTGTCATTGCAAATGTTTTCAAAAATAGTTTTAGCTTAGCAGATTCACAGAAAAGAAAAAGAAAGCAGATTGTCCCAACTCCCAAAATCTTCTGATAAGCCCTGCTGTCACTGATCCAACTTAGGAATATGTTGGTTACTTTTTTTACTGATACAAATATTCCTTTCTTCTGAAAGTGAAGTACATATTGTGCAGTGAAAACCTGCAAGAATACCGACAAAAGTCATAAATTATATTGTATTCTCAGAGGTGAGTTCAAGATCATTTTGTTTATAAATTGTTAATTAGTTGATTGAAGAATGAATTTTTCCCATGCCTCACTAAAGACAAATACAGATTATATTTTCATTCAAACCTTTTTTTTCAGGATTGAAACAGGAAACCTTGAGAAAGAAATGACTATCACTAGTATCAATATTGAATAACTTAGTGTAAAATTGTGACTGAAATCAGGACAATGAACTTAAGAAATGTATACTTAACAGATTACTTCAATTCCTATATAATATAACAATGTTTCACCTTTGACTGTTTTTGCTTTGATATGACTTATTTACTCATTTCACAAATTATTCTCAGCATTCCTTTTCTAATAATTGTTTGATTTCTTCATCAATTTTTATTTCATATGTATTGCTGTCAAACAATGTAAGTAAAAGTGTAATCCCTCTCTTGACAGAAATATTTCAATAAATAAAGTGTGTGCAGTGTAAGTAAGTATAACAATTTTCGTGTTCTCTAGGACTGACAATTTTTTTCTGAATTGTTCAGATTATCAACCCATTTTATCAATTTTCAGATTCATTTTGGAACAAAAGACCCAAAAATGGTCATTGAAAAAAGTGGCCAATTCTAATAAGCACATAGAATGGAAAAGTTGTAAATTGTAAAAATGGAACCTTTTCTTTCGAACAAGTTTAAAAATTCTATATTGACGTTTATCTTGAGAAAATTGGTTATACCATAATATAAGAGATAGTGTTGGTATATTGGCAATCTCTTTAGAACAGCTGTTTCATTGAAGTGAATGGCTATATTTTCTTGTTTCAACCATACCATATGGAGGTCATAATTCACTATCTCAAGAAACTTCTTATTTATAATAGGAATACAAAAAAAATAATTCATAAAGTATATAAAGGAACTTTCATAATCATACAAACGAAAATGTACAAAAATGTAAGATTATAAATGGGTGAGTCAGAAATGCAGTATTTCAATCATGTCAATATGTTTTGGATGTTTTGTAATACCTATATGTTTGATAGGTATTAATTTTTGCCTTAAGTTTTTTGCTAAAGCTTGTTTTCATCTGAGAGGCATTCAGCAAATATATTTGACATGTGTTATGTTCACGAATGCTAGGCACTTCTGTAAGATTCAAATTCGATATTAAGTAATTGGTTTTTGAGTTATTAGCAGTACCTCAAATTGATACCCAATTTTGAAAATTTGTATTGATCAAACAATGGTATATATTGACTAAGAAGTATTTGGGAGAACAGTAATCTCTAATTTTGAATAATGAATCCATTAATGGAGAAGTTTCAGTGTTTTTATAAAGGGTTTGTAAATCTGTGGATATATTTATTTAATCAATCATTGGCAAATTTTGCACATCATTCTGAAAACAGCGGTTCTGCCCTTCTACAAGAAACTCTTGTGTCTGCAGCAGAGATGGTCGACGGCTGAATCTCCATGTTCCACAATGGCTGGTGGTCGGGCCACAGAATATCGGGGCCGTGTCCGAAAGTCGACGCTTTTTTGTAATTCGAGTCAATTGTACACCTGGCAATTTCAATTCTTAAAAAAATTTGAATTGATTGTATCCATTGAAATTGAACATGATATCCATAATTTACTTATTTGACATTCTGACTTACAAAAGAAACATAACCCAACTTTTTTTTCAAAATTATCAGTTCTCTCTCTCTTATAACCCTTGCTTCCTCCTTTGTGGGTTATTTGGAACATTGGAACTATTTAAAGAGATTGGAACTATTAGACTCCACCCATTGGCCATACCCGTAAGAAGGCCAAAGCCTACTAGAATTCAGTGACCCTAAATTTTGTGACTTTTGGTTTCTATTCAGCTGAATAAAAAATATCAATATCTCATTTATATTCAATATTGTCTGCGAGTGGATATACCTAAAATTCGTGAGAAATATTTTTCCATAATACAGAAAAAAACGCCACTGTTTTTCCACAGAGTATAGTAAACAACATGCTCAACTTTTTAGTGAATGAATTCGCCAACGAGGTTATAAGTTGATTGAATTTATCATTGAGGATCAATCAGAATGGTTTATTGATCGACCAAAATATATTGAAGCTATGAACGGAGTGTTTGAAATAAGGAAGAGTCCATATTATGTACAGGGTGGCCCATTAGTGTGAGGAAGTACAGTAACTCGCCTATCATGAATATTTCGATATTTACAGTGTTTGTTTAACGCGTGGCAACACAAAGCATCAGTTTTTTAAATGGATCACCCTTTAAATTTTCTCAATATTGTACTGAGCAAAACGTTTTACATACATTGGTATTTCTTTTTTTCGTAAATTTTGTGGCATTGTCAAGTTATTGCTGAAAGAAAGAAAATCTTCGAGAAAACAGACCATCACAAATACCATCATAAATACTTTTTGAATGGAATTTGAGCAGAAATATTTGTCAAATAACTGAATATTTTGGAACCTTTAGTGTTTTAGTGTGAATACAATTCAAGAAAAAAGAAACTACCCAAACACCAAAACTACGTCACAAAAAAAGCTTACTCTCTAAAGCTTTTTAGCTCCTGAAGATGCTAACTTTGTTGGCGAAACGCGCGTCGATTGTGACGTAATTTTGGTGTTTGGGTAGTTTCTTTTTTCTTGAAAAATATTTGTGTCATGCACAAATAATTAACAATATACGCTCCTCTAGGTTTTTTAATCAAGGGCTAGTATAATAACAATAACTCCGTGCCCATGATTGAATTCTCCTAGAATACAGGTGGGTAAACTCAGTTCATTTAGTTCAAATATATAGTCGACGTAAATATACTCAATATCCTCAGGACATCAGATATACTCCTTTGAGTGACTTTCAAAATATATTCATATTTTTTTTAGCGGGCTAAATCCTACAAAAACACAAAATCAATTATTTGGCGCCCTCCATCGCCAAACCTTCAGGTATTCCGACGTAGTTAGGTAGGAAATGATTTCAGCTTTCTGTTGAATCCTCGAGAAGAGTAATTAGTTATTCAAATTGACTGGATCCTTCCTTGTGTGAAACACTGTATTTTCATTTGCATTTTGTTTTCAGAGATCATTTATTCTGTTTTATAGAAGAATCATTCACGATCTTAGTAACGCACAGTTGAAAGCAATTGACTATCAATTACAAATAATAATGTGTAAATGTTTTTCATCTATCTGAATTCACTCAAAAATGATAAAATTCGTGATTTGGAGTTATTACATGCATATATCAATGATGAATTAAATCAACAATAACCTAGTAGGCGAATTCATTAATTGAAGAATTGAGTATATTGTTGACAACCCTGTAGAAAAACAGCGGCGTTTTTTATTCTGTATTATGGAAAAATATTTCTAGCGAATTTAAGGAATGCTCAGTCGCACAGAATATTGGATATAAATGAGATATTGATATTTTTTCAATCACCTGAATTTGTCCAAAAAATACAAAACACAAAAAACGCCGAATCTTGTCATACGATCGAGTTGGTCCAAAATTTATTTCCTTCTTTTTATTTTATTAAAAGCTTTTCTTCAAGGGTCCTCATCCCTGAAAAAAGGGGAGTCAGAATCAATTTTTTTCTGAGTGGTGAAGGGTTGTAGGTGCTTGTTACAGCTTTGTATGTTTCTTTGGCGGCATTTATATCGAGAATCGTAATCATTGGAATGTATTCACCCCATTTTTTTATTTTCAATAATGATTCTATGGTGAAGAAGAATTACAATTATTTTTATCAACTTCTAGGACAACTCAATATAACCAGAAGAAAATGTTGCGATTTAGTTATATATACGAGAAATGATTTCAATGTAAAAAGAATACACAGAGACTTTTTTTGTGTCTGGGAATCAATAGTGCTTCCAAAGCTGAAAGCATTTTATGTAAATTGCATTCTACCTGAAATTTTGGACGGGCATCTTCCTAGAGGAATGAGAATTAGGGATATATGCTTCTAAAGTTGTTGAAGGTAGAGAGAAATGTAAAAAAAAGAAAAAAATAGCTAATTTTTTTCAATATTCAGTTATATTAGAATGAAACATTTAGCTAAAACATTGTTTAATTTATTTTTAATAGTTGTATTAATTCACATCGGTTGAATTGGATGTTTCACGGGTGAAAGAGTCTTATATTAATTCACCCTTTATATGGAATAAGACATATGGACCTAAATATGTACGAAACTATGGACCTTCCCTGCAAAAAATTACATTCAAATCGAGAAAACAGTTTTCAAGAAAATTGCGATCAGATCTTATTGGTCACTAATTTCAATAACTAACTTGAAAGTCAAAATCTGATAACTGATTTTTAAATTTTTTATTCATGATTACACATCTGATTTTATATTTTCGAATCAATTCAAATTAATGCATTCATTTACACCTAAATAGCAATTTTAAACAGAATACAACCAAACTCACAAAATAAACCAAATATACAGTGACCGCCAAAAAGTATGTACCATATGGGAAAAATTTTTATTATTGGAGTATTGGAAAAAATATTCTGGGGAAAAGTTTGTGCATGTCCGATAACCTAAAAATCGATTTTGACACATGTCACGTGATCGCTAGAATGGCGGCAAAATGAAAAAAATTGTAATGCAAAGGCAAAAAAGGGGTAAGATGGCAAGATATCACAAAAAGTTATTTGAACAAGTCACTTAGAATTCAATTTTATACACATAAACGAGGTTTCAAGAGATAATTCAAAAAAATTGAAAATAGCAATTTTTTTTCTTATGAATAGCTTGAATATACTGAAACATTTGCATTTTAATGATAATGACAAAACTTTCTCATTTTCTCCACACCAGAGGACACTAAATTGAAAAAATGGGAATTTGTCAGAACCCTTGCTGTTACATCGGTTCGTATCTAACAGTTATATCCGAATTCCACGACCATTGTGATGACATGACACTCCAAAAACATGGTAATTTCCACATTATAATCAAGTTCCGATGATAATCGTGCATGAGCGTTTCACTTCGGACATAAACTTGAAAATAGTGCGTCAAATTAAAGATTCTTAAAGTTTATGTGCAAAGTAAAACGCTCATACAGCATTATTATTGAAACTTGATTAAAATCAGGAAACATGGTGTTTCTAGATTGCCATATCAACACAATAGTCTTGGAATTCTGATATAACTGTTAGATAAGAACCAATGTAACAGCGAGGGTTCTGGCAAAAACCATTTTTTAAATTTAGTGCCCTCTGGTGTGGAGAAAATGAGAAAGTTTTGTCATTTTCAGTATAGTCAAGCTATTCATAAGAGAAAAAAATAATATTTTTAAATAGATGGGAAAATATTTTTAAAAAATTGCTATTTTCAATTTTTTTGAATTATCTCTTGAAACTTCGTTTATGTGTATAAAATTGAATTCTAAGTGACTTTTTCAAATAACTTTTTTTGATATCTTGCCATCTTACCCCTTTTTTGTCTTTGCATTGCAATTTTTTTCATTTTGCCGCCATTCTAGCGATCACGTGACATGTGTCAAAATCGATTTTTAGGTTATCTGACATGCTCAAACTTTTCCCTAGAATATACTCCAATAATAAAAATTTTTCCCATATGGTACATACTTTTTGGCGGTCACTGTATATAAATTTGATGAAAAATTCATTATCTCCAACCCCAAAATACCATTCTTATATAGAATTCGGTCATAAATCACAAAACTCGTCTACCATCTTGAATTCCTGAATTTTGACAGAAAAATCATTATCTTCGAACCCAAAAACCATTACATAGGTTATAATCTTAGAACCCGCCCAGAAATTACAAAACTTTCCGACATTTTAAATTCACGAATTTTAACAGAAATCATTAGGATCTCCTAACCCCAAAACCGATTTTGAATCGAATCGGACATAATCACAAAACTCGTCCGCCATCGTGAATTCATCAATTTTGACAAAAGATTCATGATCTCCGAGCCAGAAAAACCCACAGACAAATTTTGAATCGAATCGGAGCATAATCACAAATCTCGTCCGTCATTTTGAAATTATTACATTTGAAGAAAGATTCATAATCTGCGACCCCGAAAACCTACACACCCATTTTGTATCGAATCAGAAACCAAATCACAAATCTCACTTTTTTGTTTTTTCTTTAAAAACATTTATAATGGAGTAACCACCTGCTACTGGAATTATAAACAGTGAACACCTATCAAATATCAAATGATTCGGACGTCTGCAAGTGAAAATTTTGTTCAACGATTCCATTACATACCTACATATATCATACAGGTCAAATTAGTATGAAACGTGTAATAAGAAAAACAAGTATCCCATAAGAGTAATTCTGGTCCAATACATTTTAAAAAAATAATAGAATAGACTGTTTACGTCAGCGTTGTATATTTATTTTGTGCTGCATGCATGTCATGTTTTATTTTAGATTACCTTTTATCTGATATTTCAGACGTCATTATCCATTTCTTTTTGCGGTATACTTCTTAAAATACACTTTCAAAATATTTACGAGATAGTTCAAACAGATTTTGCAAACATAATTTTTCAATTCTTGATACATCATGTTACTGGATTCCATTATATTTATTCAATTGAAATTTTCGTGCAAACTTTCAGATTACCACGAAAACAAACAGGTTTTAATCCAGATTTGTAATTTGGAAGAACGAGCACCGAATTATCTAATTCGGACCTGTATCTTACGAGAATCGCCAACTTAGAAGTGAGGCGGAGTTTGTATTTATTTCATCGGAAGAACACGTATTGCCATCTGGCGAAATACGTTTCTTATTTAGGAGGCTAAAGAACGTTAAGAAGTTTTTTTAAAGTTTATCTATATGTTTCTTAAGTCCGTTCATTTCAATTAATGCGTAATTTGCACGGTCGCTTGCCTGTTAATTTACTACAATCTAGTTCTTCAGTGAGGAGACCTTCCAGTAACTTGAACCCTACTTAAAGCCACATTTGCTCGGCCAGCAGCAAAGAGCTTTGGGCATACATAGATAACGGCATGGTCAACAATACTACCCTGCATTTTTTTGAAAAGAGAGGAGGGCGAGCCCACTAGCAGACGTGGTTTTTGTCGTGATTTTCCATGTATGAAACCGTTGGAATTTTTTCCGAATTTCTACGTGTTCTCTATCTAGCTTTCGAGGGGGGAAGAGCGGTACATTTTTTTGAAACCGTATTTCATTAATCAGATCATTTTCATTGTTTTTTCGGATTTTTTCGATTTCTATTTCGTAGGTTTTCCTAATTTTATTCGTGACAGGAAAGGGGGCGAGCCCCCCGATCGATTTTTTTAAATCATTATTTCACATGTCCGAAACTGTTGAAACATTTTCCGAATTTCTTTGCATTCTCTATTTAGCTTTTGAGGGGGACAAGGGGGTGAAATTTTTTTAAACCATAATATTCGACGGTCAGATATTTTTCACTATTTTTACGGACTTTTCCAACATTTTACGCTTTAATTTTTGACGTCCAAATCCGTCAAAAAAACTTCCGAAACCCTACGCGTTCTCTATATAGCGTTCGGGAGGCAGGGAGGGACAATTTCTTCGACATTAATGTATTGTCATTGAACTGAACCAACATGTAAAATTTCAATTCCATAGGATAAGAGGAAGTGGTTCTAATTCAGCTAACAAGATTTTTACCCATCTAACACACACACACAGAGCAAGTTGAATAAAAGCTTTTAATAAAAAGGAAAAGGAGATATGCATTATTTCTGAGTTTTTGTGAGCTCCTGCAAAAAAGTGAATTTAATCGCGTACTCCACTTGACCAAATTTTAAAATTTGCCTGTAAAAATGGTCGTTCATATGTTGCCGCCACGAACTTTTACTTAAACAACTGTCATCATTTCATTAATCTTTACTGTATAAGAGTATGTTATTGTTGAGTACAAGATCATCCAACATCTCAAAAGTGGAATCAACCATTTCGTTTGTTATCAAGCACTTTTTCGCATTATTTTAATTTTTCTTACCATTTGAGATATGCGGATTCAAATCATAAACATGGACGCCATAGTGAAGTGAAATAGGCAAGATCACAACGCGTAAATCTGATTAGAATGAGCATATAACTGAAATATAGGTATTAAATGTCATGTATACATAATTTTTACAAGTTATCTTGTAATATTTCGACAAACGTTGCCGTCGTTTAAAAACCATAAAATGTCATGGACAGTGGCGATTCTAGAAATTATGGGCGGGGAGGGGGGCACACCATCACTAGGCGCCAAGATCTAAATATCTAAATCGAAAGGGCGCTAAGAACAACATTATGAAAAGGGCGGGGGGGGGCATACTGCCCCCCCGTGGCGCCACTTGCATAAGAGGTGATGACGGTACATGTGCTGTTAATTGCTTATTTCAGCGTTGTTGTTTGTAATATTTTAATGGAATACCAGTAAATAATTCCTAACTTTTCGGTTGAAAACGAGAATAACTATGCTTAGAATTAACATGTCATTGGTTCATTTGGTAAGTTTCACTTATATTGAATTAAAATAAATTAACATTCATGTGAAAATAGCTGTGTCTCTTTCTATACTTTAGGCACCATGTTGAGAAGCAAAATGTTTGGCTACACTGTGACGATTATACATTTTAACCTTCAAACTTTTTTAAAACCTATCTTGGTTTCAGATGCTTCATTGTTTTTTTTCAGCTGTGAGTTCAAGTTGAATCTGTATTTATCGAAGAAAGATATTGACATGAAGAACCAATTTCTGTCATTTTTAAATAAAAATAAAATGCATTCCCCCCATCAACTTGGATTTACGTTGGGTACGAGCACAGTAACGGCATTGAATGCTTTTCAGGAACAGATAAAAAGGAACAGGGTTAAAATTTGTGGACTTTTCATTGATTTTTCACGAGCTTTTGACTGTGTTAACCACGAGCTGTTATTATCAAAAATGGAAAGGCATGGGATAAGAGGAGTAGCCTTAAAGTTGATGCGCTCTTATTTAACAAATATACATCAAAGTGTTGTTATGCAAAACACACAGAGCCCTTCCTTACTCATTAAACAGGGTGTGCCTCAGGGTTCCATATTGGGACCCTTTTGTTTCTGATATATGCAAATGATCTCATTCACTTTTTACAGAACCTGTCAACGATCCGAGTGATCACGTATGCTGACGATACAAATATTATAGTATCACAAAGGATGTCGAAAGTCTTGTGGAATCAACTGAAACTGCCTATAAAAAAGTTATTTTGTGGTCGGCAAAAAAACAACTAACTCTAAATGTACAAAAAACAGTATTAGGTAATTTTTCCCTGAGCAATCAAACCGAAACCCTCTCTAGCTTTGAAAATGATGATATAAAAGTAGATGCATCAGCGACAACTAAATTACTGGGTGTCAATATTGATAATAAATGGAGCTGGGAAACACATATTGATAGTCTCTGTGCAAAACTACGTAAGAACAGCATTGCGATTTATGTCCAATCACTGTAGCAAATCTATATTGTTAAGTCTATATTATGCCACCATCACTAGCCATTTGAAGTATGGGATACTTAACTGGGGTTCATCTGCTTCACAGGAAAGAGTTTTTGTTTTACAAAAAATGGCAATTAGGATATTGGAAGGTCTAGGATGGAGGGTCTTATGTAGAGACACTTTCAAAAGTTTAAACATTTTGATTGTAGCAGGCCACTGGGTGTCAATATTGATAATAAATGGAGCTGGGAAACACGCATATTGATAGTCTCTGTGCAAAACTACGTAAGAACTGCTATGCATTGCGATTTATGTCCAATCACTGTAGCAAATCTATATTGTTAAGTCTATATTATGCCACCATCGCTAGCCATTTGAAGTATGGGATACTTAACTGGGGTTCATCTGCATCACGGGAAAGAGTTTTTGTTTTACAAAAAATGGCAATTAGGATATTGGAAGGCTAGGATGGAGGGTCTTATGTAGAGACACTTTCAAAAGTTCAAACATTTTGATTGTAGCAGGCCAGTATGTATATGAACTGTGTATTTTTGTCTATCAGAACAGAGATAAGTTTGCTCGTAATGGAGAAAATCATCTGCAGGAAACAAGATCTAGAAATATGCTTGTTCCAGGCCAACACCATACAAAAAAGTTTCAGAGAAGCCGCCTGTTTCTTGGCTGCAAAGTCTACAATAAATTGGATCAGAATATTAAAAGTGCCTCTAATATAAGTATATACAAGAAATCATTGAAAACCCATTTAATGAATAAGAATATCCACTCTGTAGACGAATTTCTCTTATAATTCGTGTGTAAAATCTTAATCGTTTCTTTTCACTTGATCAATGTCTCTACTGGTATTTTTGTTTTAAATTTAATTTACATTTATTTTATATTTTAGACGTTTTTCTTTGTTATTGTACATCTGTACCTTTCAACAGACAAAATAAATTATATTATTATTCATCATTTCTTGTTTGATTTGTGTATAAATATACAAAATATCGAAGATGAAACAAAACACGTCTCCACAGCCATTGTTATTCGAAAATGCAATATTGCAATAAGTATCGGAAAACACCAAATTCATAGACATATAATAATAATATTAATAATCGCAGGTAACAAGAGAAATAAATGAAAAAATGTTAAATTATAATAAAGTGTCAACAGTCCGTCATAATGATAAATAGCAGTGTTGTCAGATCACTTTCCACTGAACACACTGAAGCTGCCTTAAACTGATTTCAATATATCTATTCGTATGAGAATACTCAACTTTCCATACCATTATGACACTTAAACATATTACACATATTGAAGAATTTCTTTAGTATTTTTTTTTAAACTACCTCGATTAAAAATGGAAAAAAACATTTTTGCGACTTTATTCATCGTACTGAAGATCGTGGAATTTTTTTTCAGAAATTAGTTTTCTCGCCTATTGACACTCTGAACATAACAAAGACATATGAATATACAGATTTCATTCAATTATATTGATCAGTAAACCAACCCTTCATTATTGGACTTCTACCTCATAACAGTTCTATACACAGATAGTAGTCAGGATGCACGAGGAGGATTTTTATTCAAATCACTGGCTGTGAAAAACCCGCCACCTTCTAAAGTAGACAGACCAGCATTGGTGAAGAAAAATAACACACATTTTAACTTTCAACTATCAGTCATGATAAGTAAGTAATATTTGAATACGTCATTTAAACTGATTGCAATGAATAACACTCACCTCTTCAGATTCACAATCTTCAACCACTTTAAAAGAAACTCTTTTCATTTCTTCTCGACGTAAATTTCTCTGAGACCCCTCAGAGTCAGATTCTTCTTCCTCGGATTTTTCAGCTGATGCTTTTTCGGATTCGATTTTATTTTCTACTGGACCAAACTGAAAAATAATTTCAAAAATATAACAGTATACAATGTACCTCACTTTAGTTGTTATGGGTTTGTAAAACATGTCTGATTTGTACTCATTCAACATTAGTACAAATCAGATACAGTCTTTTGAAGACTTTTGAAGAAGAGTCATCTTTAAGAGTACCAAGTGAATGTTGTGAAACAAAAACATTAATTTGTGCATAACAACCAGTTCATAAAAACTACCAAAAACATTCTCAATACAAAATTGTGTAAATTTTTATCCAAGTCCTTAGTGGGTTGGACAGATTTAGAATTTTTATCTTTATTGTTTTTACTTAAGTCTAATACAAATACATTTCTTATAAACATGTACATTTGGTAAATGAGATGTACCATGTGTTGTATTGATCAAATTTTATATCCAGAATATCATGTATCACAAATACGTTTTGTGTATATGAAGTCAACAATGGTCACTTTGAAGCAAATAGTCTTAACTAACTACATGAAGCCGCTGTAATTTTTTCCATTATGGAAAACTAGATCTCTTCGGGCCAGTTTTTCATGTTCCAGTTGAACTCCAGATAACTAACTAATAGTTTAGAATGTGATCCTTCAAACGTCATTTAATGAATGTCGTTCACCATCTAAACTATCAGATAGTTATCTGGAGTTTAACTGGAACTTGAAAAACTAGCCCTTTGAGATAATCAGTAACTTAGTGATCATAAATAATGAAAGTTAATTCAACTTACAGTCAAACTAATATGGTTATCAACACCATTGGATATATTACAAAGAGATTCACAGTCATCGTTTTCGGCAATAAGTTCTTCTTTACACCTCAAGTCGTCATTATAAATGAGATCTTGTCGCTGGAAATGAAAGTGTAATCAATAAAACTGAAAAATGATATTTGAAAATACTCACTATTCCTTCCAAAGCGTCACGGTTTGGGCAATCCTGATTTGACAATGTATTCATGTCAAACAGTTTGAGCTGCAGGTCCAGAAGTTTTTCAGACTCAGAATCTAGTTTAGATTCCAGTTCCTGCTCTCGATCTTTCAATACAATTCGTTGATTTTCGGCATCGTTTTGTTGCTCGATCAGTTTTCTTGCCATGGCCTAAAATATAAATGCAAAACTTGTCCAAAATATGATTGTTCGTTGAATGAATGTTTTCAGATGAGGAACATTCGCTTTATTTGCAGACTTGTATTTGCAAGGGATACAGTGATTTTAAATTGTGGCACAACAATATAATTTTAGAAAATACGACTTACTACATTGCAAAAAATCTAACAATTCTTTTTTGTAGGAAAAGGGACTCTCGAGCTGAAATACCCAAATCCGTAAATAAATCATTATTAAATGAAAAAGCACAAACCTCCACTTCCACTTGAGCCTGATAAAATTGTTCCTTCGCAAGTATTGCTTCTTGTTCCGCTGATATTTTTGCTCTTTCTTGCTCCATAGCTAGGGCCACAGCCTGAAGTCGTTCTGCATGCAATTTCTCTAAGGCTTCTTTTGCTGCTATCTGATATGCCTCGTTATCTTCCTGAAATAGTTATGTACAATATGACACTGAACTTGACCTAAGCATTATTTGACAATGGAATTTACTTGCTTTATCATAGGTATGCATTTATTTTTAACTACAAGAAAATTTGTTAACCAAAAGTGTCATTTTTGTTGACTTTTTCCAAACATTCCATAAAAAATCAAGGTTCATTCCATAAAAAATCAAGGTTCAAATGAAGTCAAATATTTCGCGTTTCTGAACTGTAAGATGGCACTGACAAGATATGTTTTTTAGGGTCACTGAAACCTAGAAGGCTTTGACCTTTCTAGGTTTCAGTGACCCTAATGTTTTTCATACCATAGTGACAGCAATCTTTTATAATATTTCCAAATAATAGCTATTTTCGTAAAGTAGGACTTTTTTGTATGTGCGTGAAGTTGAGTACAAAAAAGCCCTTTACGAAAGTGTGTCATACAAAGTTTTTTCTTGGACAGTTATTATATTGCAAATATATCATTAATTTGAATGTTTAATGACATGAATTGTCGTCGTATTATCAAATAAAGAGTTCAGAGTTATATTTGACGCAAAATACTGCATTTTTCAAAAATGCATAAATGTATGAACAGTGTGTAAAAAATTACTTTAGATGATTTTACGCACAGGTGATTTTTTTACTTTACGCACTGTCAGAAGTGCGTAAAAGCTTAGTTTACGCACTGTCGTAGAAAAATTACAGTTTTCTGCTGGAATATCTACCGAATATCCAACGGTGAACCCTACGGCTAATGCATTGTTGCCAAATCTCAACATTATTCGGAGTACTGCGAAATAGCTCACAGGATTATTAATAATTATTATTTGGTATTAATAGAGGTAATGTGGTCAATGCATTATGTAGCTATTTTACGGATAGCCGGGTTACTAATAATAATTATTATTATTATTACATTTCTTGTTCGTTGTGGAGATGATTTTGTGATTTCTTTGTCTTCAATAATGAATTATTCATCTACTGTATTATCTACATTAGAGATATAGAATATATATATATATATATATATATATATATATATATATATATATATATATATATATATATATATATATATATATATATATATATATATATATATATATATATATATAATATGTATAATGCGAAGGGTAGTCTTGACTGACTAGTTAAGAAAAAATGCGGATGTATCTTGAGGATGCAGTCAAAATACTGGGCTGTTTAAAAGAATACTCTTTGTTATTTGGTCGAGCTTTCGGAAATGTTTATTTTCTTTATCAAGACATTAAACATGAGGTTTATAGTGTGGCGAAGCTGCGGGCGATGCCGGACCTGAACACTCACGTAGCCAGCGCCCAACCGCGAATGACTTTCGAGGCGCTATGCACCGAGAAGAATCTGGACGATTCGAGACTTGCCCGAAAATTCAAGAACTTTCGGAGAAGTGAATGGTGAATATAAAAAGAACCACGCAGAGAGTTGGAGACAGACAGTCAGTGAAGTGAAAGTCGAATATAAACAGTTCCGTGATTGTTATATAAATTAGAGTATTGTGTTGTGTTATTGAATCATTGTATTTCGTTAAATAAATTATTTTAGAGTGAATTAGACTATAAATATACAACATTGGTGACAGAAGTGCGATTTTTAAATACAGAGTGTTCGAGTAAATAGACAGTTGGTGTATTTCGGACAATTGTTTTCGCGAAAAATAGACAGTGACTGATAAACATTTTTTCGTGAAGTTGACAGTTGTGTGTATAAATTGATACACTTCTCGAGTGTGAAATAGACAATAATAATAATAATAATAGACTGGTGGCCGGGAAAAAGACTGTGTGAAATAGACAATAATAATAGACTGGTGACCCGTGAAATAGACTGTGAGGCATAAACTAAGACAAAAGGTGTTCGAGGAAAGTTCGCCTGGTCGATTTGAATGTTGCGGAATTGAAGCAAGAACTGGAGGAGAGGGAACTTGATACAAGTGGTAAACAGGCCGTGCTTCAGGCAAGACTTTCTGAGGGATTAATCCAGGAGGGCGAGGATCCAGAAACATTTCTATTCGAAGTTTCTGGAATAAATATGATTTCCATAATGAGTAAACTCGACGGAATGGAAGACAAAATGCAACAGAATTCGGTGAGTTTAGAAGAAAAACTTCTAGAAAACTCGAATACTCTCAAGGAAGAACTTCAAGAAAAACTTCTAGAAAATTCGAAAAATCTAGAAGAAAAGCTGCTAGAAAATTCCAATAGTCTGAAGGAAGAATTTCAAGAAAGTTCGAAGAATCTAGAAGAAAAGCTTCTAGAAAATTCAAATATTCTGGAAGACAAACTCCTCGAAAATACAGAGGGCTTAAAAAAAGAACTTTCCGGGGTGGCGAATCGACTGGAAGGATGAATAGGAACTGTTTAGGGGCACTGTTCGTCAATTGATCAGGAGTGTATACGGTACTGTAAGTCAAGACAACAACCTGACAGCGGAACTGGAAAAATTGGTTACCATCTCTTCCAAGGGCATTAAACCAGCTCAACAGCCCAGATAGAGAAAATTAGTCAAGAAGTACCAAGACATCTTCGATACCGGATAAGGAAAAGGGGGCCGAACGAATGTAGTTCAGCATAAAATTGATACTGGGGATGCCCGACCGATCCGACAATCAGCTAGAAGACTTCCTCTTGCCAAGAAGGAAGAGGCTGACAAAATAGTCAGTGAAATGGGGAAAGATGGAGTTATTGAACCATCCGACAGTCCATGGTCCTCTCCAGTCGTGCTGGTGAAGAAGAAAGATGGAACAACACGCTTTTGCTATCGTCAACTGAACAACGTGACGAAGAAAGACAGTTACCCTCTTCCGAGAATAGACGACACCCTAGACACGTTGGCCGGCTCCACGATTTTCTCGACCCTTGATCTGAAGAGTGGATATTGGCAGGTAGAACTGGCTCCAGAAGATAGGGAAAAGACAGCCTTCACCATCGGCTCAGGACTGTGGCATTTCACCGTTATGCCATTCGGGCTTTGTAATGCTCCAGCCACATTCGTGAGATTAATGGAGACGGTTCTGAAAAGACTTTCATGGAGGACGTGTTTGGTATATCTCGACGATATTATTGTAGTTGGCAAATCGTTCGAATACCACGTAAAAAACCTGGAGGAGGTATTCCTGCGACTGAGAAACTCTGGATTGAAGCTGAGCCCCAAGAAATGCCACCTGTTCCAAAAAGAAGTACGTTCTTGTAAAAATAGTCTCTTCTGGTTTCTCATTTTCCTGTTCTTCTCTTTTAGCTTGAGAACTTTGTCCTTGAATCACCATCTTGCTTCTGCCTTCAGAATTTTCTTCTTGCTGATTAGTTTGTATAAATTTTTCTATCTGTTTCAGGTCATCTCCTGAAGATATTTCTAATGGGTATAACCGCTGGAATGGTCTTGTGAGTTCTCCATTCTGAGTCTTGACCTTTGCAACTCTGCATACTTTGTCTCTCCCCGGATATATTTCTTGGATTTTACCTAGTGGCCAATTGATTCTTTCTGTGTTATCAGAACCAATCAAAACAATGTCTCCGATTTTCAAACTACCGGATTTTCTTTGACCAGTATTGACCAACTCTGCCAAATACTCTTTCCTGAATCGAGTTCTTAATGTTTCTGAGCTTTTGAATGTATCTCAAGCGTTTTAAAATATGATTTTTGTCGATAATATCTAAATCAGGTGTTTCAAAAGTATTTTGTTCACTAATAAACATTGACGGTGTTAGAGGCACCAAATCATTCTGTTTTTCTGACAAATATATATTCCAATTGATATTTTTGAATAAATTACTTGCTCCAAAGAAATTAGTACCATTGTCGGAATAAATGACAGATATACGACCTCGCCTTGCGACAAATCGTCTTAGTGACATTAGAAATGCATCAGTCGACAAGGAATTTACTAATTCTAAATGAACTGCCCGGTAAACAGCACAAGTAAATAAAACAATCCATACTTTACTCCCACCCTTTAGATAAAGTGGACCTGCTAAATCTATTCCTGTGACTGAAAAAGCTTTATTATACTGTATCCGATCTGTTGGTAGAGGTGCAAAAGGTGTGTCTACACATTTACTGCTGAACCTTTTGAATTTCATGCATTTTTTTATCACTTCCCTTACAAATTTCCTACCCTTTAAAATCCAAAACTTTTCCCTCAATAAAATCAAAGTTGTTTGTATTCCTGCGTGACAGTTTCTGATATGATATTGTTCAATAAGTTTTCTTACTATGTCATTTTTGTATGGCAGAACTATCGGATATTTGAATTCTTCATTATATTCCCCTATGACCAATCTAGTTTTCAACCTTATAAGTCCAAATTCGTCCACCAAAACTTGAATATTATTTAAAGAAATAGGATTTTTTCCAAAATTCTCCTGCTGAACCATTCTGAGAAGGTAATAAAACGAAATATCCAAGCAATCATTCTTATTATTTTATGATAGCTCGAGAAATAGTTGAATTCCCTAGTTGAGCACAATTCCTGAAACACCAAATTGGAGACCACCGATTTCCTTTTTTCTTTATTGATTTCCTCCTCATTACCAAAGATCTCGCTGCGTGGCCAACTATCTTGCTCTTTCATTAACCAGTCTGGACCTCTCCACCACTGTTTCTCTAACAAAATTTTGCTGTTGCAACCCCTAGAGACAATATCTGCAGGATTCAAGTCACCTGGTATATGATGCCATTCACATATTTTACTGCAAGACCTTATTTCCTTCACCCTATTTCCGACAAAAGTATTCCAGTTCTCCTTTGTTTTAATCCAAGATAGGCTACCATTGAATCGCTCCAATAATAGGTTTGCATATTATGGAATTCATCGACATTTTTCACAATTCTACATAATCGAACCCCAATGAGAGTAGCTAACAACTCCAACCTCGGTATAGTGATTTTCTTAGGAGCTACTCGAGACTTAGCCTGAATGAGTGTAACTGACGGAATTCCATTTTTCTCTGTCCTCAAGAAAATACAACAAGCATAACTTAGCATACTCGCATCACAAAATACGTGAATAGAAGAGTTTTCAGTATCTTGCAAATTACAAAACCTATAAAATGGTCTGGATATTCTACATAAACTCAAAAAAGGCAACTCTTTCAACCATTTATTGAATGACCTAACAATATCATCTGGAAGGGCACTGTCCCAATCAATTTTGAATTTCCAAGTTTCCTGAAGTAATAACTTCGGAACTAAGGTTGTTGGACTTGTAAAGCCAATTGGATCAAAAACCTTCTGCGCTATCGATAATAAGCCTCTCTTTGTCCTAGGAATCTTATTTAACTCATCAGTTGACCCTATATCACAATGGAGAGTATCAAGATCGTAATCCCACTGCAATCCTAAAACGGAAACAGCTTTCTCACCGCTTTCAGGATAATTGATGATATTTTCATTTTCCTCAGAATTATATCTCCATTCTCTTAAGTTGAAATTAGCCAAAGAAAGAAGATCTTTAGATTGCCTGATGAAGGTATCCAACTCTGATTTACTTCGAAGACTTGTTATACAATTGTCCACATAGAACGAATTTTTCAGCTTATCTGCAGTCTCCCTGAATTCATCCGGAGCCGTATCTAAATGAAGTCCTAAAGTTGCTGCTAACAAAAATGGACTAGACTTGACTCCAAATACCACTTTACAATGCCTATAAAATTTTAGTTCATGTGACACCAAATTATTCCACCACAAGAACCTGAGATAGTCTCTGTCATTGGAATTAACACTGATCTGCAGAAAGGCCTTCTCTATATCTGCAGTAACTCCTAACATACCTATCCGAAATTTTAGAAGTAATGAAGGGATCAACTCGATCAAGTTGGGACCTTTTTCCAAACAACTATTCAGACAAACCCCTTTCACATCTCTACACGAAGCATCAAAGACAGGTCGTATTTTTGTGGTAAGACTATTCTCTTTGATAACTGCATGATGTGGTAAATAGATCACAGAAGAGTTATCAGAATTTTCTTCAACCTCTTCTATAATCCCTAATTGCTCCCACTCTAGTAATACATTCTGATATTCATTAAATTTTCCAATGTTTACTAATTTATGTGTGGTAGAAAGTAACCGTTTATGTGCTATATCAAAATTATTTTCAAGTACTGGATGTCCCTCAATCCACGGAAGATTAACTTCATATCTATTTTCCTTGTTTAAAATAGTGGTGTTTCTGAAAAATTTCATTGTGTGTTCTCCAAAAATACCCTTCTCTTCAGTATTAGCTGGCTCGTTTATACCTATCCTATCAAGTTCCCACAAATCAGGAATGGAGAAATCAGTGAATACCGAAAAAATGTGAGAATTATTATTTTTGTAGTATTTCCCCGTTATTGTCCAACCTAGATGAGTTTCTATTGCCACCAAACCACTGTCTACACATTCTGTCTTACCAGTGAGTAATCTACCAAAGACATCGGCTCCTAACAATAATTCAATTTCAAATGGAGCGTCAATGCAAGAATCTGTGATGAATATGCCTTTTGAATTGAGATTACTGATTATATTTAAATCATCAAGCTTTGGAATAAAATTACAAATTCTGGTTTGATCTAAAACTGATATTTTACATTCAAACTGCTTGTTTAAACTTTGAATATTGATATCATAAATGTTATGGATACTTGGAGCTGATTAGTGCCTCCCAAAAACACCCTGAATAATGTTTTCTGTAGAAATCTTTTCAAAACCCAATTCTCTAGCACAGTTTGTTGAAATGTACGACCTTTGCGATCCAGAATCTAAGAGTGCACGAATAACCTTTTTCTTGTCATTACTGAAAAGTTGTATAACGAGAGTTTGCAATAAAATTTGAGATGAATTGTTGCTGGTCAAACTCTGCTCTACTTTTCTTTCATCGTCTGCATTAGTATATGATTGACTGCTTTTCACAGGCAAGTCAGGACAGAGTAAAGGATAGTGTTTTCTTGTGCAAATCAAACATCTTATGAAGTTTCTACAAAATTTTACACCATGTCCTTGCTTTAGACATGCAAAACAGGCCTTTTTATCATTAATTCGTTTCTTTCTATCTTCCAATGATAAGTTTTGAGCTTTGAGACAGTCCTGACTGGCATGTGATTTGTCGCAAAATATACAAATTGGAAATTTCTTACTCTTAGATCCTTCTTTACTACTTGTGGAGTAAAGTGCTGAAGCTGTGTACATTTCTGGATTGCTGTGTTGAAATTTTTCTTTATTCTTCCCCTGCCCAACCTGTTCATTACCTTTTCTGAAGCTTTTTTGGGCCAACTGTATCCTCTCTTCCGATTCTACCTCTCCTCGCAAAAATTCTAATAACAAAGATAAATAATAATTATTTCCCAAATCAACCTTATGAGTACCCTGTATATTTTGATTTTTAACTGTATTTCGATGTCTTTCCCAAACTTTGAGCAAATCTTCCGGAAGTGCAGACTCTACTAGTGGAAAAAGCATGGCTGCATACTTATCCTGTGTGACACCTAAAGTCTCTAATGCTCTCAGTTGCGTTTCTAATTTGTCATACAATGTAGCTAAAGATATACCTGATTTATTGTTGGTTGCTTGCTTGAGTACTAAATTCAATAACTCTCTAACATATACCTCAATTAGGAATTCGTCCTTGGCAAACCTGGTTTTCAACTGGACAATGGCATGTTTATAATTATTGCCTGCTGGAGGAAAACTTTCGATCAGTTCTCGTGCTGAAGACCTGGGTTCTGTAGCTTGCAGTAAGTATTGGATCTTATCATCCAAGTCGATTTCGTCATCCTCGTCGATTTTCTTAAATTGTCCCCAGAATCCCAACCAATTCTTTACATCTCCATCAAATTTCTTCAATTCCAGCTTTGGTAGCCGAAACTTCCTTTTATTTCTATCACCACAGGAACCGTGCGATGAATTCTGAGATGAACAATTTTTGGCCTCTTCTATGAAATTATCTTCTTTCAAAAGGGTTTCACATCTGGAACGGCAGCGAGTAATCTTTTCCCTGTAATTCTCCACACTGTCGAACTCTTTCTCAACATCTTCTTGACTGAGCTTTGTATTGAATAGGGCTTGTTCAATGTTTTCGTCAATACTGAAAAGCCTATAACCTTTTTCTTCTAAAACCTTGAGTAGCTCGATCACCGCTTCTTTATCTGGATTTTCACTTAACAAAACGTCTTCTATTTCGGCATAAGTTTTGTCGACGTGCTTTCTGAGTTGGTGACGTTTAATCTGATAGATTTCCATTTCCACTGTTCACGGTCGCCAAATATTGAAACTGGATTGAATTGATTCGTAGAAATCTATCGCTACTATTACTTTACTTGACTTGTAAGTTATAATTAATGAATTCGAGTAGAACTTTTACGTTTTAAATATTTTATTTTTGTTCTCATTACATTCAATTCTTAAAACATTTGTATCCATGCAACCAATTGCCAAAATATTCCTACTTTCTATACAATGTGAGAAATAATTCCCAACAGTTTGCGCTGCCAGCAATGGACCTCGGACACGACCCAAGGCCCCGATGCGTCAGTATAACGTAGGTAGTCCATTCGAGAGAATCGTTATTGACATCGCCGGCTCGTTTCCCGTATCACGGAAATAAATACATCCTTGTGGCAATGGACTATTTCAGCAAGTGGGCCGAAGCCTATGCCCTGCCCAACCAGGAAGCCATTACCGTCGCGGACGTCTTGGTGAAAGAGTGGATATGTCGATTCGGTGTTTCCTTGGAGCTGCACTCGGACCAAGGCAGAAATTTCGAATCCAACCTGTTCCAAGAAACGTGCCAACTGCTGAACATCCGCAAGACGAGAACCACAGCTCTACATCCACAGTCCGATGGAATGGTTGAGCGGATGAACAGGACTATCAATCGCCACTTGTCCAAGGTAGTCTCTGACCATCAAAGAGACTGGGACCAGTACCTCCATTTGTTCCTGATGGCCTACCGTTCCGCAGTACACGAGTCGACCGGTCAAACCCCTACTAGTATCATAATGGGCCGAGTGCGACTTCCCTGAGACCTAAAGTTTGGGATGCCACCAGGACAGGATACCGCGGGAGAGGACTACATCAGCAAACTCCGGCAGCGAATGGAGGACATCCACGAAAGAGTCCGTTTGAACATCCCTGAGTGCCAGCGACCGAATGAAAGCGACTTATGACATCAATGCCGATGCTGGAGGATTTCAGGTTGGTGACCTAGTTTGGCTGTACAACCCGAAGGGTCGCCGGGGCCTGTCACCGAAATTACGGAATTCATGGGAAGGTCCGTACAAGATCATCAAGAGGATAAACGACCTGCTTTACCGAATCCACAAGCCACCCAGAGGTAAACCCAGGGTCGTTCATTTCAACAGGTTGACCAAGTCCGCACCCTCAGACCACCAGAGGATGCGATGACGTTCCAGAAATTCATGACCTTATACTCAAATGGACAGAAAGTGTCACACGGGGTAACTCGAGAGGAACCACGGGACCTTTTCAAAGTGCCAGTCGATTACGCCCTAGCACACTGTGTCGCAGAAGATCTTCGAATGTCCAGGGGCATCGCTGTGGTGTTCTCCAAGAAATTTGGCCAACTCCAAACACTACGAAAACAGAATCTAAAAATTGGAGGTGTGCTACAGCTGAAGAAGGGCCAGAGGAACATCTACTACCTGGTGACCAAGAAGCATTCTCAAGATAAACCGTCCTATGAAGATGTCTGGAGGAGCCTCACCCAACCGAGAGATACGATGGTGGACCAGAATCTGGTGGACTTGGCAATTCCAAAATTATCCTGTGGTATTGATGGGCTGGATTTGAGAGTTATAAGAAGTATGTTGGAGACGATATTCCGATCCAGCGGCATCCAGCTGTTGGTTTCCTGTAATCCTATTCCACGACCTAACATTAAGACTGTGGAGTGTTTTTTCCATCGAACTTCACGATGCAGATATGGGGAATCCTGAAAATATCGACACACTCCAAGAATGACATTTCGGGACGAAATATCTCTAAGAAGGGGGCAATGTGGCGAAGCTGCGGGCGATGCCGGACCTGAACACTCACGTAGCCAGCGCCCGACCGCGAATGACTTTCGAGGCGCTATGCACCGAGAAGAATCTGGACGATTCGAGACTTGCCCGAAAATTCAAGAGCTTTCAAAGAAGTGAATATAAAAAGAACCACGCAGAGAGTTGGAGACAGACAGTCAGTGAAGTGAAAGTCGAATATAAATAGTTCCGTGATTGTTATATAAATTAGAGTATTGTGTTGTGTTATTGAATCATTGTATTTCGTTAAATAAATTATTTTAGATTGAATTAGACTATAAATATACAACAATAGTAAAAAGTCAACATTAATGAGACACATATACACATTCATGATGGTGGAAAACATCCAATTCCTTTTTTAATAATTATTATAATAATTTCGGTTCAAACTTTCCTATTATATTTTTTGAAACTTGCACACATCCAGTACAGGGTGTTTAGTTTGAACAATGAGGTCTCCATCCAAGACAAATCTGAGGGCGCGTGCAACAAATTTCCTGAAATTTGTTAACAGAAGGGACATTGAAACCAAATAATGAGGCCCCCGAGGTCTCAATCCAACCAAAACCGGAAGCACTGCACCTTTCACCCAATTCACGGTCAATACCCTTCAGAGGCCATTGAATTCGTTTTCAAAGTTCTTTCTTTTCTTCTCCTTTCCAGCTCTTCGTATAGGCTTATTGTTCATTGGTCTACAAAATATTTCAGTTTTGCAGTATCTCCGTTTTTTTTGTGAATGTAGACTTCGCGGGCCTCATTACTGTTGATTAGCGACCTCTACGGAGACTTGTCAGTGAGTTTAGTGAAACTAACAGGGCCTCTAGTTTTTTGTTGGGTGGAAACCTTGGGGAATTAATTTTTCAAGATCAGTTGAGTCTTCTCTGTGAATTTGGTGGAATTCATAATTTTGTTGGGTGGAGACCTCGGGGACCTCGTTTTTCGAATACTGTGGGCCTCTGCTGAGTCCTGTCTACGAATTTGGTTGAATTTGTAGTGTCTTAGCTCTTTTATTGGCTAGAGACCTCGGTGACCTCGTTATTCGAATTCAGTGGCCTCTGCTGAGTCCTGACTGTGAATTTGGTGGAATTTACAGTGCCTCCATAATTTTGTTGTGTGGAGACCACGGTGACCTCGTTATTCGAATTCAGTGGCCTCTGCTGTGTCCGTGAATTTGGTGAGAGTTGCAGTGCCTCTGGTTTTAAACTGACGTGTATATCCATCTACGGATGGCTGCTGTATGCTAATACGAATAAAATATTATTATTATTATTATTTTTATTGGGTGGAGACCTCGGAGACTTTATTATTCGAATTCACTGGAATGGACAATAAAGACGCTATTATGATTATTGTTATTATTTATCATTTCTATTTTGCGTCCTGTTTCATTTCCAAAACTGATATTTCAAATCGCAAAACATAAAACTTATTACTTACATACTCCTTCAATTGTGTCCAAGGACTCCAAGGCTGTAGGCGGACCAATACAACATCCAACTGATGAACTGACAAAAACCCCTATCGACGTAACTTTCATTTTCGAAAAATTAAACAAATTACATCGGTTACCGCTGTCAGAACTATTGGCAACGCTGTACAGTAAATATGACAGTGACAATAATTCTGTGCAATATCTTGTGGACAGTAGCAGAACTACTTTTGTCTTTTCGTTTGTGTACTACAGAGGAATCACTTACTGGAGCGATTTACCGTTTTTTGTCCGAAGTTTCGAAAATAATTATTAAAAATATAAATCGTTTGATTTTATGTCTGAAAAATAGTATGAATAGTTCCTCAATGTTCAGTCTTCTAAATATCAGTTGCAAAAGCGATTCTTCTCAACTGTCTTTGATTTTATAACAAAATTTTCAGAATTTTTTTGAATTGTGAGAAAACGTTGAAGTTGAAAATTCTGAAAAAAATCGTGATTATCTTTTACTGTGACATTGATATGTCATGATATTTGAAATGGAATCTGATGAATGGTTTTTGGGAAAACTTAAAAAAACCTCTAACAGGTCTATTCACTATCTTTTAACGATGTCGTTAGAAGTCGTAACCAAGCGATAAGCCGTCACATAACGAAATAACAATCGTATTCACTATCTGTTTCTTCATCGTTATTTAACGATATATCGTTGCCAAAACATCGCTGAGCAGACGACACCTATTTGGCTGTCATAACTGTCAACAATAATTAATAGACGTGTTCAGCAAAAAAATTATTCTCACTCGTCCTTTGCAAAATTTAAATAGTAATACAATAGAAAGGGATCAGTTCGAGCGGGACATTTGGTTGTAATCCTAGAAGAACTGCAAAGGTGTTATGATGATTTATGAATGTAAATCGGATCACGTATCTGTTGTTCCATAGAGAGTTGAATCGGAGATTCCTGAAGAAAATTTTTGGAAAGATTTTAGATTAACCAGAGAACTGGCGTGGGAGTTATTTAACGAAATGAGCGATCACTCTGCAATGTCCCTCAGGAATGCGAGGATACCTTCAGTTAAACAAGTAAACAAAAAATACTAACATGGTGGTTCTTCGGTAGTTGGCGAAACGTCGAGATCTTCTCTCAACATACGTCGGCATTACTACCCGAAGAACCACCTTGTAAGTGACGATGGCCGCGAAAGCCTTTCACAAAAAATACTAAATTTCCATTCAATAACCAATTTTAGACAGTTTTCTTTTAGCATGGCATTTTTTTGCTCATGGCAAGCACCAGAAATCTATGGCAAAAGATAAATCATGTGTCATGTCCCAGTCTTCTGTAGGCAGCAGGTGTATTCACGACGTATCAGAAATATTGGTTGTTCATTTGGCCCCTTTATTTATGTAAAATTCCCAACAGAGCAGATCAATTTGGCTGTTAGGCGGTGCCGAGTTTCTTTGAGAATTTCTGGTTTACTTGGTTCATACTTATTTGTACAAAAACACTAGTTTTTTTTTTCAATTTATCCAAATATACGGAAAATTGTTGCCTTTATAATAGTTTCACTACTTTTTTTTCACAATTCCTTGATATTCACCAATTTCCATAATTGATTCAAGTTTCCATAAAATAGTCAAAAAACTGAAACAGGCAGTTTCCAAATTTTGTTTTCATCCATCATTCAATCACAAAACATGAATTTATATTTACTACCCGTCTCAAAAATTCAGGTTGGTCGTTATTCGTTCGGTAACGATTGAAGCTGTAACGACAGAATTTCTGGATTGTCGTTTAGATTGACGTAATCGTAAATTAAACTACAATCGTTAATTCGTTAATCAACGACTCGTTAAATAATGACTTTTTAGAGAATAGACCTGTAAAAGTAAGGTTTTTATTTTTTTCTCGAAAACTGTTTAGCAGATTTTCTTCTACATCTCTCTAATTATTCAATTCGAATGCCAAAATAACTCAAATTTTTTTCAAAATTTTTAACCTTGCCATTAATTTTTTCATGTGTTTACATGAACCTTAAATGAGATACTTGTAGGGTACTACATTATGCCAGGGTTTAATTTAACATTCTTTGCTATGGGATGTGTTTTAAAATATGTTTTCATTTATCAATGAAAAAACAAAACTTGAGTTTAAATGTGAGATTGCCTACACACAAGGCCTATTGTGGCTTGACAAACTTACTGGACATTATTACTGACATCTTCCAAAAAGATGTTAACCATAACATTTACAAGAAACTACACAATATCTAAACAGTTAAAGAGAAAATTACAAACAAGAATCTTACCTGTAATCTAGCAAGTTCTTCTCTCAATCTGTCTTCCCCCCAATTCTTGTTGGCCTGTTGAAGTTGAGTTTCCAGAGCAGATACTCTGGATAAAAGTCTTTCTTCACCAACGTATGCTTGCCAACTTTCATCTGCAGATTTTCTAGTCTCATTCACAACTTGCTGCAAGGCAGTAAGTTTTGTTTCAAGGCAGTGTTCCCTTTGATTTGCTTCCTGGATTATTTGATTAAGCCTATAAAGGTCATCCAGAGGAACCATTCCTACAATAATTTTCATATCTCAGCCAAGTGGAATTTCATCGTACTCCTCTTAAACTTATTTGGAATACTTTTATTTTTCCTTTAACCTGTTTATACTTTAATTCTTACCATGTCTATCTCCTTCTGTAACAGGGCTTGCTTTTGCCTCTTTTCCATCTGGCATATAGAGTTTAATAGTAGCTATAATACATCCATGAGTCACTTTTCTATTATTTTCAACAACATCTACACCAAACTGTACAATATCACCAGAGCAGAGCTCATGATTCTCTGTTTCTGCTGACAATCGGTTATTATTAACAAAAGTACCATTACTGCTTTTGGTATCCTAAAGTTTAATATGAGATATTTAGAAAAAATATAGATAAGCTAATGTATACATACTTTCAAGAAAAACTTTCCATCTTCATACCATAACAGAGCATGATGTCGAGATAGTACTTTACAATCAAATATTGCATTGGTAGGTGTAGGTTTAGCTCTTGCTACAGATCGGCCTATTTTCACATGCTCATCAAGAGCTACACTTCGTTCTTGAAAAAAGTGGGAATTGGGGCGACAACTAAGAACTGCTTTAGGGATCATAATTACATTAGATATTTCTACATCACTGCGGTAAGTAGTGACACTTTTCACCCAATTACCACTTACAACAACCATTGCCTGAAAATTTAGACCTCACTTCAATACTTACAATACCTCTCACAACTTTGTTTACTATTATACAAACAGCCAAGATTATTTCTTGGTTCTTCAAGAAAAGTTATAATATCCTCACCTGGAAACGTTAATATTTCTGACTTTTTCTCAACTTTTTCATAACATTAAAAACACTAGATTAAAAACGTCAAAACATGTGGGCGTGAATTTAGAGATAAATTGTTTCTATCAGGAAAATTTTAATTCCATATCCAAGTTACCAGATGACCATTTCTTCAGTTGATTTGTTTTGTAGTTATTTTGCTTTGACTAATTTGCATATTTATCAAATTTATCCATGACTACAAATGATGTAATCTGAAAATTTCTTTATTTTAATTAGTTTTTATTTCATCTGACATTATTGACATCATTTCATTGTACTACCTCAGTTCCTCAGTATACGTAACAACCGGTAGTCCACTTCAGCTTCTTTGATCCTTTTTAGTATCAACTTTTATCGGACCGGACGCCATGACCCTTTGAGGATAAAATGTTAAATCTGTTATGGTGGATTTATGCAGCAGTCATAAGTTATAAGTTTCAAGTCATAAGGAAGAATATTCGTCAATGATTGGTTGGAATAAACGGACCAACCAATCATTGACGAATATTCTTCCTTATGACTTGAAACTTATGACAGCTGCACAGATTAATCTGTGACTGCTGCATAAATCCACCATTAGAAACTTGGGATGTGTTGTGTCGGTTACCATTGTTACCAACCATAAAAAGGCGAGACCATACTTTTCCAAATTCCTCAATTTGTCTGGAAACAAAATGGCTGCGAAATACTTTATAACTTTCTGTGAATTCAAATAAACTAGAACCGCAGAAATTAGATGATAATATCGATAATAGACGCTCGGTACCCTTGAACTGTTTCCAATTAAAAGCTTGAACCTGAACCTCAGCTAAACTGAATACATGAGTTTTCACTTTCCACAGGATATCGGTGATCGTTTTTTCGCTGTCAGTTTGGTAATATATTTTGTTTTTAAATGTTGAAAACACTGATTCAAGTAAATCATATCTGTCATCTGTCAACATCAACTTTGTTATGGTGGATTTATGCAGCAATCATATAAGTCATAAGTCTTAAGTCATAAGGAAGAATATTCGTCAATGATTGGTTGGCCGTATATTCCAACCAATCATTGACGAATATTCTTCCTTATGACTTAAGACTTATGATTGCTGCATAAATCCACCATTAATAGTTTTGATATTTGGCTACTGAAACTATAACACAGATTAGAAAACATTCAGATAGGAACAGAGCCGGCCTTAAGGGTGGCCAAGCGGGGCGCCGGCCCCGGGCCTCGCGCCTTTAGAGGCCTCGCGCTACCGAAGGTTTCGTTAATAAAATCATACTGAATACAATTTAAAAAAAACTTTTATACGTTATAAATTTTCTGCTACTACTGAAATTCTGATAATGCTCGCAACGCCTGATTTTCTTTAACAGGAAGGAACCAACCTCCTAAGTACGGAACTGTACTTTAGGCTCTACAACTCTCCCGCCAGTCCCGCCTATCTACATTTAGGATGATCACGTGTTAGAACACGACATGTCATTAGTTGCGTTCAGCCGTTCAACATCACAGTTTCGTATTTATGTTTAACAGTTCTAAATAACTGAATATTTCTTCATTTCGTGTACCTATACTCTATAGTCTATATTGACGACATTAACGTGATCGTGTTTATGTAGTCGCAGACAGATTTATTATCGTTATTCCATTCGTTATTATGGGCCGAGACCGCGATAAATTTAGAAAATTCACCAGTGGAAATAAAAAACTATTGAACAAACGATCAAAGGAGACATTCTTAAAAAAACAATTTGGTGCGATTGATAAATTCACATCAATCACATCTTCAACAGCAATCAAGAATTAGAAAGAAAAAGAGATTGTTTGGCTATGAGGGTGACGACGACCCGATAAGTTCAAACAGAACACCTAGAGACACTTTTGAGATAGAGTATTTCTTTCCAATTTTGGACACTGCTATCGAAGCAATAAACACCCGTTTCACCCAAATGAAGGCGTTCTCGGAACATTTCGGTTTTTTATATAACATTTCAAAATTGCGACAAATTACTGAAGAGCTGAAAAAATGCTGTTTCGATTTGGATTTGTATCTCAGTAGTGGGGAACATCGGGATGTAGATGGAGCAGAACTATTCATCGAACTAAGAATTTTGAGAGAAGTTTTGCCACCAGAAACACTTACTGCAATTGACTTGTTGAAACGACTGAACGAAATGGGAAATCCGTTTCCCAATACTTTTATCGCATATAGGGTACTATTAACAATTCCTGTTACAGTTGCTAGTGCGGAAAGGTCATTTTCTCGTCTGAAATTAATCAAGACTTACTTACGCACATCCATGTCTCAAGATCGTTTAAGTTCATTAGCCACATTATCGATAGAGTCTGATATAAGTGCGAGGCTGGAGTTTGATACCATTATAGATGAATTTTCGAAAATGAAAGCTAGGCGGGTGATTTTTTCATAAGATCTCATGAGTCTCACATGTACGTTTCATGTTTCATTTTCACTCAGTGAAAGAATTCAAATTATTATTTTATTATGAGTTTTGTTTTGATGTTTCGTTTGAATATTCAGAGTTTTATTTTCGTTTTCGTTATTGATAGGTATATTACGTAATATACTTACTATATATTGTTTTGTTTAGATTTTGTTACATCTTTCATATTATTTTATCTAGTATTAGTTATTATATTATCAAAACATTCAAAAGTGTTTTCCCGCCAAATTGATTTAAATTATGTATTTTATATTTTGAACATATATTTAGTAGGCTTGCCATTCGAGAGGTAGTAAGGGGAAGGTGAATAAATGAGAACATTGAGTAAGCATTTCTTCAAAGGATAAAAATATAAATTTATTAATAAATAAAATATATGAGGGCCTCGCAAAACAAGTTGGCCCCAGGCCTCGCGCTCACTAAGGCCGGCTCTGGATAGGAAGCTCCACCCATTTCCTTTGATGTTTCGTCGTTTCGATTGCCGACTCTATAGGCGTTTTCCATTTAGGTGTGTTAAGCCCCAGAGCTTCAAGCCCCTGAGATCGGAAATTACTATCACTGACTTTTTCGCCAAAAAACTGTGTATTCGCGTTTTGACTTTTGTCTACTTGTGCTTCATGCACCAATAAAACGGTTGGTGCTCGAGGGGCAAGAGGAATGTCAATCGGTGCTTGAAGCCCCAGTAAATGGAACGCCTGGTCATACGCTCTGAGTAGCTCTGAGGCCTCTGAGGAGCTCCTTTCGTTAAATGGAAAGCAGCTTATGACCTTGGCCCTTTAATGGTGGATTTATGCAGCAATCACAAGTCATAAGTCTTAAGTCATAAGGAAGAATATTCGTAAATGATTGGTTGCAATATACGGACCAACCAATCATTGACAAATATTCTTCCTTATGACTTAAGACTTATGACTTATGATTGCTGCATAAATCCACCATAAATTGGTGTGCACCAATGTTGCCAGATCTATAACGAATATCTCGGGCACAGTGTTGCCATTGTATGGAACGTATACATTTGATTTGTCAATTGTCATT
Organism: Chrysolina oricalcia; assembly: GCA_944452925.2. Lineage (NCBI taxonomy): Eukaryota > Metazoa > Arthropoda > Insecta > Coleoptera > Chrysomelidae > Chrysolina > Chrysolina oricalcia. The sequence continues at coordinate 32,843,405 of OX101811.2, read as the reverse complement.
AGTGTCAAGAATGAGAATTTGACAGATGTTTTTTGCAGAAATTAACATATAACATTAGTTTATTAGTTAGCTTAAAATGATTTAAATGTTGTGCCAATATTGCTAATCTAAAATGCAGTGTGTTCCAACATTTGGTTAACCCTTTTATACAATTATAAAATTTCATGAGTAAATTTTTTACTGGATAGATTATTAATTTCCAAATTTCTTGATTAAAACTGAAATACGATAATGTTTAAATGTAAATATGTAGATGAAAGAATAAAATAAAATAAAAATATGTAACCCTGCAAAGATGAAACTTCGAGCACTCCCAGCTCGTACCTCTCCACCCACAAGGAATTCAGATGATAATGGTTTCAGTAGAGAGTCTATGACTACGTTTATCTGGACGATCTCTATCCGCTTCAAATTCAATAGCATTGAGTCTAGTGAAACCACCCTTCAGTTTATATCATAATATTTAAGTGGATCGAAGAATAATATTCTTCAATCGGATTGAAAAAAGCTAACTTCACAGCAAATTGTCGAATTTCGTAACCTTAAATTTCTTGTGTTCTGCAAATTAAATCACGATATAACATGTTTTTCCTTAATCAGCTGAATGAAAAAACTGCTCTCTTCTTTGAACCTCCGAGCAATAAAAGATATAGAGAGGGCTTTCGTGTCTCTTTCTTGAAAGCAGCATATCCGACGTTGTTTATAAATATCCATGCTCGGATCATGTTAAAAAAAGAACATTTTCGGATATTTCCGTTTCCACTCATTAATCAGGTTGGAATTCCGTATTGTTATTCACTCTTAACTTGGCGATCTAGTTTGTTTACATGCGTTGACAACTTATTCATCGTCTTGTCAGTTCAGCAGTGGCATTCCGTGTACCCTCGCTTCATAGCGAGAGTAGAATTCTACAAAATTTGATAACTATCGCTTCGTTCGGTATTCCGTGTACCTTTAGAAGTCTTGCTTTCGAATCGAAAGAGATCGGGATTATTTGACACTGTTTGTGTCGTCCTGAAAACATTGAGCAGGTTTTTGGAAATTAATTTTATGTTATTATCTTAGGCCGGGGCAACTGGCAAAGATTGGTTTGTTTAATTTTTTGTTGTTGTTGTTTGTTGTTTAATTGTAAGTGTGTGATAGTCTGTGAATTAGATATTTTTATAATTGACCCTTGCCTCTGTTAGTTTGGAAGTTTTGTATAGTTACAGTGAGTGTTCATAAATGAATGTGAGTTTATTGTTGTAACCTGTAAAATTTGGAAAATCTTGACAAAGTGCCAAATTCGCGAAAATGCGCAAAGGGTGCGACACCTACAGTCCAAAATATATACTTCGAGGATGGGGAATTAAAACAAATCAAGTCAACATGTGATTAGTGCAAGTGCAAGAGGTATTACTGGGTCCCGCAGTTCAAACACTTATAAAGATACAAATGTTTCAATATACATCTTCCTAAAAGATTCATATCTGTGTGAAACAGATTATAATGGTAATTTCAGAAGATTTTATACCGTTATACTGTATCTTGGCAATTTCAGTCATTTCAAGCAGGAAACGTCTTGATGTTCAATATTGACTATAATTTTAATGCTCTTTAAATTTCAATTGACTTCATGAGGCTCCGATGTTGGAGCAGAAGTTTTGTAAAACCAGCCCAAATATCTCGAATTTCTCCACATGTTTAACTTGACACAAAATAATACGTCCGCTTTCAATGCATGTTCGCGTTTCACTATCGGCCGATTTCTATCGCCAATATATTTGATCTAAATTGATCTCTCAACAAGTAACATCCTTCAAAATTTTCCTTTATCGCTTAAAATTCAAAAAAGAAATGATGATTTATTTACCATTGAATCAAATGGGGGTTCACATTGTTTTCTCCATTCCATTGACAAGTTTGACAGATACTGCAGCGCCAACTATATTGTCGTGAATTGGGGTTGATTCACGACTAACTAGGTAGATACTGATCATTCATAGATTTAAAACACTTTAGAAAAATATAAAAACATTTATTTTACTATGTACAAATATGAGGTTACGACGATTGAAATTAATGAAGGAAATAATCAATAAAGAATTAATGAATTAAAGAATTGATGAATTAAATAATTGATGAATTAAAGAATTGATGAATCTCTCCTAGCTATTGATTGGATAAATTATTTTAAAAAGATCTTTACTTACAATACATATCGGCTTAAACAGTTTATGAACATTTTCCATTTATTTAATATCGAATCTTCCAAACTCCCCCCATAGCTGTGGGCACGGCAGAACTCTAAACTCGACTCGACTCGACTACCAGATCGAACTATCAGTGGCCTTTTAGAAAACTCTTGTTTATGTTCTGTTGAGGACAAGTTGTGTCTCAAAAATAAAATATCTTCGCTCACGTACTGAATTGTAGAAGGTAAAAAGGTTACCCACGTATTGAATGATAATGAAATATTTTAATGTACAGGATGTTCCATATATTTTTGACAATATTTAACAAGTTTAATAAGCTCTAGCCAATCAGAAACTTGTAGCATCAACGCGTCATAGTGACGTACTTGGGTATGAGTACAGAGTCGAACTCGAACCAAGCAACAAAACTGTCAGCAGTAACTCTCATATAACAAGAGCTAGTCCGTCACTGTCTATAGAGAACGGCGGCCATGACACGTCTTACTACGTCACATTTCGTCACAAATATGTTCTTTCATCTCTTTCTACTAGTGTCCCCATTGTCTTATGGGAATCAAACACTCCTTGTTAAATTTTAGTCTCATTGCCGAATACTTGCTTACAAAAATGCTGCCTGCAAATTTACTCGGGATACAATTGAATGAACTTCAAAGAAGGGAGCAAATTCGAAACTAGAACAAGAGTGATGAGGTTTGACAGTGATCCATTTGTCTTGAGAGACCAACAGTTTATAGATTTGTAATTCATATGTCTTTCTCTTTTAAAAAATCCAACTTAGAGCAATAAGAGTACGTCTTAGCGAACGACACTACACACTTGCATATCACATAGTATAGTACATAACAGAGTTCAGCCAATCAAAATGCCAGTAGCGTCGGATATTCGCATTTTGATTGGCTGAACTTCGATATTTCTTTAGGCTATGCGCTATGCTGCCATGCATGCAAGTGTGTATGTGATAGAGCATTGAAGTCCGTTGCTCATGCACTAATGGTTTGCCCTGAAGTGACTTCACTTCATGGCGGTTTGATCAATTTTTTTAATGTCATCATCAAAGCCCGAGGCTCAAGCCACAGCTCAAAAAAAATCCATCAATTTCGGACGTGGTAAGGCTCGGACCCGCTCCATTTCAAAAAAAGTTGTAAAAACTCGCCAAAATATAATTTAAAATATCTGAAGATAGGGAAAAACATCGAGTCGCCAAATAATTTCCGTAGCTTCACATGTTTTTGTATGTTGTATCTAGTAGACTGGAATACGTTTCAAACGTCCAAAATAATTTAAATATTGGGAACCCATAGACCATATGGGCTAGCTGTGTCGAGAGCATTAACTGGATTTATTTATGAAATACATTTTGCACCTTTCAATTACTTTTTTTTCCTTGGTGTCTTGGCATCGACTGATATGGTCATTAGCCACGTGTTCTGGATAGGCCTTGTTACTAACTCCATGCGCCAACTTAGGAGCAGCACTGTTAATTGGGACGCAACAGTGAATCGTGCAGGACTCACCCCAGTCACTGAAATATACTTTATAACTGGAATGCCAATGCAGGCATATGCGCGAAGAATTTTTGTGCCAACCATGGGAATGGAAATATCAGAATCTGCGCCGACGCAGTAGATGAAAAGATGTGAAAATCATGTCTTTGATCATAACAGAGACCAGTGAATTGATCTGTGATCGAAACATACGTCTTTGATCAATGAATTCGGCCAGGAGCGGCTTAGGCACTATTTATAGCAGTTCATTGAGTTCAGTCGTCCATTTTATGTTTGGTTTTGCTTGTGTGAGTTTTTTCCCAGAAAATGTTCAAAAAAAGAGTAGCTAGGTTAATCACATTTTAAACTCCTTGGTAGGGCATTGTTTTTCAATTTGTTTTTTATTATAAATTATTTTTTATCGTGAATGAAGTTCATTTTTATTCTGGGAAAATGAATGTGGTATGGTCATTTTTCCACGATTTGATATTTGTGAAGTCGTTTCAAGCTGATCCAAATTGTTAGCGTTAGACTGCGGTGGGTTTTCAACAATTAAGTCGTATAGAAATTCGTCATCTATACTATGGACCAGACCGGTCCTGTTTCGAATATTAGTACGCATGCTCCCGCCTTGACTTTTTTTACTGCTGCGCGAGGTTCAAAAGGGTACACTTTTGAGAAGTTGCATTGGCATTCCAGTTATAAGGTATATTTCAGTGACCCCAGTGCAGCCACGAGATTTTAATAATTTAATTGGTCAAATTAAATTAAAAAATTCCAGCCGCAACTGGGGCTCGAACTTCGGACCTTTCGACCCAAAGTCGGACGCTTTAACCACTGCGCCACGCCCCGACATTTTTCAATTACTTACTAGTGTTTTTGTGGCGAAAGGATGAACCACTCGTATGTAAATTACGAGCAACCCCAGAATTCTTCGAAAGACTTGTGCGCCCTAGGAAAGAGGATGCCCTTATTTTTTAACATGTTATTCCATACCAATAATCTCTGAATATTCAGAAATAATTATATTTATATTTGCCAAAATCACACGAATGTCACCGTTCGTGTTCTTTGGTTCTGACACAGTGTCCTGTGGACAAAATCATTCGTTCTCTTTCTAAGCGAGAACTTCCTTGTCAATGTGGAATTCTATAATTAATAGCTACAGTCGCTTCATTTGGTATTCCGTGTGCGCATATGAAAGTCTCGCTTTCATATTGCTTTCCAATCGGAAGAGTTCGTAATTTCTATCTCGTTCAGAAAACATCGATAAAATTTTGGGAATTTTCATTTTGTCATGTTTGCTTTATGAACTTTTGTAACCATTAATCATTCAACTATTTTATAACCATAAAAAAATAAAAAATATAATGTGGATATTTTTCCTCAAAAATTTTAGTAAAAGAATTATGAATGGAGCTATGGAGTAGTTATGGAAATCTATCTCAGGAACGGGCGAAACGGCGAACCTTTGGTACAAATATTCTGATGTTTGCTGTACATTACGTGGATTTTCCTTTTGAATCCTTTTACAAATTGATGAGAAATATTTGAGCAACCAATTCCTCAAAGAGATGAGCAGTTGTAATGGATAACATCAATGTTTATATTACAGAATAATATTTTGAAGGAAGAATGATTCAGTATAATTATTAACAATACGCATTTTACGAAGACATCTCACACAATCTTACAAGATCCCGGACCTCTGCCCTGCCTATAATTTTTATAATTGGTCTCGCCACGGAAGAGAACAAGAAATCAATGTGAGCTTCAACTATCGTTGAGGAATGTTATTTTTGGTCCAACTACATTTACAAGGGTACCGCAGAGGATTGATTCAAAAAATCAATTTCATAGATCTAGCCAAACATCAGTTTAGATATATAAATAAATATTTCCAACCTCAGTGACAGGGAATGAGGATACTGCAATATTGTCATTTGTGGAGAGTACAATTTGATATTTTATATTTTTATCATAATAATGTAAAAGATATGGAATATCTCCCACAAGTGAGAAAAACTAGGTGTATGAAACAAAATGACTGCATAAATTCCATTAGCAGTAATCTAGTTTTCAGCTCTTTTCTGGATATTTTCATAATGAAATAGAGCCATTGTGGTCGTGATGGTAGAGTGTTTTCTTCTCAAGGCCATGTACTCAAATTCTAGCATGGTCCTGTACATGGTATCACATGTTGAAAGATTAGGGCCTTGTCTTCCCTAGCTCGAAGACTTCTGAGGGTTGCTCGTAAGGGTGCATGTAGGAGGTTAAAGGAAAGAACAAATTTTGAACAAATGCATAACATGAATCAATGAAAAACAAATAGATATTTCTACTATTGAAATAAGAAACCAAAATAACAAATTCCATTTGTAATCCCTACTCATATTTTCACTTCAGGAAAATATTCAGAGGAAAAGTTGAGATTGCCAAAATAGGTGCGTTCGATTCTATATATTTATTGTTTTTTGCAACTTCCAATAAACTGTGAGAAAGGTTTGGCAACCATTCAAATCTCCATTATTTCAACCCCTATAATGATCCCTAGTTGGTATTCATAAAGTTCCCTCTACCAATTACTCTTACGTACCATTCCTACACATCTAGAAGTATGAGACTGGTAACAGTTATTAGGAATTAGGAAATTTACTGAAACATTCCTTGTAATAATAAATGAATAAACTGCACTTAGGTATTATTCATTTTAATATTGATTGGATTCATGTGATAAGTCATGCATTGAATTATTGATTATTTGCTACTGTAATAATTGTTTATTTCCAAGTTATCTTTTTTACTTATTAATTTTTATATACCCATTCTATACCTATTGTTTGGATAATTCTTATTTAGAAGTTTGAATTATTTAAAAGGCGTGCACCCGTTTACTAAATTAAACAAAAATACAGAAATGGAACAATTTATCGAGTTACTTCAAGAACCCAAAAATTTGGTTCAATGTTTTTTTTTTTAAATAGTGACGTTAGTAGACACAAAGTCGGTTGTTTGAAATTCGAAATTTCCGGCATTAACCTCTTAAAATAACACTCTATCCCTTTCTAAACGAGAATTTCCTTGTCTTCTCGACACATTCTAGGCTATCGCTTCAAATAACGACAATCGTCCGAAGCGAGTGCTGCGAGTGTAGCTAAAGTGCACACGGAATACCACTTTCTTCAACTGTAGCTATTAAATGTAGAATTCTATTGTAAAAGGGCCAAGATGGCGCTTCAAATGCTGTCAAATATCTATTTGTCGCCTGGAAACTGTCGCTAACTGTATACACGGAATACCTTTTACGTCAAAACGTAGTGATATGTAGAATTCTATGGCTCACGTAATCCCACCGCAGTTTGGATTTGAGCCTATTTGTATAATTGTTTTAATTTTAATAAGTGGTAGAAGTGTTGTGTTGGATTGTTGAATTGTTATATTAGAGACCTTATCTCTGCGAAATGGCGAAAACGTGTGAAGTTTTTGGGCTGAAAAAGTTATCAAGCACTAAACAAACATTCCACAAGTATCAAATCAAACCATGGGCGTCTCAGCATGGCATATACCATGTTTGATGGGCATACCCTACTTAGCTTTTAGTAGTATTATTAAAGAGATTGTTACGGATTCCCGATTGTGAGACAAAAATACACTTTTTGTTGAAATAGCTTAAAGAAACTTTGTACTTTGAGAAATGATTACCTGTTCATAAATAGGAAAATACTTGTTGCAGTAGGTACACTGAAAAATAAGTAAGTAAGCAAACTCAACTTTTGAAAACCGAATTCAAATTATAAGTCACTAGCTATAGACCCAATCTGCTGGGTACTGGAATGTTTTTTTCATATACAGGGATTATCACATAACCCGTTCATCAGAAGTTTGCGATGCTTCCATTTGAATAAAAATGTTGCTTCCGGTTAAACCGTGCGTGGACATGAACTTCTTGACTGTAAACGAAACACTGTATATCATCACAAGTTTAAAATCTAATGAACGGGTTACGTAGATATAATGATTGTCAAGACAATAATTTCATTCTCTCATATTCCTTATGATACTTTGACATTTGTTCAGATTACCAAGCAATAGAGAAATTGCCCAGTTGTGGTGTGCATCACTCTCTTAGAAATCCTCAGTTATCTGTTCTAACCACTTTTGGCCTCACCATATTTTTCGGTCAGGTTGTAGAACTATAATCAGTAAAGGAGCATTACCAGTCTTGGATAAATCTTGATCTGATGCGATGACAAGGTAATATTTTTGCAGCTAAATAAAAAACTTGCTTTCCAACCAGGCATGTGGTCTATCGATGTCGATACATGTGATAACAAATTTGTCTGCAGCGACCGTATCTAATTAATAATATGTAAGAAAATGTATTAGCACGCCACTGGTTCTAAGCTTAGCTCCAGTTTCAAAACAATAACAAATCTCCCCCTCACCTACAAATCATAACAAAGGATAGCAGTATGCAGCTTTCACATCAATATGTGTTGTTTATATAGAAATGGCACCTCTATATCTTTTATTGCTCGGAGCTTTGGACCATACGTTTCTTTTCTTAATTATTATTTTGCTCTCCATTAATCTGAATTTAGCTACTTTTACCTGTCATTTGTCAATTTCAAACTCGTTTATCTCGTAATTTCCACTGAAATGAAATTATAATATGATGACATAACATAATATAATATCATTTCAGTGGTAATTTCACTTTTCTTCAAGGCGATCGGTTGGGTCCAATCATTGTTTATATAGAAGTAAGATAGTATGGTGGATTTATGCAGCAGTCATAAGTCATAAGTTTTAAGTCATAAGGAAGAATATTCGTCAATGATTGGTTGGTCCGTATATTCCAACCAATCACTGACGAATATTCTTTCTTATGACTTAAAACTTATGACATATGACTGCTGCATAAATCCACCATTGTCAATGCCTGTGTAATTGGTGTTGGACGCAAACGCGAGTGTCATCTAGCGTGATTAGTTACAAACATGAATATTTGACGTCATTTTAATGCAGGTTCCTTCAAAATACCCTGATTCTCCAGCCTAATGCTGTCCCATTGCTTCAATCGTTGTATGAGGATTACACTCATACAACGCTTCGATGAAGTTACGACATGACTTGGAGGTCAGATCACTGAAGTTGTCATAACCCTCCGGTTTCTGTAAAAAGCAACAATTTTTCATGAATCCCTTTGAAAACCCGATAAAAATCCCATTTGTTTCGATAGAAACACGATTTTTAAAAATCCAACTTCGAGAGTGCATCTCTCGCGAAGCCATGCCCACTGCGGGCCGCATCTATAAATATGCGAGAATTGCTCCCGCCAAGCGCCAAGTCAGTACCACAGCTTAGATAAATCTAAGCTGTGTCAGTACCAAAGAGTAGGGGTCATGACCCCTACTCTTTGTCAGTACGTTCCCGACCGCTGAAAGCCAGAGCTTCGTTTCACTTTCTTAGTGATTTTCGGACTTAGCCGAAATTTCCAAGAAGTTTCGATTGAACGAGTGTTCGTCTTTATCATTCAGCCTATTTCGTTGGGAATAGTTATCCCTTCTGCAGACAGCGAAAGGGCTTCCGCTGCCGAGAAATTCACAAAGCATTTCCTTCCAAAAGCCAAATTGGAAAAAAAATATATTTACTCCCGCCATTCTCCGAAGGAAGAAAATTTGCAACTCTGCTTTTTCACTCTTCAAATATTGGGAATCTACCGCCTGCACTGGAGAAACCTCTGGGCCGGAATCAAGAAAGGTTCATTTCCTGAAAATTCTGGTTTTTATCTTTGCTGCTTCCTGGTTCCTGCTCCTGTCCAGACAAGTCAAGACCTGCAAAAGAGAAATCAAGGTGAATCTTTCTCAATTGTTATTTTTCACTGTTTCAAATCAAACCTTAGTGACTAAAATCGAATAGTGAACTTTGCTTTTGGTGTTTTCTTTGCTATCAAGATTTTTCGCATAATCCCGTTTATGTAAAAACTTAAATAATAGGAATTCTTCCTGTGATCCAATTCGTAGACTTTCTTTAGGACTAAAGTAAAATCAAAGCAAGTGCATTTTGGTGAACATTTTTCTGAACTTTTTTTTGTTGGTAATTTCTAGACGAAAATTATTGAACTTTATTGCGTTGATGTTCAACTATTTTACTGATACTATACAATTTATTTGGGCTCTCGCGCAAAGGCTAACGTCCTGTGAGCGAGGGGAACTTTTTTTATTTTCATTTTCATTTTTAATATCTGATCATCTGATCTGTGACTGCCTTCCGGGCTAACGTCCCGACATTGTCCTCTCTTTCAGGCGTCGATTCAGGAGCACACCAAAATTTACAAACAAACAAAAGAATTCGCAACTTTCTTGACCACACTGTATATTCTTATTACTATTCTTTTGAGAAAACTTTAAGTATTTTTAATAAGTTAATAATTGTATATCAGTCAGGCATCTCTCTGAACAGAGGCGTATGCAACCGTTCTAGAGAGCATTTTATAACGTGGCCCGTACATTTCTCAGTGCGACCCGCATCGAGAAATATGGATACCACTATTACCGAGTACTTTGAGCGTATTGGCGGTAACGACCGAGCTAGCCGTGGTATGGTCGAAAATTTCGAGAGAAATTTTTACCACCACAAAACACCGCCTCTACGACAAAGTTACGACATGACTTGGATGCGAGCTCACTATCGCCATCTACATGTCGCATCCATTTTGATCCAATTATAATCCCATAAGGTTGACTAACTATATTCTATATAAACAATGGTCCAATCCTATATTTTAATTTTATGGAATTGACTTGAGTGATTCAATCCAATCCGAACACTGTATATATCGATTAGGTGTATCGGATCCAGTCAAGTCAAACCCATTTTGAGCGGATCCAAAGTTGTGAGATAAATGTAGTCAAATGCGTAAAGATGTCTACAATAAGCAGTGTAGTGGTAGATTTGTATTGAGAAATTGTTTGGAGCTTCATTTCAGTTAATGTTTCTCTTCTGTTTTAACAGAACTAATAAAATTATTAGTTTTATCAAAGTAAACTGTTAATACGAAGATTTTATGAATCAGTCAAAAGTTTGTGAAACAATAAAGTAAGGAAAGCATTGCATTTGTTTTTCGAGTGAATGCATTTGTAGGTCATCAAAATTGGGCTATTTGATTTCATCGGTATCATCCAAAAAAATAAAAACTTTGATTGGTACTCATCAAAGTGCGCAGACTTCAGATATCACATGACTTACAAAAACTAAATCTGGAGTAAAGCAGTTTTCTACAATTTGGTGGACCATTTTATATGCAGTAACAAAAAAAATAATTGGCAAAAATAATTTCTTTATTATTTCAAAATCAATCACAATTTTATACCTGGGTTCCTATTACAAATTCATTAAAACAATAACCTTTGTATTTTTTTAGGCACAGTTCTGAACCTGGCATTGCTATTTTTCATTACATAATATTCTTAATGGAAAAAATAATTTTATGAAATAAATATAGGGAAAGTTTTCACAGGGGTAGATGAATTTTGAGAGACTTTTATAAATATTACATATTTGATTGGCACGACTATTTGTTATAAATTTTTCAAATTTGTCTTGATGGACATTTCATCGACGCATACAGTATAAAAGGTACCCTGTGAATGCATTTGTTTGGCCTTTAGTTTTAATATCTCAAACAAAACTTTGTTGTATCCAAAAGGGATCCTGTAGAAGGCATCAAAACTATATTCTGTAAATATTTATAACAAGGGCCCAAAAAATAAATAGTATGGGCGAATCGTTTGAATTTATCTGTATATCGCCTGCCAAATTTATTAGTTTTGTTTAAATTTCTCAGGATTCAAATACTTATTCCCAAGTTGAAGAAAGTTTCCTTCAGATGGCTCTACAACTTGTTCTAAATTCTTTTTTCAAATTCTTGTTTTCGGTTTGAAGAGCATTCATTTTTTAGTTCGAGTTTCCCATATATCTATTAACTACGAATATTGATAACACGCCATAAGACGCAATGTAATCAAATTGAAGCCAAAAATATCTATCTTACCTTTTCTCAAACGTGCGCAGGGAAACTACTGCACATGCCGAATTCAGAATCACAAGAAATGTCATACATTTTTAAGGTTATACTTCTTTTGACATTTTCAACCGTCTTTTATTTAAAATGGGCTAACATTTTTCTATAATGTGGATGAATGAAGAATGAGAATTATGCAAGACGGTAAATTAAACTTCGTGTCATTAAAAAACCTCTTCATTGTTCCATTTGTAACTCTAATAATAAAATGTCTGTTACCTGCTACCAGAGTTTCATCAATCAATTATCAGCCAAAAGCGGATAAAAACTCATTAAACTTGAGGAAATATGGATTGGGTATTTGATGGACAGTTGTTTGAAAATGTTAATCTCGTTCTACATCGGCCTCATAACCACCAAGAAAAATAGTTTGTTGGTAGTGATGTATTTTCGCCTCCTAAACATGATTTGACGATCTTAAATTATTTCAGGCATGTACCTAGAAATATATAAAATGTGTCGTAAATAAAACCCATTTATAATTAGCACATTTGTTCTCTGTAACCTTATCCAGATTATGAGGTTAGGTTGGAATTTGCCGAATTAGCACCACCTAAGATATGCTTGTCATATCTTCAATAATTGTTGTTGTAGAACCACGCACGCTAGAAAGAGATAAAAGAACAAAATCGTATCTTTGAATAGTAATCTCTGGCGCAAGCGCATTAATTCAGCAGCGTCCAATTCGAAGTCGATGCTCATTTTTTTGGCATCACATGGGCTGTCTTTATTATCCATATTCGTAGTTAATAGGTATATGGAGTTTCCCCATTCTGAGGGTTCGGCTGGAAACTTTAGTTCTTTGTGTTTCGACTTGCACCTTAAATGGTTGCTGCACATCAAGGCATTCTACTGTTGAAAGTGTGCCAGTATCACAAATGGAAAGAATTGTGATAACCTGCAATACTTTCATCTTCTTGGATGGTACAGGACTTTCAAAATTTGTATCAAGCTCTCCTCTTCTCGAAGTACAATACCAAAACAATGTTTCTGCTGTTTATATTAAAATAGTTTTCAATGAAATAAAAGAAGATAAGTAGGTACCCACATTGTACTTGACATGCTTCATAATTGATAGGCACTGTATTAGGAAGTAAACGTGACATTTCAGAAGGATTATTGTATTGTAAGAAAAAATGTAGCTTTACCCAATCCCCGATCAGAGCAAACAAAGAATTCAATATTGTACGAGAGTAGAAAAATGTACAACAAACTGCCCACAAACTTGAAAGAAATTCCGGTACACCACCTTTTCCGTAAAAAAGTCAAAAAAATACTTTTGCTTACTTTTGCTCAAGGCATACTATGGCCTACAGGAGTACTATGATGATGGTCAATTCTCTTAGTGATAAAATTGTAAAGAAATGTATGTTTGCCGTCTAGTATTTTTTACTTCTATATCTGTCTTTTTTTTAATATATATATATATATATATATATATATATATATATTGTTGTGATTTTATAATGTGTGAATGATGATAATTTTAATTTAAAATTTTTATTCTTTGAAATGCCCTGGCTTGCAAACCTTTATTTTACCTTTCTTCCTTTATATCTCCTTCCTTTTTTTTTAGCTCAGCCGGAGAACACAAGAAAACTCTTGCTCTCAGTAGGACTCTGGAAACGTGGACTGCCCTGTATAGAGGTGATTAGATATGCAGAAAACTGTCAGCCAAATGATAATCAAACTCAATAAATGAATTTCAATGAATTAATTTTATTCTTGTTTTCAGAATGAAAACCTTTTTTTAACTGAAACTCTTATTTACTATCTATTTATCCTGAGCTATTACCCTACTAAATCCTTTTTTTTAAAACTATTATACTTTATATTTCTTTTCAAATAGTAAATTGAACGCCCTCTATTATTCTAATCTCGACCTATGGTGTAACTTGCCAAATTCTTTAGGAACTACATTCCGCAAGATGGCATGGTAGTATTCAGTTACCGACAAATCGAGGTTATGAATAGTAAATGATAAAGTTCAATGAAATTCTATTTTTAAATAAGTTATATAGTTGTCGTCAAACATATAAGATAAATAAATAAAGGCGCAAAAAATGGTCTTATCTTGTCCATCTCTGCCTCGAAAGGGCCACATAATATTGGGGGCAAGTGGTGCAAGAGTTTGAAATAGCTAGTGCATTATAGATAAATTCACCATGGGTAAATAATTTTTCAATTGCATCAAATTCATTATTGAGAGAGGATTAATTAATTCTTTTTGTTTAGAATAACGAGAATACTAGAGATCGATACTAAGTACAAAGAAACAATTAAAAAAATATGCAGTATAATGATTCCATTTATCATTCATTAAAAAGTTATTCAACAAAAAGAATAACAAATAAAAAAAATTACAACATTCTCGTATATACACAGTTTTCATTCAGTACTGCTTTCTTCCCGACTAAACATCTGGATTGTCAGGAATTCAGATGTTTTTGTTCAGATAATTTAAAAATAATCTAGAGAAGGTAATTCCCAAATAAGAACATATACCAACATGGTTTTCCATGAAAATAAAGTCAACTTTCCAATTAATCGCCGTGTTTCATTTATATGAACTCTCTGTAATCCTATATTTTCAGATCGGATAATGCGTTGCCACGTTATCATTATTTATACAGATTTTATTGCGAAAAATTACTTCACTTTGAACTGGAATAATACTTTCGCGGTTGAAGATTTTCTAATAGATGATTTGCACCTTGTGTGAATTTTTCTGATGGAAGCTCTCAGTATGGTATGTCAATGATCAATTGTGCTAAAATTAAAAAATCATATGTATCATATGGGTGTCTTGAACGGAATTTTCATCCGACACAATTACATTAAATTTTGGTGCCGAATATTGTTTTCCCGTTTTTCATCGGTGATTTCTATCAAGTTTTAGTGCAATCATATTTGAAGGGCCTAGTGGAAAAACGATGAGGTTCCATATTTTCCGAAATCGACATTTTAGCGGCATCTGTTAGCTTATAGCTCGAAGTATCAACATACCAAACCTTAAGTACTGGGGACAAATAATGACATTCCATAAAAAACTGCGGTCGAAAGTAGGCAGCACAGTGTAAAATCGATGACACTCCCACATTAGATTTCGCTTTTCTCGACTTTTTAAAAAGTGGAACCTCATCGTTTTTCCACTGGATTCATTTATATCTTGCATAAAATTGAATGTTCTCTCATATCTTAAATTCAAATTCGGGAATATAATCAATATAGGACACTGGCATTCTGTTTCGTAAAATCATATTTTTATTCATCAGATCTTGGGTATTTTGTGATCTTCCACTAATAAAAGTAAATTCAATATTAATTTTCATTTTTATCGCCCTGCATTTCGAAAATCGTTGTCTTTTACTTGTTCACCTATAGACATTATTTTCCTTGCAATGTGAGAAATTAACGAACATTGTATGTCGTTTCGTTTCTTCTTACTTTTCCGTTATAAATTCTAGTTTTTCAGTTTTCGGCTTTTTTTAAATATATTTCGTGTCGTCGTCCTTTCGTCGTTTTTTTCGTCTCCTCGTTATTTTTCTCCCCGGGCAACCGTCTTCGAATTTTCTATCTGCTCTCCACCAATCACTTTTTGTGTCATTCCATATATAAATGTTTCCTGTTTTATTTTTATTCACGCACAGTTTTTATTAACACTTCTTATTTCTAACAAATTTTACAATTTTCTAAATCTAATACTTTCAGTTTTCAAACGTTTTAATGTTTTTATTCTTTTGCAAATTCTAATTTCTTATTACTTTTTTCAACTGTCATTGCTGACACTTCTCTCTTTGCCTTCCAGATCTTCTACAGGACGTTTTTGATATTGAAAAGTTAATTTTGTAAAATGAAATTTTGATTTGAGATACAAAGTTTTCTATTGAACTAATAGGATTAAATTCAACATAAATAAGAAAATAAAATAGGCAAAATACTAGTTATTTTAGAGCTTTTCCTTTTTTAATAAATTTCATTCCACCTTTTCATAACAATTTATATGCAAAATGTCTTATACACCGCCAAAATACATACGTTCTGGAACAACACGCTTCCAAAATCGGAGGCCAATACGAACCCATGTGTATATCATGTTCATTCGTCATAAAACTTTATGAAACGTCATTAGACAAATTTTTCTAGGGAGGTGTTTTCGTCAGGTAAATATGTACAGTTACACGATGTAGTGTACTGTTCTCTCCCTACCGTTTAATATGCATATACACCAAAAATAATGGCTTTGCAGACGAAGCATCCGTATTCGCGATCACCACGGAGTGGGCGACATCTACATTTTGAAATTTGTACGTAAAACTTCGGGAAAACAAACATTCTGTCATAAGATCTCGTGTTAACAAATTGTTTATTATTTCTTTATCCGTTTATATCTGGTGCGAGTTTTTTGATTTAATGCAGAAAGTATATCTTTGATATGACTGGTAAGTCAAAAAAATTTTGTTCAGTGCCGCAGTGCAATAATTACTCAGCTCCAAATGTGTCTATGCACTATTTTCCCAGAGACCAGAAATTAGCGAAAATATGGGGAATTAGACTGAAATTCGGGAAACCAATTAGTAAATATATGTGTGTTTGCAGTGAACATTTTATTTTGGAAGATTTCACTCCTAGTAAGATATTTTTTGTTCATAATATTCGTGAATCTATACAATTACTTTCTAGATACAAGAGGCAATTCGTTAAAACGATTGAAGAAAGGGGTCATTCCATCTCAAAAACTTCCCAAAACTAATAGTTCATCGAGGCAACGAAATGTTAACCGATCTGGGAGAAGATGGTAACACATATTGTATAATTGTAATTGCCTTTAATGTTTTCAATACTTTCTAGGTTAGACAATGTTGATAGTGCAGAAGTTTCAGGATCTGGAGATGTTTCATCAGTTCCAGATTGCTTCTCATTGGATGTAGCTGGTTCACTTTCAGTTCCAGGGCATATACAGCAGTATGGCAGTAACACGGAACCACTTCCAAATAAATTTAACGAATCAACAGACAAATCTGTTCAAACCCCATTTCGTTTATATGATATCAGTGCTAATCTTCAGTCAAACTATAATATGATGTGTTTTACTGGTGTTGACTTAAATATTGTGAAAACTCTAGAAACTTGCTGTGAAAAAATTCTTAGTTTGAATGCACAAGATATTCCAAATAATCTCGAAATGAGAATAGTTCTTGTGTTGACGAAGCTGAAATGCAACCATAGTTTTCGATGCCTAGCCATTTTGTTCAATGTTTCCTTTACAACATGTACCAGATACTTTTATTGGACTTTATCACTACTTGCAATAGTTTTGAAGCCACTTATAAAATGGCCCAGTAAAAAAGAGATTGTGGCAAATATGCCAAAGTGCTTCAAAATTTTTTCAAATACTAGAATTGTGCTAGACTGTACTGAAATGCCAGTGCAAAAGAGCAAATGCCTAGTGAGCAGGATCAAGAGTTATTCCCATTATAAAAGTACATTAACAGTCAAGTTCTTAATTGGAATTACCCCATCAGGTATGATATCTTATATAAGTCCTTGCTATGGAGGTAGAGCTAGTGACAAAGGAATTTTCAACAAGGAAAATTTCATTTCTAAATTAGATCCGCTTGATGGAGTAATGGTTGATAAGGGCTTCATGATTGAGGATGAATGTGAAGATTATTTCATTAAACTAATCAGACCTCCATTCCTAAAGAAAAAGAAACAATTTTCCAAAGAAGAAGCAGATCAAACTGCAGAAATAGCAAGGGCTCGAATTCATGTTGAGCGAGCAATACAGCGCATGAAAATGTTTGGAATTATTTCATCACAAATCAAGTGGTACCTAATTCCACATCTAGATCAGGTAATGACCATTATTGGTGGTTTAGTCAACATGTCCCCTCCCATATTGTCATCTGAGCGGTTTTGAAGAAAAATATTTTCATTTTCTTCAATATTCCTTCAGGACTGGTTGTACAAATGAGAAACATCTCAGAATATCAAATCACCTTAGGAATTTAACTGATTTCAGCTTGACTGGAGTTCATCTCCCTCACACAACCAGCACTAGTAGCTAGCATACATAGCATAGAATAGCAAGTGTTAGAAATTGATGTTTTCATCAACAAAATATTCAAGCGGCAACAAAAATTTGTTCGTATTTAAATCTAGTTGTGTTAGAAATTATGGTGAAATATCTCGCAAATATCTCGCAAATATCTAGCACGGTCAAGGAGACCTTTCCTCTGTGTAAGTCTCATGATTTATACAGTATTCAATATAAAACACTGTTTACTTCATATTCTCGATTGATTTATGGAATTGATGGGAGCAAGGTCGAAAATAGATAAAATGAACTAGGTCAATAAGGAGAAGAACTGGCAGAAGAAATAAATTTCCTGTTTATTATACCTAAAATATTTGCAATTTCATACCAAATATGCCTACCATTTCCCTCTCAACAGAATTAAAATAACTTCTAATAAATTTTTTTGTACTGTCAATGTTTACTTGCAAAAATTATACTTTATTGTTCAATATTTGTATTTCATTTCCAGCTTTCATATAGACTCATTTTAATCAGGTCTCAAGTTCTACAAATGAAAGAAAGGGGTTAAATTAGCATCATTATTGATTGAAAGATGTTCTCTTCATATTTGAGTGTATTAATCACCTACCGATTCTGATATTTCATAATCGAATTATTTTCATGTATTGGGTACAATAACATTTATTTTGTAGGGGTATTTAATGAAATAAAAAATGATCTGCAAAATATACTTTATTTTATTAAAAAATTAATCAAGATGAATGGATGTGCTATGGTCACAATGATAAATTACAAAACTAACCCTTTAACAACACTCAAACACCAATATGTGCATTTCAATAACTGAAGGTGATACTTATCGAAATCCGCATATAGGTGTTGATGACTGATGAGTGCTGAAGTTGTTACTTCTTCAATTTATTATTACCAACTCAATCGGGATGTGGAATATTTTCCGAATAGTCGACATTCTGAAGTTCTAATGTTTTGTCTTCAGAATTCTTAAGGTGGCTTCCTCATTTTTATGAATGTAAAACAATACATATATTTTGATTGTTTCAAATACTCTATCCTGAACATAAATGTCCAGTATTCAAAATAAAAATTATTCCTAATCATCATGATGAATTAGCAAAAAGAATTCTTATTCTTACAATACTCATGTATCATATGCTTCAGATATTTTTCACTGGTATTACTTATTAATTCCCTAAAAAATGATTCATTGAAACCAACCAAAACTTCTAAGAATGTGTCGGAAAAAGAAGAGTAAATAACTAAATGTGTACATTTCACACCAGCAATACCCATTCCCAGCTGCACTTGACCATAGTATTTGTGTTTCTCTTTCATTTTGGGGGTTTGATCATCTTCAAATTTGAGGAAGTCACAAGCCTTAATGAAATTCTCATCGTTATGTGAATAGCTTTTACCTAAAAAAATTATAATTAAAATTCACATTTAATGTTATTGAATATGTTTACCAAGAAAAGGACATTTGATCTCTAGCAGTGCATGTGGTTTTCCATCTTTAAAAATGAATCCATCCGGAGAATACCCCATCCAAGGATACTTCTCGCTTATTAGGAATCCTATGGTTACCAGAGACACTTCTGGATATTTAATCTTGAATGACTGTAAAGCCTTTTTCTCACACCGTTTCCCATGTTCAACATATTTGTTAGTAAATCCTTTGGGCCAGAACAGGCTCTTTGCCTTTTCTTCATAACAATTTTTTTTATAAGTATAGATAGAGTATATTGATGTTCCTGGAAAATTGTTGAAATCATTATTTCAGTAATTTTAGCAGTTTGTTTAGTGAAATTTAGAACCGAAATTGTAATGTGTAGGTTTGTAGGTTAATTCTGAAATATTTTCTCTTACTAAATATTCAGCACTGGAAAAATTGAAGTGATACATTACATAGCTGTTAATTTTTACTGTATTTTCAGATTTTGACTTGATAGGGAAGTATTAGTCGGAAATAATCCTTTAAGAAATGTCATATAAATTATAAATTTTCATGTTAATAATGCGTTCTGAAGAAATTATTTAAAGATTAGACTCTTTAGAACACTTTTCTCATCATATATTGGGAAACATAAATATGTTGCTACTTATTCTGAAAACATTTCACCTGTGAGTCGAAGTTTACGTAATTCTTTCCATTCTTTGGAACCCTGTTCGCACATTAGAGCTCTCAATATATCATCCCTTCCCAGTTCAGACAGAACCTTTTTACAACATGTGGCTTGTGGGTACCACTCCTCATCTACATGAACAGTGGCCATGGATTTTGAGGCTTTCATCAACTTCAGTAAGAGTTTGACCTCAGACGATCTTTCAGATGATATTGAAAATGTATCAGTTTCTTTGGAGTTCTCAACAGAAGTCAAGCACCTGAAATGAAAAAAGAAACGCAAGAAAAAGAACCAACAAAGTAAAGAAGGTGTAGCTTCTCAGCATGAATTGCATGGGCTCGATATTTGCCTTAAAATTACGAAACGAATACAACCTTTGGATTTCTACAGAGGCTGCATTTTTATGGAAAACTGAAGTGGCAGAAGATGGTTTGTCTAAAAATTTAGACCATTGTAAATTCACAAAGTATTCCACATAATCACAAATATTACACTCCAGTAACAACTTCAAATTCTCTTTTTCTACTTTTTCATTGGTTTTGAATTCATATCGATGCTTCTTTTGGAAATGCCAGAAGTCTACTGCTCTTTCAGCAGCGTAAACTGATTCAACATTTTTTTTTTCTCTGCCCCAAACTTGCTTGACATCAGTGCAGCTCCACTTGTTTAGTTCTTCATGACTGTAAGGAAACGTTCTTTACCTATAATTGAAAATATTCATAGAAAACTCACCGATAACATGCAGCAGCACTGCAACTACATGTTTACAGAATCCAGATTGGCCTGCTTTGCAACTGCATTTACAGCTCCATTTCGTCACTGATGTGTTTGGAGATCCCAATTCAAGTTTCACTTCATGAGGAGGAGATTTCAAAGCGGAGCTTTGTAGACAAAGTCCAAACACTCGTCGCTTTTCAACATTCTCAACCTCACATAGTAAAACATGATTGGCATTGAATACTGCCTCCCCTTCAACCACAGGCTTACTTTTTCCGCTTAAGTACTGAAAAATTTCAGCTAAATTAATCTTCACCACAGGCATATCTGAATAAGCAATCCAAAGTTGAGAATGTTGAGATTTCGAACGTTCGAAGTAAAAGACAAAAATTAAAAATTCCAATAATTCAAAAAATATCAAATAAATAACGTCAACTGTCAACACACTAACACAGATAAGTGGCGTTTGCTTTGTTTTCCCGAAGTTTTGGTGCATCCTGGTGCCAATGGTGATCGCGAATAGTCTCCACTCCGATAGGCCTCCGAAATATGGCAACGCTGTGTGGAGGTGAATCAGAGCGATGAAGTTATAAACGTATTTATTATTTGAAATTCACATTTTTCGTAGTTTCGCACGCGTTGCTATTTGGACTCCAAAAATGTAAGTGTATTTAATCGGTAATGGTCGTCTAGCCATATCGCGAATGCTGTCCAATAGTTTAAGAATCATACATTTTTGGACGTTTCGAAAGAGGTATTGAAAATGAACGAAATTGTAAATTTTGGTGCAAAAATGACTGTGGTACTATTCAGGAATTATCGTAAAAACCATCGAAAGATAGGTAGAAATTGGTGTTCTTCTTGAATTTAGAGAGGTTGTATACTTTGGAAAACCCTTCCTACGCGATTAATTTCAAAGCTTTGCCGTTGAATGAATAGAAGAGTCCTGGAAAAGATATGTTTGGACAAGTATCCACCACGAGAAGAACTGTTTGGCAGTCATGCAGGAATGATGGGTACTAAATACTGACAAAAAATTATGTATACCAATAGTTGTTGTGAATAAGCAGATCCATATTATTTCTGAGTCAGGCGGCACTGGAGACTTTGATGTTCCAAAAAATTACCAGACTAGTTTGAAACCCCTTGAAAATCAGAAAAATATATCAGAGCAGACAAGATGAGTAACACTAGCCTGGTATCAGATCATAAATAGACCAAGCAATAGGGAAAAACGCTTGCACAAATTAATAGTTGAAAAAAAAAATATGAGCGTATAGGAAATCAAAATTAAAGGTGAGTTTCTGTTTCTTGTATCCGACGCACAATAGATTCACATAACCTAAAAAATTGGCAAAGTTGCTAAAAGAGGTTTTTCTTAAATAACTTGAAAACTATAGCTCCGATCGAGATAGTTTAAATGAGAAAGTTGTAGGTATTAAAAAGATCTATCAATTTGTTCTCATAGCATTTTTCGATATTTTCAATACTTTTCGAGTTTTAGCGAAAAAACCGTGAAAAATCGGGATATCGAGAAGTCGTAAACTATTACGTTCCCATACTTCTTATTTACTGTAAGTATAGCTTATTGCCAGTTAGAAAACAATTTTTTTTTTACTCAATTTTATTAATTATTTTTCGAGATATATCGATTTTTCTAAAAAAAGGTGCTCTCATAAATTGGTTCCTCTTGCTTTTTGAATGGTCCTAGGGTAACGTTTCCGGGCTTTTTTCTTCCTAAAGACTTGTGCTATAATGTTATTAAAGAAATATAGCGATTTTTTAAATTTTAATGGTAAAAAAATGACTTTGAAAAAACTGCACCTTTTTTTAACACGTTTTTTCTGGGCCAGTTTTACAATTTTTGTTTTAGGAAAATGTCTTTGCCGGAAATCGATTGTTGACATTTTTTCACGTATTCTCGAAAAAAAAATGTTCATCTGCGACCTTCTAGACCGGAGATAATTTTTTTTTTCAAAATAATCTCAAAGACGCAATAAACAGTTTACAGATGTGCCGTGTGTGGGTGTTAATGTTGAATACCTATATTTTCAATAAAAAAATACTCGGATATGTTCTATTAATTTATACTACTAGAAATCCCATAACAAAGTGAAGCACGTGCGGCTACCGGAGCGTGCGGCAGAGTGGGGAGAGGGCGGCGCGCTCGCAATGAAAACTGAATGCGTGCATTCAAAGTGGCTTGCGCTTGCTAAATCTTTAATATCTCGGCTTCTAGGCCGCGTACAGGAATCCTTTTGTACTTAATCTGGGGTAGCTCGGCGAGATTAACACGAATATCGTATTTATTTTCTCTTCAGAAGCAAAATATACCCGGATTTATTTATTTTTTGCACATTTCTAATTGATTTGACATTTTGCGTCAGTGACGTTATTATTTATTATGAATTTTAATTAAATAAATTCAACATACTAAGATAACTTTGAAATTCCATTTATTTATAATACTATTAAAAAATCTTTACAGTAATTAAAGTACTTATTTGTTGATAACATTTTGTATTCAATCAATTTTTCTCCTCTTAATCAGACGATCTTCTCTGAATTCATTGTTTTCTTCTACTTCTCCTTCTGTTTCATCTTCTGCTTTCTCTTCTACTTCTTCGATGTTTCTTTGGTTCAGAATTACTTGAAAATACGTTTCTTCTTCGTCTATTTCGATGTTAGAAAGGGTTTCAAAGTTTTCACATTGTACCGAATCGCAATGCGTGCAAATACTCGTACATTTAAGGAATTTTTTTTACAGCCACATACTTTTGTTTTGCAGCTACATGATATTTTTTTCATTATCTCCTCCGGTATTAACTATTCCTCCGTAAAAACTGGCATTAATGCAAGCGCAAGCCACTTTGAACGCACGCATTCAGTTTTCATTGCGAGCGCGCCGCCCTCTCCCCACTCTGCCGCACGCTCCGGAAGCCGCACGCGCTTCACTTTGTTATGTGGGATTTCTAGTAGTATGAATTAATAGAACATATCCGAGTATTTTTTTATTGAAAATATAGGTATTCAACATTAACACCCACAAACGGCACATCTGTAAACTGTTTATTGCGTCTTTGAGATTATTTTGAAAAAAAAAAAAATCTCCGGTCTAGAAGGTCGCAGATGATTTTTTTTTTTCGAGAATACGTGAAAAAATGTCAGGAATCGATTTCCGACAAAGACATTTTCCTAAAACAAAAATTGTAAAACTGGCCCAGAAAAAACGCGTTAAAAAAAGGTGCAGTTTTTTCAAAGTCATTTTTTTACCATTCAAATTTAAAAAAATCGCTATATTTCTTCAATAACATTATAGCACAAGTCTTTAGGAAGAAAAAAAGCCCGGAAACGTTACCCTAGGACCATTCAAAAAGCAAGAGGAACCAATTTATGAGAGCACCTTTTTTTAGGAAAATCGATATATCTCGAAAAATAATTAATAAAATTGAGTAAAAAAAAATCGTTTTCTAACTGGCAATAAGCTATACTTACAGTAAATAAGAAGTATGGGAACGTAATAGTTTACGACTTCTCGATATCCCGATTTTTCACGGTTTTTTCGCTAAAACTCGAAAAGTATTGAAAATATTGTGGCGAAGCTGCGGGCGATGCCGGACCTGAACTCTCAGTATAGCTAGCGACCAACCGCGGGAGACTGTCGATGCGCTTGCACCGAGAAGAATCTGGACGGTTCGGTGAGTCTGGACGGTTCGGTGAGTCTGGACGGTTCGGTGAGTCTGGGCGATTCGAAGGAAAATTCTGGACCATTCAGAGAAGTCAACGTCGGATATAAAAAGAACTACGCAGCGGACAGTCGGATAGTCAGTGAAGTGAAAGTCGAATATAAATACCTAGTTCCGTGATTGTTATGTAAATTAGAGTATTGTGTTATTGTATCATTGTATTTCGTTAAATAAATTATTTTAGTCAGTTAATTGGACTATAAATATACTACAGTGGTGTTAGAAGTGCGATGTTTAAATAAAGAGTGTTCGTGTAAGTAGACAGTTTGTGTATTTCGGACAATTGTTTACGCGAAAAATAGACAGTGACTGATAAACATTTTTTCGTGAAGTTGAAAGTTGTGTGCATTAACGGAGTATAAACTGATAGATACACTTCTCGTGTGTGAAATAGACAATAATAATAATAATAGACTGGTGTACGGAAAATAGACTGTGTGCGATAGACAATAATAATAATAATAGACTGGTGACCCGTGAAATAGACTGTGAGACATAGACTAAGACAAAATGTGTTCGAGAAAAGTTCGCCTGGTTGAATTGAAGGTTGCGAAATTAAAGCAAGAACTGGAGGAGAGGGAACTTGACACAAGTGGTAAAAAGGCCGTGCTTCAAACAAGACTTGCCGAGGGATTAGTTCAGGAGGGCGAAACATTTCTATTCGAAGTTTCTGGAATGGATATGAGTTCCATAATGAGTAAACTCGACGGGATGAGAGAAGAACTTCAAGAAAATTCGAAAAATCTGGAAGAAAAGCTGCTGGAAAATTCGAATAGTCTGAAAGAAGAATTTCAAGAAAGTTCGAAAAATCTGGAAGAAAAGCTGCTAGAAAATTCGAATAGTCTGAAAGAAGAATTTCAAGAAAGTTCGAGGAATTTGAGGGAAGAGATTCTAGAAAATTCGAAGGGTTTGAGGGAAGAGCTTCTAGAAAACTCGAAGAACATGAAAGAAGAACTTTGTGGCGTGGCGAATCGATTAGAAGAAAGAATGGGGACTGTCGAGACGGAGATGGAGAAAGATGAAATTGAAGAAGAGATGGGAAAATTGAAGGAAACAATTAGTGACGAAATCAAAGGCGGACTCGAGGCGGAAATTAACAAAATAAAGGAGAAAATCAGCAAATTGGAAAACCAGATTGACACTACCCACACCACAGAATCTGTCAATGAAAATTCAATGCTGGAACTGAGTTTGAACTTGGATGATGTTCAGAAGGGTTTGAAAGATGTGAAGATTAGTTCTGAAACAGGAAAGCTCTCCATGAAACCACCTCAGTTCGATGGAAAAACACCATGGGCAAATTACCGCCGACAATTTGAAGCTGCAGCAAAATCAAATGGATGGAATGCAGGAGAAAGAGCTGTGGCATTAACACTGGCCTTGCGTGGAGAAGCAACGAATATTTTACAAACCCTCACGGCACAAGAACAAGAGGACTACGAGCAGCTGATTAAACATCTCGAATTACGGTATGGACAGACCCATCTAGAACATGTATACCACTCACAGCTCAAAAATCGCTGCCAGAAATCAAGCGAGTCCCTACAGGAGTTTGAAGCAGACATTGCACGCTTGGTTCGCCTTGCATACCCAGCTACACCGGAAAAGGTAATGGAGCGACTAGCAGTTCAGGCCTTCTTAGATGGACTTCGTGACCAGGAAACCAGACAAGCATTGACACTAGCTCGTCCAACACATCTCGTGGATGCACTGGCACGCGCTTTGGAATTTGAGGCGGCGAAACAATCCTGCAGAAGCCAAAGTAAAGTCCGGATTGTTGAGGAAGACCCACAGGAACCTGATAACCTGGAAGCTGCCATAAGAAAGGTCGTGAAGGAAATGTTGCCTGAGAGAAGACTAGTGAGATGCCGGAACTGTAGGAAACTTGGACACGTGCGTAGTCAATGTCCAACCCTCAAGAGGTCGCGACCAACGAAGGTTGTTGAGAAGGGGCAATCGTCGGCCTATACTCAGAAAGCCCCGGTGAACAACGCATATGTCGCTGTCCTCCAACGACAGAACAAAGGTGTCTTTGTAGACGGTCTCATCAACAACGAGCCTTGCACCATGCTGCTAGATACAGGTGCGACTAGGACAATCCTTGGACCTGCTTTTATTAAAACACCAGAGAGAATGGAACCATCATCCTGGAAGCTACGCACAGCAACAGGAGAGCCGGCCACTGTACATGGTGAGCTACCGATTGAGCTGATTTTAGGCAGCACAAAAGTGAAACATCGGGCATTAGTAGCGGACATTGAGGACGACGCAATTATTGGAATGGACATCATGAAATCCAGAGGGTTTAAATTGAACTTCAAAGATGGCGTCCTACGTGTGAACGGAGAAGAGCTGGTGCTACATGGAAGAAGTGAGGAGATGATTCGTGTTCTGCTGGCTGAAGATGTAAGTGTACCCGAGAGGGCTGAGACCATACTGGAGGCTCGCTTGGATGAAGGTGCGAGCAATGGAAGCGTGGTTATGTTCGAGCCCAAACTTCATGATGAGAAAATTGGACGAGGGATTGCACTAGGCAAGACTTTGTTGCGTGCTGATAAAATTGTGCCAGTAAGGGTAATGAATGTCAATTATTACCCAGTGACTTTGAAGAAAGGAACTGTTTTGGGACACTGCTCGTCAATTTCCTCTGTGATCAGAAGTGTACACAGTACTGTTAGTCAAGGCAACAACCTGACAGCGGAACTGGAAAAATTGGTTACCCTCTCTTCCAAGGGCATTAAACCAGCCCAACAGCCCAGATTGAGAGAATTAGTCAAGAAGTACCAAGACATCTTCGATACCGGACAAGGAAAAGGGGGCCGAACGAATGTAGTTCAGCATAAAATTGATACTGGGGATGCCCGACCGATCCGACAATCAGCTAGAAGACTTCCTCTTGCCAAGAAAGAAGAGGCTGACAAAATAGTCAGTGATATGGGGAAAGATGGAGTTATTGAACCATCCGACAGTCCATGGTCCTCTCCAGTCATGCTGGTGAAGAAGAAAGATGGATCAATACGTTTTTGCGTAGACTATCGTCAACTGAACAACGTGACGAAGAAAGACAGTTACCCTCTTCCGAGAATAGACGACACCCTAGACACGTTGGCCGGCTCCACGATTTTCTCGACCCTTGATCTGAAGAGTGGATACTGGCAGGTAGAACTGGCTCCAGAAGATAGAGAAAAGACAGCCTTCACCATCGGCTCAGGACTGTGGCATTTCACCGTTATGCCATTCGGGCTTTGTAATGCTCCAGCCACATTCGAGAGATTAATGGAGACGGTTCTGAAAGGACTTTCATGGAGGACGTGTTTGGTATATCTCGACGACATTATTGTGGTTGGCAAATCGTTCGAAGACCATGTAAAAAACCTGGAGGAGGTATTCCTGCGAATGAGAAACTCTGAACTGAAGCTGAGTCCCAAGAAATGCCACCTGTTCCAAAAAGAAGTACATTATCTTGGCCATGTTGTCTCTGGGCATGGAGTAGCAGTAGATGACGAGAAGATCAAAGCAGTGAAGGAGTGGCCTATTCCGAAAGACATACACCAACTACGTAGTTTCCTTGGTTTGTGCACATACTATCGCCGATATGGGCTAGGGTTCGCCAACATCGCTAAACCACTGACCAGGCTCACGGAAGGTCAAACAAAGTTCCAGTGGTCCGAAGAGTGCCAAGACTCGTTCAGAAAGCTGAAGGGGACACTGATCAACGCACCGATTCTGAGTTATCCCCTTCCGAGTGGAAAATTCATTTTGGACACGGACGCCAGCAACGTGGGACTTGGAGCTGTCTTGTCCCAGATCCAGGATGGGCAAGAGAAGGTCATCGGATACTTCAGTAAAACCCTCAGTAAACCGGAGCGTAACTACTGTGTCACCAGACGAGAATTGTTGGCTGTTGTCAAGGGAGTAGAACACTTTTACAAATACGTGTACGGAAGAAGATTCCTGTTAAGGACTGACCATGCAGCCCTCAAATGGCTCCTACAGTTCAAAAACCCCGAGGGCCAAGTGGCACGTTGGATCGAAAGACTCCAAGAATTCGACTTCGAGATCGAACATCGAGCAGGGAGTGGCCACAAGAACGCAGATGCACTGTCACGGAGACCATGCCCAGACGACTGCTCACACTGCCGACGAGCAGAAGAGAAAGAAGCAGCGATTTGTAGAACCACGGCAGTTAACAACAACTGGAATGACAACGAGGTCCAGAAAGACCAAGAAAGCGATCCAGATCTTGGTTTAGTCGTCGGTTGGAAAAAGAGTGATCAAAGACCGACATGGCAGGAAATTGCAAGATATTCCCCAGCAGTCAAATCCTACTGGGCCCAATGGAATTCCCTTACCCTGGACAATGGGGTCCTGAAACGTGTATTGGAGTCCGGAGATGGTGGGGAAGACAGACGTCAGATAGTGGTGCCCAAGAACAGAAGACAGGAAGTACTCCGAGAGATCCATGATGGAGTTGCTGGAGGACATCTGGGTGTGACGAAGACCCTGCAGAAAGTAAGGCAACGGTTTTACTAGGTCAATTGTCAAGTTGATGTCAATGACTGGTGCAGAAAGTGTGCTGTTTGCGCTGCCAGCAATGGACCTCGGACACGACCCAAGGCCCCGATGCGTCAGTATAACGTAGGTAGTCCATTCGAAAGAATCGCCATTGACATCGCCGGCCCGTTCCCCGTATCAGATCACGGAAATGAATACATCCTTGTGGCAATGGACTATTTCAGCAAGTGGGCCGAAGCCTATGCCCTGCCCAACCAGGAAGCCATCACCGTCGCGGACGTCTGGGTGAAAGAGTGGATATGTCGATTCGGTGTACCCTTGGAGCTGCACTCGGACCAAGGCAGAAATTTCGAATCCAACCTGTTCCAAGAAATGTGCCAACTGCTGAACATCCGCAAGACGAGAACCACAGCTCTACATCCACAGTCCGATGGAATGGTTGAGCGGATGAACAGCACTATCAATCGCCACTTGTCCAAGGTAGTCTCTGACCATCAAAGAGACTGGGACCAGTATCTCCATTTGTTCCTGATGGCCTACCGTTCCGCAGTACACGAGTCGACCGGCCAAACCCCTGCTAGTATCATAATGGGCCGAGAGCTGCGACTTCCCTGTGACCTAAAGTTTGGGATGCCGCCAGGACAGGATACCGCTGGAGAGGACTACGTCAGTAAACTCCGGCAGCGAATGGAGGACATCCACGAACGAGTCCGTTTGAACATCCAGAGTGCCAGCGACCGAATGAAAGCGACTTATGACATCAATGCCGATGCTGGAGGATTTCAGGTTGGTGACCTAGTTTGGCTGTACAACCCGATGCGTCGCCGGGGCCTGTCACCGAAATTACGGAGTTCATGGGAAGGTCCGTACAAGATCATCAAGAGAATAAACGACCTGCTTTACCGAATCCACAAGCCACCCAGAGGTAAACCCAGGGTCGTTCATTTTAACAGGTTGGCCCCTTACGCTGGAAACCATGACCAAGTCCGCACCCTCAGATCACCAGAGGATGCGATGACGTTCCAGAAATTCATGTCCTTATACTCAAATGGACAGAAAGTGTCACACGGGGTAACTCGAGAGGAGCCACGGGACCTTGTCAAAGTGCCAGTCGATTACGCCCTAGCACACTGCGTCGCAGAAGATCTTCGAATGTCCAGGGGCATCGCTGTGGTGTTCTCCAAGAAATTTGGCCAACTCCAAACACTACGGAAACAGAATCCAGAAATTGGAGGTGTGCTACAGCTGAAGAAGGGCCAGAGGAACATCTACTACTTGGTGACCAAGAAGCATTCCCAAGACAAACCGTCCTATGAAGATGTCTGGAGGAGCCTCACCCAACTGAGAGATGCGATGGTGGACCAGAATCTGGTGGACTTGGCAATCCCAAAATTATCCTGTGGTATTGATGGGCTGGATTGGAGAGTTATAAGAAGTATGTTGGAGACGATATTCCGATCCAGCGGCATCCAGATTTTGGTTTGTTGTAATCCTATTCCACGACCTAACATGAAGACTGTGGAGTGTTATTTCCATCGAACTTCACGATGCAGATATGGGGAATCCTGCAAATATCGACACACTCCAAGGATGACATTTCGGGACGAAATATCTCTAAGAAGGGGGCAATGTGGCGAAGCTGCGGGCGATGCCGGACCTGAACTCTCACGTATAGCTAGCGACCAACCGCGGGAGACTGTCGATGCGCTTGCACCGAGAAGAATCTGGACGGTTCGGTGAGTCTGGGCGATTCGAATGAAAATTCTGGAGCATTCAGAGAAGTCAACGTCGGATATAAAAGAACTACGCAGCGGACAATCGGATAATCAGTGAAGTGAAAGTCGAATATAAATACCTAGTTCCGTTATTGTTATGTAAATTAGAGTATTGTGTTATTGTATCATTGTATTTCGTTAAATAAATTATTTTAGTCAGTTAATTGGACTATAAATATACTACAATATCGAAAAATGCTATGAGAACAAATTGATAGATCTTTTTAATACCTACAACTTTCTCATTTAAACTATCTCGATCGGAGCTATAGTTTTCAAGTTATTTAAGAAAAACCTCTTTTAGCAACTTTGCCAATTTTTTAGGTTATGTGAATCTATGGTGCGTCGGATACAAGAAACAGAAACTCACCTTTAATTTTGATTTCCTATACGCTCATATTTTTTTTTCAACTATTAATTTTTACAAGCTTAACATTGGGTTATTTCCCTATTGCTTGGACTAAAACTCCAGGGAAAATTAAATCCTGACGAACTTGCTAACTGAGAATTGGCCACCTCATTTCTGGGCCAGAATCTGCAGTGTGGAGGTTATTGAACAGAAGGCTTCAGATGAAGCAACAGAAACACTGGAAAATATACCAGAACAAAAGGGAGGTAATGTTTCATTGCTAAATAGTGCGAAAAATGAACTCAACAGTTGTTCACTCAGCACTCAAAGTAAGTGTCAATTGAAGATTATTGAGTATCTGAATGTGCACACTCTCTTAATAGAAATACCTGTTGAATATGGGACTGACTGAAGACAACTCGCACTGCACACCCTATTGAAAGACATTAGAGACAGCATACTATACAATGTACGAATGAAAGGCTCAGGATCATAGTAGAAAGTGAGCCTTCTTGGCGGTAGTACCTCACGAGTTGCAACATTGGACGGGCCCTTTGGAAAAATAGTATCCGAAGTGATGACAAAGAAGTGTGAATGTGAAGACAGAACTCTGTTGATTATATCAATGAATACCGTTCATTACCTCTCCGTCACATCAACTTCTGCTGGTTCATAGTCTAGTTCACGTAACAGTAGATCAACAAGCCTCGATGAATTCAAAGGGATAACGTTAGGCAACAGTAGGAATCAAACTGCAGAAGGGGTATTCCTGGTTGAATTAAAAAAAAATCAAAATGAACAGAGGACATACTTGATAAAAACCGTATCACAATATTTGAAGATGGGGGTTTTCAGATGTCTTTGTCAAAGAGCTTCCGACATGAGAGAGTTTGGCAAGATTTCCTACCGAAAAGTTGGTACGAATGGAATAAAATGAAGAAATAATATTTCATATATGATAAATTCATTTAAGTTTCTTTTAGGAATATCATCGAAGAATTGAATGAGGAATATTTTATAATAAGTGTTTGAATA
The DNA here is from genome assembly GCA_944452925.2 of Chrysolina oricalcia. Taxonomy (NCBI): domain Eukaryota; kingdom Metazoa; phylum Arthropoda; class Insecta; order Coleoptera; family Chrysomelidae; genus Chrysolina; species Chrysolina oricalcia. The sequence goes on along the minus strand of OX101811.2, from coordinate 32,811,319 downwards.
TAATATTCAAAACTGCTGTGTAACAGCATATAAGGGTGAAGGCTCAGAAGGGACCACAAACGAAAATTAGTAGTTTTGAAATGAAATCTGGTAAGATCTTGAATTACTATGATATAAACATATTAGATACTGAGAAGGGAAACATTCTCAATTGAAAATTAAAACAAAACATGACTGGAAATCGAAAAAAAATCTAGGATAAATTGAACTCACTTTTTTGTAATATCTAACAGAAAACAACTACTTCCCCGTTTAAAGCCACGCTGGACATTGAACCGAGTCTGATAGATATTGTGAAAATACCCTATATAACTTGAGAGAAAAAATTTGAAAGTAAAAATTTGCATTTCCGTTAGATTCTTCTATCAGATGTAGTTCAATGTTCAGCGTGGCTTTTGCCGGGAAAGTAGTTGTTTTCTGTTAGATATTACAAAATATTTGAGGGAAGCAGACTTATTTAAGAACTGATCTCCAAACAAAAGCCCCTGTGAATTTCGTTTGGTATAAGCTATAAGAATACCTATACCTAACTAGGGCTTTGAGTTAACTTTATATTTTAAGATTGATATGGATTTAAACGTTTTTTATGACAATGCAAATTGACTGCTGTACAATTAGGAACCTTTTATGAAAAAACTTGAAACTTTTTTCAAAGTGTGATAAACAAAGTAGGGAAAACATTGCTGCATAGTCCGAGCAAGCCAGATATAAGTGAAAGTAAGTGAAAATTGTAACTAGTTTTAGGTTCAACCATCAGAAACAGCTAATTTCTCAACCGGTTGACCGAGCGGCCTATGCGCCGGTCGCTTAAATTTCAGCTAGCGTTGGATGATTGTATGTTTTTTTTTAACAATCGAAATATTCGATTTGAACATCAGATGATACAGTTTTTGTATTTTGCTAATTTTTTTAATTTTTTAAATTTTTCAAGATTCTTACTCCTAATGAATTTCGTTTCATTCTATATAATTCAGTAGGTAGTTTTTATAGAAATAAGAATAGGATTTTTATTCAATATAATTTCTTCTACTGACTTGTACTTTCTAGTTTAGATGTAAATTATTATTCTCATGAAAGTTATTCAATATTCACTAAATGTGTGGATACGATGAATTTTTCGTTTTCGGAAATAAATAATATCATTGATAATAATAGGCTCATTATTTACTCTTCCACCTGATGAACCATTATCAACTAAAGTATTTGATGCATTGAACAATTTTTCATCAGAGCAAACATGTACCTACCAGAGAAAAACTCGAAGATGTATCAATTATTCTACAAGAAAATTAAATACATCTTGAAAGGTTCAGGCCACTTTGTCATCAATACCAATAGTCTTCAATGCATTGATTAATATGCATTGGTTGAATGAAAACCGCTCATTCAAATAATAAACACAATTCAATAATTTAGTGTACACTAATGATTGAATCAACGAATGTAATTCATTGCTTTCAAGAAAACTCCGTTATAGTAACGACCAACATTCATGAGTTCAATGATCACTATTCATTGAATTGATCTAAAATATTCCCCTCGTCCTAATGAACGAGTGCATTATATCAATAATTCCAAGAAAGAACAATAATGATCAATACGATGCAGAGGAATCATCAATCCAATGAATACTTTTCATTCGTTTGATGAATGGGATAATGTTAAAATAACGAACTCATTCAATGTACTTGTTCTGTTTGCTATTAAATTGAATAACTCAGAAAGAATGACTAATTGAGTGAACATTTATTGATTAATTTATCAACTGTCAGATACCTTGTCAAAGTCCCAAACATAGTCGGATCTGGTTACCTGATTGACATACAGAGAGTAATACCTATACATAACACCTCCACCACTAAACTTCTAATAATTGTAGAAAATACAGCAAAGAATATTCAAAATACTTAACACTATTCTTAACTAAAATACAACAAGAAACATTCAATATACTTTTAACATTCTTCAAAACGATCGGGGGCCTTCAGTTGACTCCTTCTTCGCAACACTCTACGGTAGCTATCATTTTGCGTTTGCCTACCATCAATGTTCAAATCAGAGCTACCATTACAGTTTTGTTCACTATCATTAACTTTCTCAGAATCTGGAATATCCAAAGTCGAACGAGGAATGATATCGAACGCATTATTTTTACCACTAAGAATGTCGTTAAATCTTTCTGATGAGTAAAACCTTTTAATTTGATCTTGATGACGTTTCCATATCATTGAAGTCGCCACACAATCTCAAATCTCCACTCGATTTAAGAATTGGAACAATGGGAGTTGCCCATTCCGAAAATTCAGTAGGAACTAACACTTTATTTTCGACTAATCTATCAATTTCTTTTTCAATTTTTGATTTCAAGGCAAAAGGTACTGGACGTGCCTTATAAAACTTAGGAATAGTTCCTTCTTTTAAAGTTAGGCTGACTGAAAATTTATTAAAAGTGCCCAATTTAGTTTCAAAGACATCTGCATATTTTGTTTGCAACCAATCAATTTTTTGTTTAATGTTCAAAATTTTGTCACCAGAAAACTGTTCCCAGGTAGCACATCATATCGGCTGAATCTTGGTTCCATATTGGGCCAATATAGATATATTGTAAATGAAAATTCAATATTGGTCCAATATGGGTGAATATTCAAAAAACAATATTATATTAATAACATTGGTGAAATATTGGTTGAACTAGTTTTGAATGTAGATTATCACACGAAATATTGGGTCAATATTGGTTGAATAATTTCTACCAATATCGATAATACAATATTGGTTATATATTGTTTTCCACATCTAGAATAAATATTGCAATCCAAATATTCCAGTCATATCGATTATAGGGGAAAAAACTATATTGTATTTCCAAGTTTGTTAGAATATTGGTTGAATATCATTTCCACTTTATTTGACAAATTGTAATAACTCATATTGAGTCAATATTGGTTCAATGATATTTACCAATATCGATAAAACAATATTGTCTTCACATCGTTTTTAACATCTACAATAAATATCGCAATCCCAATATTCCCCTGATATCGATTCTAGGAATAAAAACTATATTGTATCTCCAAGTGTGATTACACATTGGTTGAATATCATTTCGCCAATATTCAACAAATCTTATGAATTAACATTGGGTCAATATTGGTTCAATAATATTTATCGATATCGTTAAAACAATATTGTCTTCATATTGTTTCCTACATCTAGATTTAGATGAAATTTGAATATTGGCCGAATATTCAATGAAACATATTGAAATTATATCATGATCAAACTTAGATAAAAATCCGCTAGATGGCTCTACATATACAACGCCTTCTAAAACCTACGAAAGTATATTAAATACTTCCTTTACCTTGTTTTTAAGACAGCTCACTCGGTGGTTATGGCGATCAAAAGACAGACTCTGGTGTCACCTTCATCAACTAAAGGACATTTAATAATTTACCAAGGTATATTGACATCCACCAATATATCCAAATGATATTGTACCAATAACGATAAATATTGTACCAATATCGATAAATATTGTACCAATATCAATAAATATTTTGAGGCCATTATTGCTTCAAGAATATTCCACCAAAACTATTTCTAAAATATTCAAACAATATTCGACCAATATCGCAAAATGTTCACATACTACTTCTCGACAATATAACTTTTAAATATTGTGCCAATATTGTCAGAATATTGTATCAGCGATATTGTACCAATATCGCCAAACATTTTGAGGCCAATATTAGTTCAAGAATATTTTGCCAATATTATTCAAGTAATATTGGACCAATATCGCCGAATGTTCACATTTTTTTTTCTCGCCAATATTGCATTTCCAATATTTCGCCAATATGTTCACAATATTGTACCAATATTTTACCAATATAGGTGTGCTACTTGGGTTCGCATTATTTTTACCACTAGGAATGTCGTTAAATCTTTCTGATGAGTAAAACCTTTTAATTTGATCTTGATGACGTTTCCATATCATACCTTCATCTGTTTTTATCATGTACGTTCTTTTCCCCAAAATTTCAGTGATGTTACCCTTACACCAATTGTCAAAACCCTGTCGAAAGTCGCGAGCCCAAATAAGATCGTTTGTCTTGAATTCTTCATTTCTATTACCCTTGAAATTTTTTGTTTGTGCATTTTGATTTTTCCAAACATTTCTCTCTACAGATGGAATCAATAAATCAAACTTGCAACGTAGTTTTCTACCAATTAATAATTTAGCTGGAGTTTCCCCCGTTGTGGTATGCGGGGTGTTTCTATAATGGAACAAAAAACGGTTCAATATGAGTTTGAAATCTGCTGATTTGTTATCATGGGCGGCCTTCAAAATAGCTTTTTTTACAATTTTAACGGCGCTTTCACCTTGGCCATTATTGGCAGGGTGGTAAGGTGCACCAGTTTTATGTTCTACGCCACTGATACTGAGAAAATGTTGAAAAGTTTCTGACATGAAAGTTGTTGCATTGTCAGTGCAAAGTTGATGAGGCAAACCGAATCTTGCAAATAGTTCTCTAAAAATTCTAATTGTGGTACTTGATGTTATGTTGCTCACCTCAAAACACTCTATCCATTTTGTTGTAGCATCTTCAATAACCAAGAAATTTTTACCAAGAATTGGACCAAAAAAATCGGCGTGAAGTCTAGTCCAGCATTCTTTGGGCCAATTCCAAGTTACTAAATTTGATTTCGGTGGGTTATTCCCGTATACAATACAAGCTTCACATGATTTTGCGATATTCTCTATTTGGCTATCTATTGCGGGCCACCAAAAATATGAACGAGCTAATGCTTTCATTTTAACTATTCCCATATGGGTACTATGCAGTTCTTTCAAAATATCTTCCCTAAATTTGTTTGGTATTATCAACCTATAACCCCACATCAAACATCCTTGCTCTAAAGAGATTTCATTTTTTCTAATGAAAAATGCTTTAGACTCTTCAGCAAGGCAACGTTCTGGCCAGCCGTTGGTACAATAAAGAATAATTTTGCTCAAACAAGGATCAACAGCTGTGGCATGCTTGATTTTTTTGAAGTCTAAATTAAAATCAGATTCTTCCAAATATTTCAAGTATGAAATATTGGACATAGAATCATCTTGTACATCGGAACTTGTGGGCAATCTAGACAAAAAGTCTGCATTATTGCTTGAAGATTTAACATATCGTATTTCATAATCAAAACCTGACAAAATATGTGCCCACCGTTGAAGACGATTTGCGGCAAAAATTGGAATGCCTTTTTTATCACCAAATATTGTTAACAATGGTTTGTGGTCTGTGAATAGCAAAAATTTTCTTCCAAATAGGTATTGAAAAAATTTTTTCAAACCAAAAATTATTGCTGCAGCTTCCTTCTCTATCTGCGAATATTTCAATTCTGCAGAATTTAGCAAACGTGACGCAAAACCTATAGGTCTTTCTTTATCATTATCATAAACATGACTTATTGTAGCTCCTAAAGCAAATTGAGATGCGTCAACTGTTAATTTGACAGTTTTTTCGGGATCAAAATGAGCCAATACTGGTGCTGAAGTCAACATTATTTTTGCTTCTTCAAAAGATCTACAACATTCTTTTGTCCAAACCCACTCTGTATCTTTTTTTAATAGAGAATACAAAGGTTGAAGAATTTCTGAAATCTTGGGCAAAAATTTGCAATAAAAGTTCAAACTTCCCAGAAATGATTTTAACTCAGTGACAGTTTTAGGAATGGCAATATTTTTGATTGCTAAAATTCTATCTTCAGATGTGTGAAGTCCTTCCTTATCAATGACATGTCCCAAATATTCAACTGAATCCTGAAACAAAAAACATTTGCCTTTCTTAACCTTGAGACCACATTCTTGCAAACGTTTCAACACTCGCTCCAAACGTTCAAAATGTTCGCTATCATTCTTCCCTGTTACAAGAATGTCGTCGAGAAAACAGACAACACCGGGCATATCCTGTAGCATTTGCTCCATTATATTCTGGAATATAGCTCCTGCGCTAGTGATTCCATGAGGAAGTCGAGTGTACGAAAAAAGTCCCTTATGTGTTGTAATAGTAACTAGTTTTCGAGAATTTTCATTCAAAACAACTTGCTGATACGCTTCAGATAAATCGATTTTCGAAAATTTTTTACCTTCCTTCAGCTGCGAAAATAAATATTCAATACGTGGTAAAGGAAAGTGTTGTACGTTTAAGTTGGGATTTAAAGTAATTTTGAAGTCGCCACACAATCTCAAATCTCCACTCGATTTAAGAATTGGAACAATGGGAGTTGCCCATTCCGAAAATTCAGTAGGAACTAACACTTTATTTTCGACTAATCTATCAATTTCTTTTTCAATTTTTGATTTCAAGGCAAAAGGTACTGGACGTGCCTTATAAAACTTAGGAATAGTTCCTTCTTTTAAAGTTAGGCTGACTGAAAATTTATTAAAAGTGCCCAATTTAGTTTCAAAGACATCTGCATATTTTGTTTGCAACCAATCAATTTTTTGTTTAATGTTCAAAATTTTGTCACCAGAAAACTGTTCGCATTCACTATGAGCGAATTGTAATTTACAAATACCTAAGTTGAGCATATTTAAACCATTACGACCAATAAGTCTTTATAATATACGTTTTGAGAACATACTTGTTGTTTTCATGAATAACATTAAAATTTGCATAACCAATGGGTTCAAATGTCAATCCAAGATAGTCTTTCAGACTCAGATCATTTTTGTGTAAAGTAATATTTTTAAAATGTTTCAAAAATAAATTCTCGGATATTGCAGATTGTGAAAATCCTGAGTCAGCTTCAAAGCTCAAAGGAATATTTTCTACAGTTAATTTAACATACGTGGGTTTCACGTTACCATTACCATCTGACTACATTTATCTCACAACTTTGGATCCGCTCAAAATGGGTTTGACTTGACTGGATCCGATACACCTAATCGATATATACAGTGTTCGGATTGGATTGAATCACTCAAGTCAATTCCATAAAATATAGGATTGGACCCAACCGATCGCCTTGAAGAGGAGTGAAATTACGAGATAAACGAGTTTGAAATTGACAAATGACAGGTAAAAGTAGACAAATTCAGATTAGTGTTTATATTGACAATTGTCTTTCTCAAAATGGAGAGCAAAATAATATTTAAGAAAAGAAACGTATGGTCCAAAGGAGAGAGCAGTTTTTTCATTCAGCTGATTAAGGAAAAACATATTTTGGGACTCATGTATGGGAAAACGTTTAGGGTTCAAATGAAAACCACAGATCCACAGAACAACGATTCGTGATTTAATTCGCAGAACACAAGACATTTAAGGTTACGAAATTCGACATTTTACTGTGAAGTTAGCTTTTTTTCAATCGGATTGAAGAATATGATTCTTCGATCCACTTAAATATTGCGATATAAACTGAAGGGTGGTTTCACTCGATTCAATGCTATTGAATTTGAAGCGGATAGAGATCGTCCAGATAAACGTAGTCAATAATATTGAAGCAATGTAAACTGAAAATTGATTCGCTTTGAACGTCAGAATTTGACATATCGCTAATGGTATTAACGTTTTCAGAGAAAAAATTATTATAATGTTTTTTACATTGAGGAGCCAAATGACCTTTTTGACCACAAATATGGCAATTGCAATTTTTATAAACACAATCACTTGCCAAATGATTTGATCGCCCACAAACAAAGCACTTGCTTAACAGTTTTCGGGAAAAATGTTGCTTCCTGCTGACTGACTGATTCATGTTTGTTCTGCTAATTTGTTTGGAACCGCCTGGCTCTGCTCGGTCTTCATGAACTAAAGATTCAGGTCCCCTTCTCGATTGACGTTGTTTGTGGAAGTTCACTGGTTCGGTTTTAACGTTAATTCCTATCGCCGCTTCCCTGGAATTATGTTCTTGCAATGTCGATTCCTTCGCTAAAGCTAATTTCACAACTTTTTTCAAAGTAACTGTATCCGCAGAGGCATTCTCTTCAAATAATCGATCCATAATATTCGTTTGATTCATTCCAATTACAAAAATATCTCGCATTACCAAATTCAATTCTGCTCCAAACTTGCATGTTGAGGCTAAACTTTTTATCCTTGCTTCCCATTCTGCTACACTTTCATGTAAATCACGTTTTGTCGTATAAAACTTGAGTCTTTCTGCAAAATACGACTTCACTGGCCAAAAATGTTCATTGAGTAGATCCACAAGCTCATCATAAGTTTTTGTGTCAGGAAGATTAGGTACACATAAATTTCGCACTAACACGTAGGCTTCCTCATTTAATGTATTCAATAGTATTGCCTTTTTTCGTTGCTCCTCTTTAATATCATTTGCAATGAAGAACTGATTCAGTCTTTCCTTGAACACGGAAAATTCAGAACTCTTGGGATCGAAAATGTTGAGCGAACCGAGAAGTCCAACAAACGTTTGCGGCATTGTCGATGAATTTGCAGACAATTCTGATTTTTCACTGAATGTATGAACCCTGCGTGGGAACTAAATATCCTCGTCGCCAATGTTCTGTTTGCTATTAAATTGAATAACTCAGAAAGAATGACTAATTGAGTGAACATTTATTGATTAATTTATCAACTGTCAGATACCTTGTCAAAGTCCCAAACATAGTCGGATCTGGTTACCTGATTGACATACAGAGAGTAATACCTATACATAACAGTACTAGAACATGCAATTAATAATAATTGATATTATGAACATCCTTATTCATATTATCGATAACCAGTGATAAATTGACATAACGAATGCGTTCATTGGACCAATATTGATGAAACTGTTCAATGAGTCACTACTTTTTCATTGTATTCAGGTAAGTACTGATTTTTTTTCTGTATTTTTATTTTGTAGACAGTAGAGGATCAGACAAGAAAATATTTATAGAACAAATCGTCAACCTTCTTGCGATGTTCTGGTGGAGTAAGCTAGTTTGTGAGATTTATCCTTTTTTTCCTGGATTTAATCTTAGAGGAATATTAGGTGCTGCACTCCATATATGGAAACAGTACTCGAGACCTGAACCTGAAATATATGTATTATTACACAAGCAATTTTTTTAAAAGAGTCGAATTTTGACAAAATTTTGAAATTGGTCGATTTTATTTTTAATTTTTGAAATGATGACGTATTGGATTGTTACAAGCATTTTTATAACTTGCTTGATTCGTACATATGTCTGTCTGTCTTTCAGGCTTCAAAATTTGGAGTAGAATTTTCAAACAATTGCTGACATCCGATCGAGCTGAAATTCTGCACACCTAAGAAACGATGACAATATAATATTAAATAAAAATACTCCTCTGTCCCACTGAAAAAAATATGTCTGTTGGGGGGCTCGAAACCCCCTACTTTTCGAAAGAAGTTGCTAAAACTCGCGAAAATAAAATCCGCCAAATGATGAAATGCATCGCACCGTCAGATAAATTAATTTCAAATTCCACTCACTGCCCCCTGAAAGCTAGCTAGAGATATCGTAAGATTTTGTGAACATTTTCGATGAATTCGGACGTCGAAACTAACGGAGAGAAACGCTAACGAAAAAATTTGCAAACACTTACTATAATAAAATCTGAAAAACCCTTAAATATAGTGAAAAACTTCGGGCCGTCGAATAGTTTCCGTAGCTTGACCTTTCTGTATTCATATATACAAACAAAACGTCTTATACACCTCCAAACTTAATGCGTTCTGGTACAACACGCCTCAAAAATCGGAGGCGAATTCGAAAAATCGGAGGCGAATTCGAAAATTCGGAGGCGAATTCGAAAAATAGGAGGCGAATATGAACGCATGTGTATATCGTGTTCATGCTTCTAGTCACTTCATCAGAAGTCATTAGAACATTTTCTCTGAGGAAGCCTTCTGTTAGGTATATCTGGACAGTTACACGATGCCAGTAAGGTGGATTACGTGCCGGAAAGCTGTTTGGCCAGGGGTAGCAGAAAATAATATGTAGTGTATGAAAACCAAAGAACTTTAAGAAATTTCAATATTTTTTTTAAAGTTCTTCGTTATACTAAATATTTATTTTTACTTTTTAGTTCGATCTTTATAATCAAAATATTATTATTAAAGAGACTTTTTAAATTCATTTAATTTTTCAAATAGGAATAGGTACCTATCAGGTGATATCTTATTTCGAAGATTTTTTCATTCCTTATTCAGTCATGTACTCTTATATGGTTAATATCGACAGGATGACCAAAAACGTAATCGATTACACATCACGTCAATACCGATGACTAACCTCTCTCAAAAGTAAAAGTCGACTTTCTTCAGAATTTTCATCCTCTTAATTTGACATGAACACTGCCGTTGGAAGTGATTGCTCCACCTACCTTCATCCACTTCATGGATCCTCTCTCTTCCCGATCATTTACAACATTCGTTCCGCGATGAATTGCCCAAATCTCTAGTCAACCAAAGTTTTTTATTCGATAATTAATTTCGCCTCATTTTTAGTTTTAAATATGTATGCTGTAATTTATTTAGTTACAGAAAGACATAATTCACAATTTTATCTTTCTGATATTTATTGATGCGCATCAAATCAAATACATTATTATTGCAGATAGGGTGGTTAAATTTTCCAATCGATGGATAGATATTTTCACAATTTTTACGGATTTTTCCGATTTTGTTTCCGCAACTTTCTTGAAAAGAGGGGAGGGAGCTTTCTCTATCTAGATTCTGAGGGGGGATAGGGGAGTGAATTTTTTTTAGACGATAATATTCGACCGTCAGATATTTTTCACTATTTTCACCGATTTTTCCGATTTCAATTTTGCGAGTTTTCTTACTTTTTTCGGATAAAGGCGTGGGGCGAGCCATCTCTACCTAATTTTTTTTGCTATAATTTTTGACGTCCAAATCCGTCAAGAAATCTTCTGAAACCTTACGCGTTCTCTATCTAGCTTTCGGGGGATTACGGGAGAAAATTTCGTCGATATTAATGTATTGTCTTCGGAACTGAACCAACATATGAAATTTCAGTTCTATAGGATGAGAGAAAGTGGTTTCAATTCAGCTTGCAAGATTATGTACCCATCTAATAAACTCACACTCAGAACAAGTTAAACAAAAGCTTTTAAAAATAAAAATCGACCTTTCGCGATTTGTCTCCAAAGTCGCGAAAAAATTAAATTATTGCATAAGTTTGCACTTCACTGTATGTGCAACAATAGAGATCATCTTCATAAACGAGTCATTTTTTTTCGTGCTGAATGAAGAATTGTTTGGTCTCTTGAAGACTCAAAATTTGAGCAATTATTTCAATAAGAATTGTTTATAATTTGCTGTGTTTCAGCTGTGTATGTGTGCTCTCATTTTATGTCAAGTTTTCTAATAGAAATAAGTTGAAATATTAGTTGAGAGTTATATCAGTGTATTCCAAATCAGTTCATCCATCACTTAGTGCTATCAAAACATTGCAAATACAAACTATTAGGCAAATAACTGCATAATTCATTAATATATTTATGGTGAACACATGATAAAAACATTGTGCTACAAAAAGTGTCAGGTATACAAAAAGTGGACACAAACCTTTGGTGCTTTTATCGTTTATTAAGCTACCAGTGGCGTACATGTTTTTCATCAACACTTCTTCCAAACAACTAAAGTCAAAACAAACCAGTACGGATGTTTTTCTTGCATCAAGAAAATGTCTAAGATCTGCGCCAAGTGTAATACAGAAATTGAAGATGACTCATACTTTGAGTGTGACTCCTGTAAAAGGCCTATCCATAGCCATGCATCCTGCTCTGAGCTCACCGCATCAGAGGTAAAATGTATGCAACTGAGAAAAGGAGTTCTGCTATTCCTTTGCAACGACTGTAATAGCGGACTCAGACAAATACCTCAAATTATCAAGTCTATCGCCGAACTGAAATCTGAAATAACCCTACTGAAGAATTCCAGCTCTGCCCAACCCATTACCTCTCAAGCAGAAAATAATGCATTCCAGATGAGCGAAATGATTGCAGAAATTTCGGAACGTGAATCTCGTAAAAGAAACGTCATGCTGTTTGGGCTTCAGGAAAATCGAGATGATAGTGACGCAGACAAGAAACTCACCAGAGAAGTTATTGAAGCAATCCAACCAAACACTCACCCAACCAGTACTAAAATATTCAGAGTAGGACGTCTTGACAGCAACAGTACCAAAACCTAGACCTGTCAAAGTAATATTTCAGTCACCGGAAATGGCCATGTCAGTTATCTACAAGGCAAAAGAAATCAAGAAAATCGATCAATTCAAAAATATTACCATCACTTCAGACAAAACTCCTCTCCAAGCCCAGCAATACCGTGAAATCAAGAAAATACTGAACGAACGTATAGACAAAGGAGAAAGAGATCTGAAAATTAAGTACATACATGGTGAACCAAAAATTGTAAAAAACTAGTAGAGACGTCTAATCAGGAACCTTCAAGTATTCAATGCTATTACCAAAACGTCAGGGGTCTTAACACCAAAACTCACGAATTCCTCAAATCCACATCAGCTTCCGAGTATCACATCGTTGCTATCACTGAAACCTGGCTGCAAGGAAACGTCTCCAGCTCAGAACTAGTCCCAAACAACTTTATGCTGTTTCGAAGTGACAGAAACCTTGTTGCTAATTCAGTCTCACGAGGTGGAGGTGTTATGTTGGGTATTAGATCAGACTGTGAAGCGACAGAAATAGACCTTTCAGAATATCGTGATAATTTTACCTCTATTGATATTGTAGGAAGCAAGGTAATATTCAAGCATAAGTCATTTTTTATATTTGTAATTTATATTCCTCCCAATGCTAACAATCTCCACATACAAAATCTACTCACTACTCTAGAATCACTTGACTATCTGTACGGCAGCAATTTGTTGATTATGGGGGATTTCAACCAACCTCATCTCTCTAACCATGACGCAATTATCGACAACATCAACTTAGCTACTATAAAACAATTCAGCAGCTTTTATGACTTAAATCAGTTCAATACAGGTCAAAACCACTCAGGGCGTCTGCTAGACCTAATTTTTTCAAACCTGGAATGCACCACTTGCCACGATGAACTACCCTTCGTCCCTGAAGATGGATACCATCCAGCATTACAAGTCACTGTAAAGTTTCCCAAAAGCAACGTGGCAATATCCTACAACAGGAACTGCACAAACTACAACTTTCGCAAAGCAAACTTTCCTGAATTATATTCTGCCATCCTAAACACCGACTGGTCATGTTTAGACCAGTTCTCAGACGTAAATTCAGCTACAGAAACCTTTTACTCAATTTTTTACTCAATACTTGATGCATGGGTCCCCATGCGAACCAACTTCACCAGTAAATACCCCCCCTGGTTCAACAAAGAAATCATAAACGAAATAAAACAAAAACACAAACTATTCAAGAAAATGAAAAAAAGGCACTATGAATCCGACAAACAACAATTCCAAAACCTTCGAAAATCTATAAAATTAAAAATATCTACCGCATACAAACAGTATAGAACTGCAGCAGAGAACTCAATTGAAGCTGATCCATCAAATTTCTGGTCATACTTTCAAAACAAGAAGGGAACATCAAGAATTCCTGGTATTGTATATTTTAACGATATTGAACTAAGCGATCCACCTAGTATAGTTAATGCATCAACTCGATGTTCTCAATCATCGAAATCTGTATTCATATATACAAACAAAACGTCTTATACACCTCCAAACTTAATGCGTTCTGGTACAACACGCCTCAAAAATCGGAGGCGAATTCGAAAAATCGGAGGCGAATTCGAAAATTCGGAGGCGAATTCGAAAAATAGGAGGCGAATATGAACGCATGTGTATATCGTGTTCATGCTTCTAGTCACTTCATCAGAAGTCATTAGAACATTTTCTCTGAGAAAGCCTTCTGTTAGGTATATCTGGACAGTTACACGATGCCAGTAAGGTGGATTACGTGCCGGAAAGCTGTTTGGCTAGGGGTAGCAGAAAATAATATGTAGTGTATGAAAACCAAAGAACTTTAAGAAATTTCAATATTTTTTTTAAAGTTCTTCGTTATACTAAATATTTATTTTTACTTTTTAGTTCGATCTTTATAATCAAAATATTATTATTAAAGAGACTTTTTAAATTCATTTAATTTTTCAAATAGGAATAGGTACCTATCAGGTGATATCTTATTTCGAAGATTTTTTCATTCCTTATTCAGTCATGTACTCTTATATGGTTAATATCGACAGGATGACCAAAAACGTAATCGATTACACATCACGTCAATACCGATGACTAACCTCTCTCAAAAGTAAAAGTCGACTTTCTTCAGAATTTTCATCCTCTTAATTTGACATGAACACTGCCGTTGGAAGTGATTGCTCCACCTACCTTCATCCACTTCATGGATCCTCTCTCTTCCCGATCATTTACAACATTCGTTCCGCGATGAATTGCCCAAATCTCTAGTCAACCAAAGTTTTTTATTCAATAATTAATTTCGCCTCATTTTTAGTTTTAAATATGTATGCTGTAATTTATTTAGTTACAGAAAGACATAATTCACAATTTTATCTTTCTGATATTTATTGATGCGCATCAAATCAAATACATTATTATTGCAGATAGGGTGGTTAAATTTTCCAATCGATGGATAGATATTTTCACAATTTTTACGGATTTTTCCGATTTTGTTTCCGCAACTTTCTTGAAAAGAGGGGAGGGAGCTTTCTCTATCTAGATTCTGAGGGGGGATAGGGGAGTGAATTTTTTTTAGACGATAATATTCGACCGTCAGATATTTTTCACTATTTTCACCGATTTTTCCGATTTCAATTTTGCGAGTTTTCTTACTTTTTTCGGATAAAGGCGTGGGGCGAGCCATCTCTACCTAATTTTTTTTGCTATAATTTTTGACGTCCAAATCCGTCAAGAAATCTTCTGAAACCTTACGCGTTCTCTATCTAGCTTTCGGGGGATTACGGGAGAAAATTTCGTCGATATTAATGTATTGTCTTCGGAACTGAACCAACATATGAAATTTCAGTTCTATAGGATGAGAGAAAGTGGTTTCAATTCAGCTTGCAAGATTATGTACCCATCTAATAAACTCACACTCAGAACAAGTTAAACAAAAGCTTTTAAAAATAAAAATCGACCTTTCGCGATTTGTCTCCAAAGTCGCGAAAAAATTAAATTATTGCATAAGTTTGCACTTCACTGTATGTGCAACAATAGAGATCATCTTCATAAACGAGTCATTTTTTTTCGTGCTGAATGAAGAATTGTTTGGTCTCTTGAAGACTCAAAATTTGAGCAATTATTTCAATAAGAATTGTTTATAATTTGCTGTGTTTCAGCTGTGTATGTGTGCTCTCATTTTATGTCAAGTTTTCTAATAGAAATAAGTTGAAATATTAGTTGAGAGTTATATCAGTGTATTCCAAATCAGTTCATCCATCACTTAGTGCTATCAAAACATTGCAAATACAAACTATTAGGCAAATAACTGCATAATTCATTAATATATTTATGGTGAACACATGATAAAAACATTGTGCTACAAAAAGTGTCAGGTATACAAAAAGTGGACACAAACCTTTGGTGCTTTTATCGTTTATTAAGCTACCAGTGGCGTACATGTTTTTCATCAACACTTCTTCCAAACAACTAAAGTCAAAACAAACCAGTACGGATGTTTTTCTTGCATCAAGAAAATGTCTAAGATCTGCGCCAAGTGTAATACAGAAATTGAAGATGACTCATACTTTGAGTGTGACTCCTGTAAAAGGCCTATCCATAGCCATGCATCCTGCTCTGAGCTCACCGCATCAGAGGTAAAATGTATGCAACTGAGAAAAGGAGTTCTGCTATTCCTTTGCAACGACTGTAATAGCGGACTCAGACAAATACCTCAAATTATCAAGTCTATCGCCGAACTGAAATCTGAAATAACCCTACTGAAGAATTCCAGCTCTGCCCAACCCATTACCTCTCAAGCAGAAAATAATGCATTCCAGATGAGCGAAATGATTGCAGAAATTTCGGAACGTGAATCTCGTAAAAGAAACGTCATGCTGTTTGGGCTTCAGGAAAATCGAGATGATAGTGACGCAGACAAGAAACTCACCAGAGAAGTTATTGAAGCAATCCAACCAAACACTCACCCAACCAGTACTAAAATATTCAGAGTAGGACGTCTTGACAGCAACAGTACCAAAACCTAGACCTGTCAAAGTAATATTTCAGTCACCGGAAATGGCCATGTCAGTTATCTACAAGGCAAAAGAAATCAAGAAAATCGATCAATTCAAAAATATTACCATCACTTCAGACAAAACTCCTCTCCAAGCCCAGCAATACCGTGAAATCAAGAAAATACTGAATGAACGTATAGACAAAGGAGAAAGAGATCTGAAAATTAAGTACATACATGGTGAACCAAAAATTGTAAAAAACTAGTAGAGACGTCTAATCAGGAACCTTCAAGTATTCAATGCTATTACCAAAACGTCAGGGGTCTTAACACCAAAACTCACGAATTCCTCAAATCCACATCAGCTTCCGAGTATCACATCGTTGCTATCACTGAAACCTGGCTGCAAGGAAACGTCTCCAGCTCAGAACTAGTCCCAAACAACTTTATGCTGTTTCGAAGTGACAGAAACCTTGTTGCTAATTCAGTCTCACGAGGTGGAGGTGTTATGTTGGGTATTAGATCAGACTGTGAAGCGACAGAAATAGACCTTTCAGAATATCGTGATAATTTTACCTCTATTGATATTGTAGGAAGCAAGGTAATATTCAAGCATAAGTCATTTTTTATATTTGTAATTTATATTCCTCCCAATGCTAACAATCTCCACATACAAAATCTACTCACTACTCTAGAATCACTTGACTCTGTACGGCAGCAATTTGTTGATTATGGGGGATTTCAACCAACCTCATCTCTCTAACCATGACGCAATTATCGACAACATCAACTTAGCTACTATAAAACAATTCAGCAGCTTTTATGACTTAAATCAGTTCAATACAGTTCAAAACCACTCAGGGCGTCTGCTAGACCTAATTTTTTCAAACCTGAAATGCACCACTTGCCACGATGATCTACCCTTCGTCCCTGAAGATGGATACCATCCAGCATTACAAGTCACTGTAAAGTTTCCCAAAAGCAACGTGGCAATATCCTACAACAGGAACTGCACAAACTACAACTTTCGCAAAGCAAACTTTCCTGAATTATATTCTGCCATCCTAAACACCGACTGGTCATGTTTAGACCAGTTCTCAGACGTAAATTCAGCTACAG
Organism: Chrysolina oricalcia; assembly: GCA_944452925.2. NCBI lineage: Eukaryota > Metazoa > Arthropoda > Insecta > Coleoptera > Chrysomelidae > Chrysolina > Chrysolina oricalcia. The sequence goes on along the minus strand of OX101811.2, from coordinate 32,794,001 downwards.
AAACCTTTTACTCAATTTTTTACTCAATACTTGATGCATGGGTCCCCATGCGAACCAACTTCACCAGTAAATACCCCCCCTGGTTCAACAAAGAAATCATAAACGAAATAAAACAAAAACACAAACTATTCAAGAAAATGAAAAAAAGGCACTATGAATCCGACAAACAACAATTCCAAAACCTTCGAAAATCTATAAAATTAAAAATATCTACCGCATACAAACAGTATAGAACTGCAGCAGAGAACTCAATTGAAGCTGATCCATCCAATTTCTGGTCATACTTTCAAAACAAGAAGGGAACATCAAGAATTCCTGGTATTGTATATTTTAACGATATTGAACTAAGCGATCCACCTAGTATAGTTAATGCATCAACTCGATGTTCTCAATCATAATGGCATAACTATTTCACTAAAATCATCCTTATTGTATCTGCACACAATTGGACTATTTGTATTTGCATTATCTGTATTATTTGTATTTGGACTATCTGTATTACTCATAGTATTTGTATTTGTATTATCTGTAATATTTGTAGAATGTGTATTTGAATTACCTGTATTATTTGCACTATCTGTATTATCTGTATTATTTGTATTTCTCAACTGAAACACCTAAACTGTCTTGTAATTGGGATTTATCCTGTTTAGACAATAAATGTATTTTTTTTTTAATAATCTTTGATAAAACATTTCATCTACTTCATTGTTCATGTAATACCTACACTATACGATCTTCAAAAACGCGAAGCTTCCAAGAGATGAGGAATTGTCTCGGAGACAAATATGAGAATAGCCCTCCCCCCACCATCATAAAAATCCTGTTTGAAGGTCAAATGAGTTTGACAACACTGTCGGAGGCGTTTTGGTGAAAATTCGTGTAGAAATATATACAGAAGAGGTTATTTCGTCACCTTCTATTCGGAGGAGTGCTGCATTAAAACCTATGTCGAAAATCTGTATATTTTGTGAAGCATTTTTCTCTTCCCCTTGGTGCTCGCATAGATGATAGAAGTTATGTACTATCTGTCTACAGTATACACATATAATGGTATTCTTTAGATAGGAGGCGTGGGTGCCTGTTTGGCGTAAGATAGCCGTGCACGTATATATATATATATATATATATATATATATATATATATATATATATATATATATATATATATATATAAATAAAACCAGTTAATATTGGGGATTGCAGCAAAGTCAAAAGTGTACTCTTTTATAGAGTTTATTCCAAGCTTTCGTAAATTTTATTTACATCTTCAGGGAACTACAAAGAATTATTATGTCAATTATACATTTTGATGTTATTAAAATTTTACTTACAACTATAGTGAGGTTAGTTGACATGTTCTTAGTTCTTTGGATAGTGACATTACAGCTTAAAATTGTAAATAATAAGGAAAAAAGACTTTACGAATATAAATAACAGAAAATTTTGAAATTTCAGTCGAAAAACAAAAGACTTGTTGATTGTATCCAAGGGACACAAATCAGTTGTCAATAGAAAAGAAATCTGTATTTTTCAAGTCAATGTTACCAACTGTAATCTTGTACCAACTGTAATCTTGTACCAACTGTAATCTTGTACCAACTGTAATCTTGTACCAACTGTAGTCTTGTACCAACTGTTGAAATATACGACTGATGTTTTGTAAGTTAGGAAAAAATTACATTTCCAATTGAGTAGTTATGGAGATATTATTATTCATATGGAGAGTGTGGTCTAACGACAATAAGAAGGAATAAATCTCACTCAAATGATTTATATCAGTTCTTTTATTCATACATTTTTTGTCTTGAGATATGAAGGCCATTTCCAAAAAAGTTCTCTTAGTCATATGTGTCTCTTTAGCTAATATTTTAGTTGAGTTATAATTTATTCGATGGTCAAATTTGTTTACATGATCAGCAAAAGCACATCTTTCAGGATGAAGTCTACAATCACTTTTACGTGAGGAAATTCTACTTTTTAGGCATCTAGAAGTCTGGCCAATATAATTTTTATCACAGTCCTGATAAGGAATGCTATATACTACATTTGAAGTGGAAGTTAATGGAATTTTATCTTTTACTTTTGAATAAATTGATTTTATTGGTAAAATAGTTTTATTTGCTATTTTGACATTACATACTGAATGAAAGAGCATAGACAATCTTGGTGTAATATTTTTTATACATGGAAGTGAAGTGAATGTAGGAATTGTAGGATTAGTATTAGCAACATTGTCATCCGCAGTTTTTGTACATGCAATGGAATCCGCTTCTGTTTATGCATTGTCATTATTGTCAGCTCAACATTTACAACAAAATCCAAAAATCTAAATACTCATTAATGGCAATGTTGCTAATACTAATCCTACAGTCACTAGTTGAAACTTAATTTGACACGAACCAAGGAATCCAAAAGTAGAGGTTTGTCCACAAATTGACAGGCAGCCAACAATTCGTTGTTCTGACCAACCCAAGGTTCAATCAAGTTTCTAATACGTTATGAGGAACGCAAGCAGAATCTAAGTGAAAATAGAGTATATTTCGTTTTAATTCCGAGAGTTCTAACCTTTGACAGCTGTTTCGTGCTAACGCACTCATCAGAAAGGATTTATGGATATCTCGAAATCAAAACGAATCCACTCAAGAATTAATACCGTGAGGCAAAACAGAATATAACAGGAAGTTATTCATGACATCTACAGTCACTAGTTGAAACTTAATTTGACACGAACCAAGGAATCCAAAAGTAGAGGTTTGTCCACAAATTGACAGGCAGCCAACAATTCGTTGTTCTGACCAACCCAAGGTTCAATCAAGTTTCTAATACGTTATGAGGAACGCAAGCAGAATCTAAGTGAAAATAGAGTATATTTCGTTTTAATTCCGAGAGTTCTAACCTTTGACAGCTGTTTCGTGCTAACGCACTCATCAGAAAGGATTTATGGATCTCTCGAAATCAAAACGAATCCACTCAAGAATTAATACCGTGAGGCAAAACAGAATATAACAGGAAGTTATTCATGACATCTACAGTCACTAGTTGAAACTTAATTTGACACGAACCAAGGAATCCAAAAGTAGAGGTTTGTCCACAAATTGACAGGCAGCCAACAATTCGTTGTTCTGACCAACCCAAGGTTCAATCAAGTTTCTAATACGTTATGAGGAACGCAAGCAGAATCTAAGTGAAAATAGAGTATATTTCGTTTTAATTCCGAGAGTTCTAACCTTTGACAGCTGTTTCGTGCTAACGCACTCATCAGAAAGGATTTATGGATATCTCGAAATCAAAACGAATCCACTCAAGAATTAATACCGTGAGGCAAAACAGAATATAACAGGAAGTTATTCATGACATCTACAGTCACTAGTTGAAACTTAATTTGACACGAACCAAGGAATCCAAAAGTAGAGGTTTGTCCACAAATTGACAGGCAGCCAACAATTCGTTGTTCTGACCAACCCAAGGTTCAATCAAGTTTCTAATACGTTATGAGGAACGCAAGCAGAATCTAAGTGAAAATAGAGTATATTTCGTTTTAATTCCGAGAGTTCTAACCTTTGACAGCTGTTTCGTGCTAACGCACTCATCAGAAAGGATTTATGGATCTCTCGAAATCAAAACGAATCCACTCAAGAATTAATACCGTGAGGCAAAACAGAATATAACAGGAAGTTATTCATGACATCTACAGTCACTAGTTGAAACTTAATTTGACACGAACCAAGGAATCCAAAAGTAGAGGTTTGTCCACAAATTGACAGGCAGCCAACAATTCGTTGTTCTGACCAACCCAAGGTTCAATCAAGTTTCTAATACGTTATGAGGAACGCAAGCAGAATCTAAGTGAAAATAGAGTAAATTTCGTTTTAATTCCGAGAGTTCTAACCTTTGACAGCTGTTTCGTGCTAACGCACTCATCAGAAAGGATTTATGGATCTCTCGAAATCAAAACGAATCCACTCAAGAATTAATACCGTGAGGCAAAACAGAATATAACAGGAAGTTATTCATGACATCTACAGTCACTTGTTGAAACTTAATTTGACACGAACCAAGGAATCCAAAAGTAGAGGTTTGTCCACAAATTGACAGGCAGCCAACAATTCGTTGTTCTGACCAACCCAAGGTTCAATCAAGTTTCTAATACGTTATGAGGAACGCAAGCAGAATCTAAGTGAAAATAGAGTATATTTCGTTTTAATTCCGAGAGTTCTAACCTTTGACAGCTGTTTCGTGCTAACGCACTCATCAGAAACGATTTATGGATCTCTCGAAATCAAAACGAATCCACTCAAGAATTAATACCGTGAGGCAAAACAGAATATAACAGGAAGTTATTCATGACATCTACAGTCACTAGTTGAAACTTAATTTGACACGAACCAAGGAATCCAAAAGTAGAGGTTTGTCCACAAATTGACAGGCAGCCAACAGTTCGTTGTTCTGACCAACCCAAGGTTCAATCAAGTTTCTAATACGTTATGAGGAACGCAAGCAGAATCTAAGTGAAAATAGAGTATATTTCGTTTTAATTCCGAGAGTTCTAACCTTTGACAGCTGTTTCGTGCTAACGCACTCATCAGAAAGGATTTATGGATCTCTCGAAATCAAAACGAATCCACTCAAGAATTAATACCGTGAGGCAAAACAGAATATAACAGGAAGTTATTCATGACATCTACAGTCACTAGTTGAAACTTAATTTGACACGAACCAAGGAATCCAAAAGTAGAGGTTTGTCCACAAATTGACAGGCAGCCAACAATTCGTTGTTCTGACCAACCCAAGGTTCAATCAAGTTTCTAATACGTTATGAGGAACGCAAGCAGAATCTAAGTGAAAATAGAGTATATTTCGTTTTAATTCCGAGAGTTCTAACCTTTGACAGCTGTTTCGTGCTAACGCACTCATCAGAAAGGATTTATGGATCTCTCGAAATCAAAACGAATCCACTCAAGAATTAATACCGTGAGGCAAGACAGAATATAACAGGAAGTTATTCATGACATCTACAGTCACTAGTTGAAACTTAATTTGACACGAACCAAGGAATCCAAAAGTAGAGGTCCACAAATTGACAGGTAGCCAACAATTCGTGGTTCTGACCAACCCAAGGTTCAATCAAGTTTCTAATACGTTATGAGGAACGCAAGCAGAATCTAAGTGAAAATAGAGTATATTTCGTTTTAATTCCGAGAGTTCTAACCTTTGACAGCTGTTTCGTGCTAACGCACTCATCAGAAACGATTTATGGATCTCTCGAAATCAAAACGAATCCACTCAAGAATTAATACCGTGAGGCAAAACAGAATATAACAGGAAGTTATTCATGACATCTACAGTCACTAGTTGAAACTTAATTTGACACGAACCAAGGAATCCAAAAGTAGAGGTTTGTCCACAAATTGACAGGCAGCCAACAATTCGTTGTTCTGACCAACCCAAGGTTCAATCAAGTTTCTAATACGTTATGAGGAACGCAAGCAGAATCTAAGTGAAAATAGAGTAAATTTCGTTTTAATTCCGAGAGTTCTAACCTTTGACGAATTGTTGGCTGCCTGTCAATTTGTGGACAAACCTCTACTTTTGGATTCCTTGGTTCGTGTCAAATTAAGTTTCAACTAGTGACTGTAGATGTCATGAATAACTTCCTGTTATATATATATATATATATATATATATAGATATATATATATATATATAATTGTCCGTTACCGTTTTATCTTATTCATGCCTAGCTTTAGTCCACTTTGTCAATAAGATATATTATTCTTTGACAATAAAGTATATTGATTGATTGATTGATTGTACATACAATTTTCAAAACGCAGGCTACAAACTTTAAACTTCCTATAGAAATTGCTTATAGGTATCTCATCCAGAAGTTCTTTTTGTACACAAGCTTGTATCTGAACAGTGCACCTGAAATATAACATTACCATTATTTAATATGGAAAACTGACATGTTTTCATCATAATGCAATAATCAATTCTTCTATACATTTTCTTGCTAAAGCTCAACTATTTGATCAATTTCATTAATTCATAGAATAGATATCACCTACTAATATAATGAATACTTACATCGTTTCATCTTTGGGAACCTTATGAAATTTTAATATTTCTGTTCTATGTTCTATCAGAAGATGAACGTCATCCGCAGTTTTTGTACATGCAATGGAATCCGCTTCTGTTTATGCATTGTCATTATTGTCAGCTCAAAATTTACAACAAAATCCAAAAATCTAAATACTCAAAAATCGAATAAACCTAACCTCATCTGACAGCAGTGACAGCCTTCAAAGTGGGCTTTAAGCAGCGTTGTTCCTATCGTAATTCTGATTGTACTGTCAAATGGTGTAGAATTGTACAGTGGCCATCTATTTTCGTGATTTTGAATCGCGTTCATAAAATAAACAGTTCCAAACCATCACACGCATGCGCAGTTTCACAGAACTGCAAGAGTAAAAATTCTTTCTGCTCTGTGAGACTGCGCATGCGTCTGATGGTTTTGGACTGTTTAGACAAACAGTCCGAGACGCATGCGCATTCTCACAGAACAGAACGAATTCTTATACAGTTCTGCGAAACTACGCATGCGTCTGATGGTTTGGGACTGTTTATTTTATGCGGGAACAAGCCTAATAAAACCAAAATTTTGTTTTCCCAATTCCGATTTGTTTTTTCTGGAGGAAGAATATATCAATGTACAAACAGATTGAAAAACAGAAATATTTATTCAGATATTTGTAAAATACAAAAAAAACAATAATTCGAATATCACTTGGTTCACAAGAAATATCACAAAAAAATAAATAAAATGAATATGGAGTAGAATATCCAAAAATGGACATATAATTTAAAACAAATTAAAGGAACTTTCAGTCCTCGACGTTTACATAATTCAATGTATTATCATTGTACTTAATACATGTTTTATCAGGCCTCCATTCCAGAGATCCGCCAGGAATTTGATTCATTTTATCTTTCACAGTTAAAATTGATGCACAAGTTCTTATTAATAATTTATTTCTGATTGAAGTTTTGATCAGGGACAATTGAGAGAAACTTCGCTCAGCAGCAGCTGAGGAGTGCGGCAATGATAATATTATTTTGACAATGATCATCAAATTTGGGAACATCTGTTTGCCAAGAACATTTTTTTGCTCAGATACATTCTTCCAAAAATCAACTAAATCCGTTTTTTTAACAAATGTTGTATTCAGTTGAATATCACTCAATATCTGCCACTCGATATTGGCAGCTTCTATATCTAGCTCAATATTCGGAAATTGTTGTTGTTGTTGTTGTAGTAAACTCAGCTATTGATAATATATCCCCTGAGAGGGCCACATCAGGGATAAAATATGCTGCAAACTTCAAATATTTATCATCAAAATTGAACCTTTTTTTGATTTGTTTGCATAATTCAACATAAAATTCTAACACTCGAAGGTAAAAATTATGTAAATCTCCTTTGGAAACATGAAAATTTGGCGACTTGAGAAAAATCTCAGATTTGGCACCTATATAGAGCTTTTCTATTTCTAAATAATTTGTTGGATCATTTATATTGATCACTTTGAAATCTTTTTTTTTTTATCACATTATTTTTGATGAAACACCTCAAAATAGTTTTATACAAAGTTTCAATTCTATTGAGTATAATAGGTAGCTTAGGTGCTTCAGATTGCAACTCAATGTTGACTTTTGTTACTAAATCTAACGCATAGGCTAGAAATAGTAGATATAGTTTGAAAACATTGTTATTCAAAGCACTCAAGATTGATCTAGCATTTGGCAGGTTCTCCTCTAAAGCTGCTCTTTGAAAGAATAATGTCAAAGAGTTCCAATGTTCTAGTATTCTATCAACAACAGCCTGAAATAATAACAATTTCATAAAATAGAAAAAAGAAAGGCATATTTTACAACCTTCAATGATAACCATCTTGTCTGACTTGGGCGAAGCATCTTTCTTGGTTTTTCATCTGCAAATATTTGACATTCTTCGAGTTCCTTTAACCTTTTATTACTTTGTGAGAAATAACTATATATATATATATATATATATATATATATATATATCTCTGGTGAACTGTTCTACTGTACCAGGCAACATATTTGCTGCAGCAGAAGCACAGAGATGCAAAGAATGACAAGAACATCCTTGAATATAAATATGAGGTGAAACTTCTTGAAACCTAGCTTTAACACCATTTAAATTTCCCATCATGGTGCTCGCATTATCAGCACCAAAGCCAACAACTTTCTCGACCACCATCATGTAGCAGTTCCATCACTGCATGGAAAAGTGATTCAGCAGTAGATGAAGTGACCTCAACTAAGTTTAAAAACCTGTCTTGTACTCTGTCATTTTTCCAGTATCGCACAATAACTGTAAGTGATTTTTTAGTATTAACATCAGTTGTCTCGTCAATGATGATAGAAAAATTTTCAGTTCTCAAGTCAAGGTATAATTCTTCTCTGAATGCAGGAGCCATAACCCCAACAATCAATTGAGTTGCTTTCTTTCTTTTCATGTGAACATTTTGTGCTATTCTTGAATCAGGATAAATAGCTTTATTGAAGGAAGGCAAGCTATCCGTTAATAATAATGCCAAATTGTTATCGCAAATGAATGCACACATTCTCAATTCTGCTTCTTTAACTAGCTGAAATTCCTTTTGTATATCTGGATTAAATGCTTCAGTAATTAGAACACATTTTTTTGCAGCCTCCACATGCTTGATATGCGAGTTCTTACTTTCATGTCTCTTCAAATGAAATTTTCCACCCTTGATAGTGGTATTGCACAATTTACAAAAAGTCCTTCCAGGATCAATCCAATTATAAAATTTGGAAAGTTTCTCAGTGTTTGGGATATATACTTTCTTTTTTAGGCGATTATGTACTCTATCTACTTTAACAGCCAAATTATGCTGACTAGTTTGATCCTCAATACTGATATTCTCCATATCACTTTGTGAATTATGATGACTAGTATTATCAGTTTCAGTTTCAAATAAATTATTTTCGGTACTCATAGTAGTATCACTAGTATCAGTATCAGTCTCATGATGTCCAGTAGAAGTTGATGGTGTTGTTTTGGTGATGAACAGGAACCTATGGAATTTATTTTTATTGTATACTGTTATTTTTTTATAATTAGCTTACTTATCCATTTTCAGAGTAGCCTAGCCTAGCCAAGCCCCTCTAGCTAGTCTAGCACAAAGTCAAATCAAGCAATAGCATTAATAGCAATAGTAGCAATAATTAATTATTAATTATATTCAGTTTCACAATGACAAATGACAATGACAAAGACAAATGACAAAGACAAATGACAATGACAAATGACAATGACAAATGACAAGTGACGCCAGTGACAGTGACAATCACGGGTCACGTCATGATAGCAAAACTACTCTCACGGAATCACGGAAGAATAAACTTACTCTTTCATAGAATTTCATATTTTGGGTGATTTGGTGTGATTTTTTTTCTTGCCGACAAGGGTGGAATTAAACTTCTCAATATCGAATGGTAGTCGAATTGTACAGTTTTGTACAGATTTCTTGATTGTATTGCCTTGGTACAGTGTAATATTCAAAAGTACAGCTTTCTGTACAATTGTACACCCTGGAACAACACTGGCTTTAAGGTGTGCAATAGGCCTTTTCATTTAGATGATTTTTTAAGGCGCATGCGTTCGTTTTGAGACCCAAAGTCTGATTGGATATTGGGAAAGTGAATAGCCATTGCATTGTCTAAAGAAGAATAGTCAAACAATCCCTGTGCAAAATGCATTGGATGGCCGTCACCTGAGACATCTATACTATTTTACTGGAAACATTGAAAATGTATCCAGTAATGTGGCGCCGTTATCGGATGGCACGCAAAACTATACTTCTGCCTCTTTTTAAAATAGAACGCCAGTTTTCATTTGCTTCATTCAGAAATGTGCAGAATATTGTCATTGGTGAGATGTTTAGCAGAATAAAAGACGAGTCAAAGTTTGCATTCGGATGTTTCGAATATCAGATGATGATCAGTGATAAAATTTTATATTGCTGCAATTAAGCCTAATATAATGAAACACGTATTGTAGCAATATTCTTACTGAAAAATGATCCCTAAGTATAGGTACAAAAAAATGTTCTATTACGATATTATATCGCAGTTGATATGTTTTGAAAACACATAAAGAATATTAATTAGTGCTTGAAGGCACCCAATAAGTAGGTAAATAATAATATATCAGTATTATTTGTACAAGCTTTTGTTTAGTTTCACTCACACGTAACAGGTATGGTATCTACTGTCTAGGTATAACGGGGTCAAAACTTCAGTGGAAATTTTGAGCCAATTCCACTGATCCAATCATCTTTAAATTTGGCAGGTGTCCATTAAATTCATTCAGGTTCGTTACGACATTCACAAGAAAAAAAAACAAGATAGCGAACAGTTTTTGTGATTTATTGTCTAACTATTCATAATGCGAATCTCGAAGCAGATTTTGTATTTTTTCAAAATTCGAAATGGCGAATACGATTTTTGATTAGATTCTTTTAAAATTGGTACCTATACAAGGGCTTGTTGTGTTGGATACTAACACGAACATTCAAGATGGAGGACAAATTTTGTGATTCATGTCCGAATCCGTCCATGATAGATCTAGAATTATTTGGGTAGGACAGTTCAAGGACAATTCAAGGAAAATTCAAGTGTTGGCGGACAGGTGTTCTTTAATTGATGGTTCGATGTTATCAACAATGTATATGGACATATAGGGAGAGTTTCAAAGGAGGTTGTCACCAGAAATCATTCATCTCCTACACGGGCCTAAAATACATTTTTTGTTGTACAATATAGTTATTTGTGTATTTAGAGCGCGAGGAGCGCGGTAATCTTTGGAGAGCGGCAATAGCACTTAGTTCTCGAAATAAACACTCAATAGTAATCCCAAATGAATAAGCTATCCAAATATCCAATAATTCACATCTCTAACAAAACAAGATAACTTGCTTGAAAAAAAAAACCAAATGTTGAGATCGAATTACAGGCCTTCAGCTTGATAGCAGCTTCGCTCTCAACACCACCTCAGTTCCTAAGAGTGTTATGAATTTATTGTCTATATTAACCATCATGCAAGAAATAGGTTCGTTTCCAACAAAAGCTGTGGAGATCGACCGTTTCTTCAATATCTTCGCACTAGAGCGAAAAAGCTGTCACAAAACATTTCTGAAAAAACATCAGCTTTGCGTTGAGATCTAAAAGCGTCAAAGGCTACCTACTTTGGTAAGCGGTTGTAGAAAAAAATATAGTTTACTGACCATGCACGATCATCGGGGAGATGGAAATATCTATGGTTTTACGCAGTGTCCACGTACAGTGCCTAAAATGATACTTTTCAGGACACGTAAGTGAAAAAATCAAATATGCGTAAAGTTATGTTTTACGCATCGTTCATATAATTCCAAAAGACAGTATTTTGCGTCAGATTTTACTCGAAAGTCATCAAATGAAAACTTCATAGAATAAAATATACTCAACAATTGCTACAATTTGCCAATATAATAACAGGCGTAGGAATAAAATTGTAGATACATTTTCATAAAGAGCTTTTTTGTACTCACGTGTTTCCACGCTCATAAAAAAAGTCCTAATTTACGAATTTTTGTATAAATAACTATTCATCTTCTTTATATGAGTTTTCTGTGCGTATTGGTCATGAAGTCATAAAGTTTCATTTTTGATAAGGATATCCACTTATAGAGGTTATTTCGAACGATCGACTGAAACTTCAAATTCAGTCGCAGATAATGCCATTATATCAGTACCTGATTTCGAAAAAAAACCCTTATTAGGTTTTACAACTTTGACTTCATGGTAAATAGATAAACTTGAAAAAAAAAACATTTTAGAGAAAAGTTTCTATTTAAATGTACTAAAAAAAAGAAAATAAATTTTAAAGTGAATAAACCCATCATTTTGTTACATTATAAAATTTTAAATGATATAAAAGCTTGTCGCGAGAAGTATATATGTAATTCTTATAGTATATAAAATTCAAAAATCCTCAAGATTTATTCACACGACAAGCTTTTATATCATTTGAAATTTTATAATGTAACAAAATTATGGGTTTTTCGCTTTAGTGCATTTAAATAAAATCTTTTATCTGAAAAGGTTTTTTAAGTTTATTTATTTCTTTTTTTAGTTTTCTGTGAATATGTTTCTTAGTCTGTTCATTTCAATCAATGCGCCATTGTTGCACGGTCGCTTGCCTGTTAATTTACCGTTGGAAATTTTTTCTAATTTCTACCTGTTCTCTAAATAGCTTTAGAGGGGGGCAGAGGGGTGAATTTTTTTAAAACCATTTTGTTCAATGGCCAGATAATTTTCACCATTTTTACGGATTTTTTTGATTTCTATTCCGCGAGTTTTCCTATTTTTTTGTGACAGGAAAGGAGGGCGAACCCCCCGATCTATTTTTGTTTTCATCATTATTTTCCATGTCCGAAACTGTTGAAACATTTTCCGAATTCCTTTGCGTTCTCTACCTAGGTTTTGAGGTGGGAAAGGGGAGGCGAAATTTTTTAAAACATAATTTCCGACGGTCAGATAATTTGAACTATTTTTACAGATTTTTCCGATTATAATTTCGCGTTTTTTCCATTTATTTTTTCGAGAAAAGAGGGAGGCGAGTACCCCCCTAATTTATTTTTTCTTGCTGTAATTTTTGACGTCCAAATCCGTCAAAAAAACGTCCGAAAACCTTCGCGTTCTCTATCTAGCTTTCGGAGGACGGGGGGGAAATTCCTTTTTATAAACCATAACATTCGACTGTCAGAAATTTTGAGCCAATTCCACTGATCCAATCATCTTTAAAATTTGGCAGGTGTCCATTAAATTCATTCAGGTTCGTTACGACATTCACAAGAGAAAAAAACAAGATAGCGAACAGTTTTTGTGATTTATTGTCCAACTATTCATAATGCGAATCTCGAGTAGATTTTGTATTTTTTCAAAATTCGAAATGGCGAATACGATTTTTGATTAGATTCTTTCAAAATTGGTACCTATACAAGGGCTTGTTGTGTTGGAGACCAATACGAACATTCAAGATGGAGGACAAATTTTGTGATTCATGTCCGAATCCGTCCATGATAGATCTAGAATTATTTGGGTAGGACAGTTCAAGGACAATTCAAGGAAAATTCAAGTGTTGGTGGACAGGTGTTCTTTAATTGATGGTTCGATGTTATCAACAATGTATATGGACATATAAGGAGAGTTTCAAACGAGGTTGTCACCAGAAATCATTCATCTCCTACACGGGCCTAAAATACATTTTTTGTTGTACAATAAAGTTATTTGTGTATTTAGAGCGCGAGGAGCGCGGTAATCTTTGGAGAGCGGCAATGGCACTTTGTTCTCGGAATAAACACATGTTTTTTTTCTTCAAACGCAGCTTTTAAACATAGAAACGATTGACAATTCATTCAACATAGGCACCTAACATTACCCATGAGAAAATAAACACTCATCAATAGTAATCCCAAATGAATAAGCTATCCAAATATGCAATAATTCACATCTCTAACAAAACAAGATAACTTGCTTGAAAAAAAAAGTATGTCGAGATCGAATCACAGGCCTTCAGCTTGATAGCACCTACGCTCTCAACACCACCTCAGTTCCTAAGAGTGTTATGAATTTATTGTCTATACTAAACATCATGCAAGAATAGGTTCGTTTTCAACGAAAGAGATCGAGAGATCGACCGTTTCCTTAATATTTTCGCACTAGAGCGAAAAAGCTGTCACAAAACATTTCTGAAAAAACATCAGCGTTCATATAATTCCAAAAGACAGTATTTTGCGTCAGATTTTACTCGAAAGTCATCAAATGAAAACTTCATAGAATAAAATATACTCAACAATTGCTACCATTTGCCAAAATAATAACAGGCGTAGAAATAAAATTGTAGATACATTTTCATAAAGAGCTTTTTTCTACTCACGTGTTTCCACGCTCATAAAAAAAGTCCTAATTTACGAATTTTTGTATCATATATAAATAACTATTTCATCTTCTTCATATAAGTTTTCTGTGCGTATTGGTCATGAAGTCATAAAGTTTCATTTTTGATAAGGATATCCACTTATAGAGGTACTATATATTTCGAACGATCGAATGAAACTTCAAATTCAGTCGCAGATAATGCCATTATATCAGTACCTAATTTCGAAAAAAAAACCCTTATTAGGTTTTACAACTTTGACTTCATGGTAAATAAATAAACTTGAAAAAAAAACATTTTAGAGAAAATTTTCTATTTAAATGTACTAAAAAGAAGAAAATAAATTTTAAAGTGAATAAACCCATCATTTTGTTACATTATAAAATTTTAAATGATATAAAAGCTTGTCGCGAGAAGTATATATGTAATTCTTATAGTATATAAAATTCAAAAATCACCTCAAGATTTAATCACACGACAAGCTTTTATATCATTTACAATTTTATAATGTAACAAAATTATGGGTTTTTCGCTTTAGTGCATTTAAATAAAAGCTTTTATCTGAAAAGGTTTTTTAAGTTTATTTATTTCTAATTTTAGTTTTCTGTGAATATGTTTCTTAGTCTGTTCATTTCAATCAATGCGCCATTGTTGCACGGTCGCTTGCCTGTTAATTTACCGTTGGAAATTTTTCCTAATTTCTACGTGTTCTCTAAATAGCTTTAGAGGGGGGCAGAGGGGTGAATTTTTTAAAAACCATTTTGTTCAATGGCCAGATAATTTTCACTATTTTTACGGATTTTTTTGATTTCTATTCCGCGAGTTTTCCTATTTTTTTGTGACAGGAAAGGAGGGCGAACCACCCGATCTATTTTTGTTTTCATCATTATTTTCCATGTCCGAAAATGTTGAAACATTTTCCGAATTCCTTTGCGTTCTCTACCTAGCTTTTGAGGGGGGTAAGGGGAGGCGAAATTATTTAAAACATAATTTCCGACGGTCAGATATTTTTCACTATTTTTACAGATTTTTCCGATTATAATTTCGCGTTTTTTCCATTTTTTTTTCGAGAAAAGAGGGAGGCGAGTACCTCCTTAATTAATTTTTTCTTGCTGTAATTTTTGACGTCCAAATCCGTCAAAAAAACGTCCGAAAACCTTCGCGTTCTCTATCTAGCTTTCGGAGGACGGCGGGGGGAGAATTCCTTTTTATAAACCATAACATTCGACTGTCAGATATTTTTCACGATTTTTAGAGATTTTTCCGATTTTAATTTCACGAGTTAGTTTTCCAACTTTTCGAGAGAAGGGGGGGCATCCCCCTCCTTACTTATTTTTTTTCGTTGTTATATCTGACGTCCAAATCCGTCAATAAAACTTCCGAAACCCTACGCGTTCTCTATCTAACTTTCGGGGGGCAGGGGGGACAATTTCTTCGACATTAATGTTTTGTCATCGGAACTGAACCAACACGAAAAATTTCAATTCCATAGAATAAGAGGAAGTGGTTCTAATTCAGCTTGCAAGATTTGTACCCATCTAACACACACAGAGCAAGTTAAATAAAAGCTCTCAATAAAAACAGAAAATAATATGGTAACTGTCGGAAATGGCATTATCACCTTCATAACTTGAAACCAATCATCGGTTGTCATCAAGAACGTTGGACATCTTCCCCTAAACATTAGTCAAGAGAAATCACCCTGAAAATATCTACTTATGTGAATTCGAAAACTGACTGAGACCTAACAAGACAAAAACAATGAAATGCCAAACACCACGAAAGTTCGCTACTTTGCTCTCTCGCACAAAACAACAACACATGTTTTGTGCTCTCTCGTTTAAATGCAAATTGCAAGTGGCAGGTGGAACGGACACTGAGCCAATCAAAAACACGAAATAATGTCCATTCATTATTCACTTTACGCGATTACTACGACACTTTCCATCTCATTCGTTTGTCTCCTTTTTGGGGGCAATCGTGCTGGCGCCATCTACTAATAAACCCCATCGTCATCCAATAATAATCCCATAAGGTTGACTGACTATACTTCCTTAGACAACAATGGCCATTGGTTAGTTTTGAAATAACAATTTGGGATTGGCTCAGTTCAAAATTAGCGGTATTTTCACATTCTGTCAACCGTCAACTTCATGACAACAGACAAATGCAACCATTGGCGTTCGTACTTCGAAAGTGAATAATAATTAAGTGAATAAAATACCTATTCCCCGTGGTTTACTTTTATTTTTGTGTGTTATATACCATTTCTTGTGGTAATTATAGTGTAATTGAAATCGGAAAAACCATACTCGAACCTTTCACAGGTAAGTTTTAGTTTACTTTTAAAATGATTTTAGAAGTCAAATGGAATGGGTTCACTGTTATTCAGTTATTATAATTTTTTAAAGTTTTTCAAGGAGATTGAGACGTTCGAGAAGATAGACGTGCGCCATCATCCTCTTCCTATTAAGTTTAAATATCCTTTCAAGTAAGTGGGTGTTTGTTATATTCTTCATAAGGATTTTTTCATGGTCAAATTGAGTGCGTTGAATATTTAGGTTTTGGTTTCATTTGAGAGGGAAAAAAAAAAGATATACATATTTTTTTCCTTTATTTTTTCATTATTCTTTTTTATTGATTCTACCTAGAGTCTGGAATATAATCCAGTGGTATAAAGATTATTAAGTTGTAATGGGGGACCAATCCCCGGGTGATCCCGGGGGAAGTTCTCTGGATAAAGATATTCATGTGTACAAATATTTAATAAACAGATCCCCGACGACTAGGGCTGCTGTCGACAGTTTGATTCTTTTTGCGGAAGAGGTTGAATATAACGATTCTAAATGTGTTCAATTGGTTTCTCATGTTGATATAAATGAAGAATTTGCTTCAGAATTCAAAGACGTAGTTGAGGAAGGTTTTTTACTAAACAAAGATAATGACATTAAGGTTAAGATCTCACAAAAAGTTAATATTCTCTCTGACCTGGTTTTACAAAAAGCTGGGTTACTGAAAGAAAAAAAAGTAAAGAAAGAACATATATTTCCCAATGTGTTAGTAAAAGATACAACTCCTAATGCTGAATCTCCTCAATCACAAATGATGGATGTTAATGAAAATCAGAATAATCCCCATTTAGGAAATACTTTTAGTTTAGAAAATAGATATGATATCTCTGATTTTGGTCCATACAATATTTATATTGAGTCTTTGGACAGAAACGTGGGGTATATGTCCAGCTTAGCAGTTGGGAAAATTTTCCACCAAAACTCTCAATACAATCCAAGTAATATTGAACGGCGAGGTAGAAACAGACTTATGATTTCATTTAAGAAAATGCAAGAAGCTAATAAACTTCTCGAGGATAGTCACTTCCTATTAAGCAATAAATTCAGGGCCTCTATTCCAAACAATTTCATATCATCTAAAGCGATAATTAAAGATTTTGACACTTCTCTCTCGGAAGAAGAAATTCTGGAAAATATGAAAACCATTGATAACAAAAAAATTCTTCATGTTCGACGATTAAAAAGGAAAATGTTTAATTCAGACGATGGTAACTTTCAGTATAGGGACATTCCGGTTATTCTTGTCACTTTTCGCGGCAAAAATCCTCCGGCTTATGTATATTTATATTCATGTTCTTTTAAAACTCTAAATTATTATTCTCCGGTGATCCAATGCCATAACTGTCTCAGATACGGCCATACCAAAAATTTATGCAAGGGAAAAACCAGATGTCCCAAATGTGCTGGAGAGCATGATAAAGAATTCTATGAATCATCTACTATATCCTGCCTTTTTTGCAAAAAAGGCCACCTCACCAATGAACCCGACGTTTCATTTACAAATAGAGTTTGTCCTGAATTTCTCAGACAAAAAACGATTAAACAACTGATGGGTGAAAGAAATCTTTCGTTTTTCGAAGCTTCCAAACTTGTTCCAGCTATGAATATTACTAATCCTAAAGACTCTCATAATAATTATAGTTTTAATATATCGAGTTACCCTGATCTCCCGGTTATAGATCATTCAGTTTTACAAATAAATAATGAAAGGACTCCCATCCGGTCAAACAATTCTCCAGGGTACAATAAAATAGTAAAAGTCAACAAGGACACTTCTTTCCCAAATAAGAAGGACTTTAAGCCAGTTAAACGAGGATATGATGATATTCATAAAGAATGCCTTATCAATCCGGAAGGTCAAGTTAAAGTGTCACCTGTAAAGCGTACTCTAAATAAGTACGCTCTAGGTAATTCTCCATCAGACAATTATATCAAACAAAGAATGAGGGAGGATATTAGCAAAATATCCGCAAAATTCCCTGACATGTTTCTTGAATTAATTAAGGAATTCATTCCACATAATAATTATAGTAAGAATAATATTGTATTTTCGGACGAAGAATCAACCTTATGGCCCCGGTAAAAGTCGTGAACTGGAACATACGAATTTTAAATTCTAATAAAGCTAATTTATATAATCTTATAGACGATTTGAAACCAGACGTTCTATGTCTTTCCGAAACTTGGTTAAAACCAAACTCTTATACTTTCATTAAGGGTTACAATTTCTTCTCACATGAGAGGAACGACGGATGGGGAGGATCCGGGATTCTTGTTAAAAAAAATATCACATGCAGTGTCATTAATTTTAATTTTCCTATTCCACATAGAGTGAATATAGTGGGCATTAAGGTTAAAAATATAAACATTTACTCTATTTATATTCCACCAGATATCTCGGTTGATGTAAATTTTTGGAAAGCTTTCACTAATAATCCCGAATATATAATATGTGGCGATTTCAATTGTCACCATAAAAATTGGGGCAATTCTATTACTAATAGAGGAGGAATAGAATTAAACACTGCGGTAGACGAGGGCTATTTCGTAGTAAATAATGATCTTCAACCTACAGTGATTTCTTTACAATCTAAAAGTGTAATTGACTTAATTTTATCTTCCCCCAATATTCTCACTGACTTCGTTTACTGTAAAACTCTGAATGATACTTATGGTTCCGATCACTTCCCAATCATAGCTGAAATAACAAATAAGAACTTTCACTCGTATTATCAACCCCATGATGACCATATAGATGTAAATATATACAATTATAAAAAAACAGATTGGCTAAAATATCAACTCCTAATAGAGAAAAAAGAAATTTCATCGTATGATGATCTTATCCATACGATGAAATGGAGCCTTTCTCAAAGTACCCCAATTATAGATAGGGACAGCAACTGTAGGTATTCTTCAAAACCCCCTTGGTGGGATGATGAATGTTTGGAAATTATTAAAAAAAGAAAGGAACTCTTCAGAACATATAAAGAAAATCAAAATCAAATTAACTTTATAGAGATAAAAAAAGAACTAGCCAGATCGAGAAGAATTTTTAAAAGAAAGAAAAGGAAATCTTTCCTTACTTTTACAGAGTCACTTTCTAGGGAATCGGATATTTCACAGGTGTGGAAGAAAATAAAAAGATTTTCTGGTTCATTTCTTTCTCATCATAACAAGAGTCAGCATGTCCTTGACAATGATACTTTCTGTGAAGCTCTTCTTGATAATTTTTGTCCCCATGATATTCAAAGACCTCCAGTGGCTTTTGAAAATATTGAAATTAATAGGGATATAAATTATATATTCTCTGAAAGGGAGGTTAGATGTATCATTTCAAACAAGAAAAATACTCGCCCTGGGAAAGATGATATTTCATATCAAATGATTGAATATCTGCCTAAACAGGCCTTCACATGGCTGGTAAATTTTTATAATGACCTATGGTTGAATAGAGGAAGCATTCCCAAAGTATGGTATGAAACTATATTAATTCCTATTTTAAAATCTGGAAAAGATCCAAATGTAGTTAGCAACTATAGGCCTATTGCTTTGACATCATGCGTAAAAAAAACTTTTGAGTTGCTTATTAAATATCGGTTGGAATGGTGGGTCGAACATAATAATATCCTTCCTCATAATCAGTATGGGTTCAGGAAAGGAAGGGGCACAACAGAAGCTCTATTTGACTTCTATATGGACTTACAAATCAGCAATTTAAAAAAAAAAAAACTGTTGCCGTTTTTATGGATATTCACTCTGCCTATGATAATGTCTTGCCAGATATACTTACCTCTACTCTCCTCAATTTAGGAATTAATAAAAATGTCGTTAAGATCATCTATGATTTAATTAAGGAGAAAGACATGTTTATTAGAGACAAAAAAGGGAAATTATGGGGTCCTAGGAAAAGCTTTACCGGTATTTTACAAGGTGCTGTTCTTAGTCCATTATTATTCAATCTATATTCGGTGACTATTTGGGATGCACTCACTCCTCATTGCAAATATATACAGTATGCTGATGATATAACTTTATACAAATCTCATGAAGTCCCTTCACTCGCAATCCACTCCATTGAAAGGGCTTTAACGTCCTTTGAAAATTGGTTGGATATCCATGGTATGACAATATCAATAGAGAAAACCAAAAGTATGCTCTTCTCCAATTCTCACCTTCAGCTAACCTTAAATATTGAAATCTCTAATCAAGTAATTAATCAAGTTGAACAACATAAAATGCTGGGACTGTTCTTTGACAGGAAAATGACATGGAATACTCATGTCAGTGAAATCATAAATAAATGTCTGAAGATCCTGAACATCTTTAAATACTTGGCAAAAGTCAGCTGGGGGGCAGATCCCAAGATAATGTTAAATATGCATAGCGCAATGATTGCTTCAAGAATAGAGTATTGTCTGCTTATTTATGGGAATACTAGTAAAACTAACACTAAGAAAATTTCTAGTACTCAGTTCAAATCTCTGCGAATATGTCTTGGACTTATGAACTCTACTCCCACAAACGCTATTTTAGTTGAGGCTAACCAACTGCCAATAGAACTTCAACAAAATAAGTGTACTCTCTCATTCATCATTAAACACTTAGGTATACAATCTAACCCTAGTGTGAATAAAATGCGGATGTTTGAAGAACTTATCACCAACTCTAACTCTAATAAGATGAGATCGCGTGTATTATACAAATCTATTCAAGAATCTCTGGTTCCCCCTTACAACCAAATTATTGCTTTCACTTATTATCCTATATTTAAGTTTCCGTTGGAAACTTTGTATGGAGCCTTCGATGCCTTTTCGACTATTGGACTTGATAAAAGAGATAAAGACTGTAGTAACATTAATGCGTCAATGCTAGACATAGTCTATTCTAAATGGCCAACTTACAAACTGATTTTTACGGATGGATCAAAATCGGCAGAACAAGTTTCGTTCGGAGTCTACATTCCCCATCTACAACTTTCAAAAAGTGGAATTATTCATCCGAAATCTACCATTTTAACAGCAGAATTAACTGCAATCCACATTGCACTTATTCTAATACAGGACGCTCCGGATAATTACTTAATTTTAACGGACTCTAAAAGCTCTGTTTTAGGTTTACAGAACAGTAAAATCAAAGCTTCCTCTAATATATTATTTAGTAAAATTAAGGATTTATGGATGGAATTCCAATCTCACAATTTTAACATCAAAGTAGGTTGGATTCCTGGTCACTGCAATATTGAGGGAAACGATAAAGCGGACTTCTTGGCAAAAAACGCCACTATTCCATATAAAATGGGAAAAATTCATTATTATGATTTAATCTCCCATATCAAGGAAACATCGAAAACTAAATTTCAACATTTCTGGGATCAGTCCTCCACATCCAGAGGTTCTCGGTTCAAAGCAATCCAACCAAATATACAAAACATGCCATGGTTTTCTTCCTGTCAATCTGTTTCTCGTAAGACTTTGACTTCTATTATCCGTTTAAGATTGGGACACTGTTGTATTCCGTCTCATTTGCATAGAATGGGGGTGGTCGATAGTAGCCTGTGTGAGTGTGGGAAGACAGGCGATATAAATCATCTTCTATTCGAATGTGAAAATAACAAACCAAATATAGATGCATTATACCTCAGCTTAATCAATATAGGACTATCTCCCCCTCTCTCTGATCACGTGTTACTTAGTGATATTAATTTTAAAACAATCGAAATTCTTCATAAATTTTTTGAAAAAAGTAAAATTAAAATTTGAAACATTTCATCAATTTGATCTATGAAACTTCCCCTATTAACCATGGGCTTTCTACTATGTAATTGTTTCAGTGTTATTATTGGTCAGTGGATCTTTATTACCCAATATTCCTAGATGTCATAACAACTACTTCATCCTTTTAACAAAATTAACAAACCTCCCTCATATTCAATCCTTACATCAAAGCTCGTATACACCTGATCTGGTGAAATTGACTTCACGAGGAGTCAGAAACCAATAAAACAAACGAAGGAGAAGAAGAAGAAGAAAGTTTTTCAATTCTATAAACTTCCACAACCTGAAAAGTCGATAGAATTAATCAAGAAAGTTTATGCAGGTGTGGAAGGCAAATTATTAGTCAACGGTTTTCCCTAAAGCTCTGCTTTTGAGGGGTTTTCTCCGAAAACCTGAAAGTTTCGTAAAAACAAATTTAAAATTTAATTGATGAACTGTTCCATCCGCCAAATTATAATCCCTTCACAAAGAAAATGTTTCAATTTGATGAAGAAAAATTGTTTATAAATCCTTCTACACTCGTATTGATTTTCTATATTATTTCTCACTTTTTTTAGGTTGTGGAAAGGTAAAACTCTGGAAAAACTCAATGTTTCATTAGGGTTTGTTGGAGGCTTGTAAAAAAATGAACTAATGCCATGATCCTCTATCGATCTACAAATTGAAAATATGGCAAATGTAATACTAATGAAAATTCCATTGAAGAACTGGAAAGGAATGAAAGGAATGAAGTTGGAGAAGACATGAATAACTTTGTGGAAAGTCTAAAGCAGAGTGATAAAAAGTGTAAGTTTTATACATCTCAAACTTTTACCAGCGTTCTCACATAAATTTTCATATTTGCAACACATAGAGCCTTTACAGTATTGGGGATGTAAAAATTTGAAGGTTAATCGACCTTTGGAGAAAAAAATCCTTTCAAAGAACTCGTTATAGTTTTGATCAGATTAAGCACTGGTTCATTAATTGAAGATATACATTATAGATTCAACCTTTCAACCGGTTTACCAGCTGGAGAAAACATATATATTTAATATACTTCAGCCTATGATGTTCCCATCTAGAGATTTGATAAAGCATCATTTGCCCATATATTAATTCAAAAGATCAAAGAATATTAGAGTAATCAATGATTGCACTGAATTTTTTTGTCAAGTGCCAAGCAATTTTGAGCACCAAAGCAATCTGTATTCCTCTTACAAAGCTCATACTACATTTAAAGTATTAAAAGGTTGTACTCCAAATGGTGCTATATCTTTTGTTATCGATTTGTTCAAAGGTTCCATATCGGATAAAGAATAGGTAAAGAAGTCCAATTTAATGGATTTACTAGATGAAGGTGACTTAGTTTTAGCTGACAGAGGTTTTCACATAAAGTACCTACTTGACAATTAGAAAAAAAAATAGCATTAAATATTCCACCATTTTTGAAAGGCTCTGATAAATTAACACCCGAGGAGAAAATTGAGACAAAAATAATTGCAAAAAAAGAATGTAATATGGAGAACATGTGGGTAGAATAAAATCTTTCAGATTGTTGAAAAAAAATTTGCCAGTTCGTGTGAGAGGAATATTATCCCAAGTTGTATTTGTTAGTGCTTGGTTGGTTAATTTTCAAGTACCTAATGTGAAAGAAGAAAATACCTTTTGAAAATATTGTCGAATTACTTCCATTTTTTCCAAGGACTGACAGTTTGCTTGTCTTCTGAAAACAACACTTATTTCACATGACTGTATAATAAATTTTTGAATGAGTTCTTTTCCTGCATCAATTTTAGTGTGAAAAATATTATTCTTCTCTAAAGTCATCATTGTATTTGCATTCTGTTGAAAAAGAAATCAATTTCATTCATGGCAGTTTTTTTTTAATTTCAAAGAAATTTCAATTCTCACATTGAATAGTTATGCAGTTTTGATAAAAAGCAATAAAATAATTGAATCATACTCCAACCATACTCACGTACATTTCAAGTCTTGTATTTTTTGTCATGCTTAGCCATATATATCATATTCATTTATGTCGGAGAATTAGCTGTATTGAAACATTGTTAATGTACCTTTTCTTTTTTTTTCATGAAACGAGATCTGCAAATGCTACCAGGAAGAAACTGCAAGAATTTCTTCTACGGAAAACATTGGCTCATCAAAAATCAACCACACTAATGGCTAGTTTGGTATATACGAATATTGCTAAGCAAATAATATTGTATCTTACAAGAGTATTTTTTGACATAACTAATGCAGTCTTTTATAGCTATTTATATTCTACAATTTTCAATGGTAACATTTATTTTATGGAAGAAGTAAGACTATGGACTGTTTATATTCAAAAGTTGCATTAAACATGAATAACTGAATTGTTAATGAAAGATAGTTATATATGAGAAATGAACAGTAATGCATTAATATTTCTGGAGAGCTGTCATACATATCACTTTGCCAAAAAGCACCCAGAAGCAACAATATCATTTTCTGCTTGTAATTATTATTTTCCAATGTCTTATTCGAAATAGTTCAGTCGTGTTGTAACTCAACAAATTATTTTGAAATGATAATTATTTTCTGGTTGCTAAGTTTACGATTTTTTTTGTCATCAGGGAAAAAATTAAAATTGATTTAATTCTCAGAAATCATATATCATTTTCTAGAAGCAAAGTGTCATAACAATTACCTTTTTCATAAAACCTTTATATATTGAGCATCATTTCATAAAACCATTTTTTTAAAAATTAGTTTGCTTGAAAATATATTGAGATTAACAGGGCATATTTTCCTAAGTACATTGCCAATGATATAATAAACTATAGTTGTTTTTTTACTATTTTTCATTATTTGTTTTTGATTAGTAACCTTGAAAATTAAGTTATATCAACCACTTGCTCATGAAAATAATTTCTTGGTATTAAAATAATAGTGCTAGTAGTAGAAAAACGTTTATTATTACTATTATCATAGTTTTAACTGACAATTTTTGTTTCAAATATGTACTTTTCAAAATGATTTATCTATGTATTGGTAACAGTATGCAATTAAATGACAAAGCACCAGTTTCAGTTGAACAAATGTTTGCAGTTTGTCAAAGTTAAATGAAATGTACCTAGAAAATGCCATCAAAATTATATATTATGTTAAAAAGTATTTGATGTTAGTTTGCTGTCTATTTTTCTAATATGTTTATTTAATGCAGTTATTTTTCAATAAATTGATGGATGTAGCCGTTACTACGTGGTAGGAAATCATCACGAAAAATGAGAAATAAAACTTTCTATGTTTTTATACCACTTCTATTTGTAACCAACGTTACTGCAGTTTCGTCCTATTTGGACATTATCAAACAATACAATAATCTGAAATAATAACACTTCTTAAATTTCGTTTCGTTTTCAAACCATTCCTTGGAATGCAACCACAAATTTCCGAGTCTGAACGATACGGAAATTTTGCACTATGCAAGCAAGGGTTGGAAACTGAATTATTTAGAATCCCTAGAAATTCATAAACACAAATATTGTGGATGTAACCTACTGAATGATCAACTGGATTTGGTCATTCACCGGTTTTTAAGGCAGCGCGGTCACATTGTCGCAAATAAACAAGGTACAGGTAAAAGTCATTAAGACAGGCCTCGGGTAGAATTAAGGGTATTTAAGAAGTGTTATTATTTCAGATTATTGTATTTTTTGATAATGTCCATATAGGACGAAACTGCAGTAACGTTGGTTACAAATAGAAGTGGTATAAAAACATAGAAAGTTTTATTTCTCATTTTTCGTGCAGTTATTTTTCAAATAAAATAAGCATCACTCGTTTATTTTTATGCCATTACATTAGATAATCATATTTGATGAGTCTATCTTTCCACAACAATATTTATTTTTTGAGGTGATAACGTGATATGTGAATGTCTGAAAATGATGAAAATGTACTCTTGATAACAAATGTATCACCAGTAATTTTAACAATAAGCATTCTTTGATTATCTGCGATCATAATATTTATTCATAATCATTTGGATGTTGATTTTTTCTCTTCACAAATGATCTGGGGTAGTCCAATTTTTATATTTTGTTATTGATAGCTAGTGGACCAGAAAAGCAGTAGTGTAAGAGCACAATTTTCTTGGTTGAAGTATCTCACAATTTTCAATTGCCATGCAAGGTATTAAAAGTAGAATCTAGTCTCTTTCAAACACGATACTGGGTACCACCTATTCACTTATCTGCGGGAAACTCTGAGGAACGAAAAAAACAAATTTTAGATTTTTTGCAGATACGGGCTTATAATTGAGCAATAGAACAAGAACCATTGCTTCGTAGATTAATTTCAATGATCATTTGAGGTTAGATATACATTAGTTTGAATAGAGATCATTCTTATTTTCTCAAAAACAATATACCTATACTTACATCAAATGAAAAAGCATTGGAACAAAAAAAAAAGCTTTATATGTTAAGTAAATATAACCTACTTTATACCACCAAGAACCTTTCATTCTTATATAAAACAGTATACACGAATATTTTCAAATAGTGAGTTTTTTTCTCCATGTAAATTCAAGTCAATTATCCATGAGAAAAAGATTATTTTATTTCCTTTAAAAAGAAAAAATATTCGACGGCACTGCCGTTGGGTCTGACAGGTAAACAAAGTTAGTCATTTGTCATCTAAATGAAAAGGCCTATTCCATCTCTCTCTAATTTCGTTTGTCTTGTCTAACCTTCCCATGTTTTCTAATCTGTGACTATATCGTGAAAAGGCGGCATTTCATGCTAAGCTAGGGTCACTGAATCTAGAAGGCCGTGCCGTCCTTACGGGTATGGCCAATGGGCGTGGTCCAATACTTGAAATAGTTCCAGTATTGAAATAACCCACAAAACTTGCTCTCTAATTGGTGATTTTGTGGGTTATTGGAATACTGGAACTATTTCAAGTATTGGACCTTGGTCATTGGTAAGGACGGCACGGCCTTCTAGATTCAGTGACCCTATGCTAAGCGAATGCGATACGCACTCTGGTGGCTTTAATGTAAACTAGTTTCTGCGACATTGTTTTCTAACCACACTTTCGTATCGTTTGTTTACCATTGATTTATGAATAGAGCCTTTCTTTGAACCGTTTTTATTTCATCTTAATTTAGTGATGAGAAATTGTCTTTTTACAAGTAAAGCGACCCTTCCGGTCTTATAATGGCGTCTTACAATGGTTATTGTTCTGTGCCACATTGCAATTCCTAGGCCAAAAGAAATTAACTTTTTAAAGATATCCCGAGGAAAATGACCCAAAGATTTATTTTGAAACGGAGATGGGACGAGAATTAATCTCAAGAAGAAAAGCCTGGATATTAAAGGTTCGGATTGGCAAACCAATAAGCAAGTTTATGAAAGTGTGTTCGCTCTATTTTAAGCAAGAAGATTATATTAACAAAGGTTTTTATTGACTTATTTACATTTGCATAATTTTAATATAACCGTCTATAATTCTGAGTTCTCCACTCACTTGATGAGGCTCGGATTGCAGAGCGCTTGTCTGGAGATAGAGGGCATACACTTTTGTCACTGAAGAGTTCCATTTATTTTTCCATATAATATTATATGGTCTGCATTGAGGACTTCTTCACCTTCTACTACACACCGAGAACTTTCGGTCCCTTCAACATACCTCATAAATTCCAATAAACTTAATTTTAATTGGGCCATTTGTCTTTGTTTATAAGAAGACCATCGAAGTATTTTATCACTGGCTTTTTTCTAACAAGGTAACTATTAAAGGCGGATTTAGCGGATTCACAATGCATAATTTAGTGCATATGCGTAATTTTAATTCACACCTAATCCATCAAAGTTCAATACAGGGACTCGATTGAAATGATTTACCCGTTTCATAATTTATAAAGATATCCCTGTGTTGAACTGTTATGGAGTATGCAGAAAAATTACGCATTTTAAATCAGGAAAAGTCGCCTTAAAATTACGCAAATGCACTAAATTATGCATTGTGAATCCGCCTTAACACCTTAACACTAATCCTTACGCCAATAATCATTTATTTAAATGAACATTAATAAAAGGTAAAAATCATCGAAATCACAGTTTTAACAATGTTTAAAGGGCCTAACCACGCTTCAAATACGAAATAAACAAAGTAAACAATGAAATCAAAAGTAAGGTTATAAATCAATGTCGTAGAAAGTACTTCATCGTCCGCCGCCGGTAGCGCTAGAATCTTAATTTGAAATCCCTTACAATAAAATGCACGATATTAACGCCATGACCAATGCTAGGCTATTAAAAATTTTGGGTGAATAGACGAGGAAAGTGATGACGTCACAAATGTCATTTTTGTCAAAAACTGATTCCAAACAAACATCCGTCAAATTTAAATCAACTTGTCCGATTGTTTCCGTAAAGATTTTTCAACTTCTTTCGCGTGAGAAAACAAAATCTAAACAACCAAACACAAACTAATAATCAAAGCAACAAATCATCAACAGAGAAAGTCACCTAAAATTCTTTGTTTGGAATCAGCTTTTGACAAGAATGACATTTGTGACGTCACACTTTCCTCGTCTATAGTCGTTAAATCACTGATTTTGAATGGTATTCAGTCTAGTAAAGTTAGTCATGTTGGATTAGCTAGTGATTCACGCATTTTCAACTCAGTTTGCCTTCTTTCTTATCTGTCATTACACTGTCCAATCACAGAGCGTGTCGTGCCGTGCACTTTATTGTCGTCTGTTAGCAAAGAGAGTAAACTAACAGGAGGGTTTAATAAGCTCTAGCCAATCAGAATCTTGTAGCATCGACGCGTCATAGTGACGTACTTGGACATGAGTACAGAGTCGAGTAGAACCATGGAACAAAACTGTCACATGTAACTCTCATATACCAAGAGCTGGTCCGTCATTGTCTATGGAGAATGGCGGCCATGACATGTCCAACTACATCACATTTCGTCGCAAATGTTCTTTCATCTCTTTCCATTAGTGCCCCCATTGTCTTATGGGGATTAGACTTTCCTAGTCAAATAACGTTTAGTCTCCTTGGTCTGTTAGCACAACAACCGAGTTTGTCTATAGAAATCAAAGAGAGTTAACTAACAGGAGGGTTTAATAAGCTCTAGCCAATCAGATTCTTGTAGCATCAACGCGTCATAGTGACGTACTTGGACATGAGTACAGAGTCGAACTCGAACCAAGAAACAAAACTGTCACATGTAACTCTCATATACCAAGAGCTAGTCCATCACTGTCTATGGAGAATCGCAGCCATGACATATCCAACTACATCATATTTCGTTACAAATGTTCTTTCATTTCTTTCTATAAGCACAGATTAGAAAACATACTATAAGTGCCCCCATTGTCTTATGGGAATTTGACTCTCCTAGTCAAATAACGTTTAGTCTCCTTGTATAGAAATTGCATTTTATCCTGAAGGTGTCATGGCGTCCTATCAAAAGTAGAGTTCAGTACTGCGGTGGGATTACGTGAGCCATAGAATTCTACATATCGCTACGTTTTGACGTAAAAGGTATTCCGTGTATACAGTTAGCGACAGTTTCCAGGCGACAAATAGATATTTGACATCATTTGAAGCGCCATCTTGGCCCTTTTACAATAGAATTCTACATTTAATAGCTACAGTTGAAGAAAGTGGTATTCCGTGTGCACTTTAGCTACACTCACTTCGGACGATTGTCGTTATTTTAAGCGATAGCCTAGAATGTGTCGAGAAGACAAGGAAATTCTCGTTTAGAAAGGGATAGAGTGTTATTTTAAGAGGTTAATGCCGGAAATTTCGAATTTCAAACAACCGACTTTGATTGTGTCTACTAACGTCACTATTTAAAAAAAAAAACATTGAACTAAATTTTTGGGTGCTTGAAGTAACTCGATAAATTGTTCCATTTCTGTATTTTTGTTTAATTTAGTAAACGGGTGCACGCCTTTTAAATAATTCAAACTAAATAAGAATTATCCAAACAATAGGTATATAAAAAAATTAATAAGTGAAAAAGATAACTTGGAAATAAACAATTATTACAGTAGCAAATAATCAATAATTCAATGCATGACTTATCACATGAATCCAATCAATATTAAAATGAATAATAAGTGCAGTTTATTCATTTATTATTACAAGGGATGTTTCAGTTAATTTCCTAATTCCTAATAACTGTTACCAGTCTCATACTTTTAGATTCTAGATGTGTAGGAATGGTACGTAAGAGTAATTAGTAGAGGGAACTTTGAATACCAACTAGGGATCATTATAGGGGTTGAAATAATGGAGATTTGAATGGTTGCCAAACCTTTCTCACAGTTTATTGGAAGTTGCAAAAAACAAGAAATATATAGAATCGAACGCACCTATTTTGGCAATCTCAACTTTTCCTCTGAATATTTTCCTGAAGTGAAAATATGAGTAGGGATTACAAATGGAATTTATTTTGATTTTTGCTTGAATAGTAGAAATATCTATTTGTTTTTCATTGATTCATATTATGCATTTGTTCAAAATTTGTTCTTTCCTTCAACCTCCTACATGCATCCTTACGAGCAACCCTCAGAAGTCTTCGAGCTAGGGAAGACAAGGCCCTAATCTTTCAACATATGATACCATGTACGGGACCATGCTAGAATTTGAGTCCATGGCCTTATGGTTGAGAAGCAAACATTCTACCATCATGACCACAATGGCTCTATTTCATTATAAAAATATCCAGAAAAGAGCTGAAAACTAGATTACTGCTATTGGAATTTATGCAGTCATTTTGTTTCATACACCTAGTTTTTCTCACTTGTGGGAGATATTCCATATCTTTTACATTATTATGATAAAAATATAAAATTGTACTCTCCACAAATGACAATATTCCATTTGCAGTATCCTCATTCCCTGTCACTGAGGTTGAAAATATTTATTTATATATCTAAACTTATGTTTGGCTAGATCTATGAAATTGATTTTTTGAATCAATCCTCTCTGAGGTACCCTTGTAAATGTAGTAGGACCAAAAATAACATTCCTCAACGATAGTTGAAGCCCACATTGATTTCTTGTTCTCTTCCGTGGCAAGACCAATTATAAATATTATAGGCAGGGCAGAGGTCCGGGATCTTGTAAGATTGTGTGAGATGTCTTCGTAAAATGCGAATTGTTAATAATTATACTGAATCATTCTTCCTTCAAAATCTTATTCTGTAATATAAACATTGATGTTATCCATTACAGCTGCTCATCTCTTTGAGGAATTGGTTGTTCAAATATTTCTCATCAATTTGTAAAAGGATTCAAAAGGAAAATCCACGTAATGTACGGCAAACATCAGAATATTTGTACCAAAGGTTCGCCGTTTCGCCCGTTCCTGAGATAGATTTCCATAACTACTCCATAGCTCCATTCATAATTCTTTTACTAAAATTTTTGACGAAATTTTTTTTTATGGTTATAAAATAGTTTAATGATCAATGGTTACAAAAGTTCATAAAGCAAACATGATAAATTGAAAATTCCCAAAATTTTATGGATGTTTTCTGAACGAGATAGAAATTACGAACTCTTCCGATTGGAAAGTAACATGAAAGCGAGACTCTCATATAGGCACACGGAATACCAACTGAAGCGACTGTAGCTATTAATTATAGAATTCCACATTGACAAGGAAGTTCTCGCTTAGAAAGAGAACGAATGATTTTGTCCACAGGACACTGTGTCAGAACCAAAGAACACGAACGGTGACATTCTTGTGATTTTGGCAAATATAAAAATAATTATTTCTGAATATTCAGAGATTATTGGTATGGAATAACATGTTAAAAAATAAGGACATCCTCTTTCCTAGGTCGCACAAGTCTTTCGAAGAATTCTGGGGTTGCTCGTAATTTACATACGAGTGGTTCATCCTTTCGCCACTAAACGCTAGTAAGTACTTGAAAAGGCAAGGAGACTAAAATCAAGGAGAGTTTAATCCCCATAAGACAATGGGACGCTAGTAGAAAGAGATGAAAGAACATTTGTGACGAAATGTGACGTAGTTGGACGTGTCATGGCCGCCGTTCTCTATAGACAGTGACGGGCTACAAGATTCTGATTGGCTAGAGCTTATTAAAACCAAGAAGACTAAAAACAAGGAGGGTTTAATAAGCTCTAGCCAATCAGAAACTTGTATCATCAACGCGTCATAGTGACGTACTTGGGTATGAGTACAGAGTCGAACTCGAATCAAGCAACAAAACTGTCAGCAGTAACTCTCATATACCAAGAGCTAGTCCGTCACTGTCTATAGAGAACGGAGGCCATAACATGTATAATTACGTCACATTTCGTCACAAATGTTCTTTCGTCTCTTTCTACTAGTGTCCCCATTGTCTTATGGGAATCAAACACTCCTTGTTTTTAGTCTTCTTGTATTAAACCCTCCTTGTTAGTTTAGTCTCTTTGATTGAAAGGTACAAAATGTATTTCATAAATAAGTCCAGTTAATGCTCTCAACACAGCGCTTATATATGGTCTATGGTTCCCAATATTTATTTTATTTCGGACTTTCGAAACTTACTCCACTCTACTAGATACAAATACATATAAAAACAGGTGAAGCTACGGAATTTATTTGGCGACTCGATGTTATTCCCCATCTTCAGATATTTTCAATTATATTTTGGCGAGTTTTTACAACTTTTTTTGAAATGGAGTGGGTCCGAGCCTTACCACGTCCGAAACTGTTGGATTTTTTGGAACTCTTGAGCTGTGGCTTGAGCCTCGGGCTTTGATGTTGACATCAAAAAATTTGATCAAACCGCCATGAAGTGAAGTCACTTGAGCCTCGAAGCCTCATGAAGTCAATTGAAATTTAAAGAGCATTGAAATTATAACCAATATTGAACATCAAGACGTTTCCTTGAAATGACTGAAATTACCAAGACACAGTATAATGGTATAAAATCTTCTGAAATTACCATTATAATCTGTTTCTACGAAGTGCCTGCTAGACACAGATATGTATTTGGAAATGGGTTTTTCAATTTTCAAAATGTTCTGCCACACCCTGCCCAATTTTGGATCTTTTAGGAAGATGTAGGTATATTGATACATTTGTATCTTTATAAGTGTTTGAACTGCGGGTCCCAGTAATACCTCTTGCACTTGCTGCTCATTATTCGAATCTTAAAGCCTGATTCACATAATGGCAGTAGCAGTGGCACTAAAGGCAGTGACTCCGCCCCTTTTGACGCTATTATCCGAATGAGTGACATTGGGATGGAAATTTTCAACTACTTGTTTGTTAAAAGCAGTAGAAAGGAATCGTAACAGCAATCTCGATTTTGTGATATTTTATAGGTTAGAAATGCGAACACTGCTAGATTTTACTGCAAAAAGTTTAAATGAATCAAACTTTCAGCAGCGTGACCTTGAATTTTCAGCGTCGTCTAAACATGTTTGCCATTGGATATCTTATCAATAGAGGGGGTGACGCCACTGCTACTGCCATTATGTGAATCAGGCTTAAGAAGTATTTTGGTACATTAAACTTCGGCAAACTGTTTTGAAAACCAAGAAAGTGTTAATTATTTGCTACTCAAATCACATGTTGACTTGGTTTGTTTTCCCCATCCTCGAAGTATATATTTTAGACTGTAGGTGTCGCACCCTTTGCGCGTTTTCGCAAATTTGGCACTTTGTCAAGATTTTCCAAATTTTACAGGTACAACAATATATAAACTCACATTCATTTATGAACACTCACTGTAACTATACAAAACTTCCAAACTAACAAAGGCAAGGGTCAATTATAAAAATATTTAATTCACAGACTATCACACACAACCAGAATATCAGTATTAAATGAACAATTAAACAAACCAATCTTTGCCTAAGATAATAACATAAAATTAATTTTCAAAAACCTGCTCAATGTTTTCAGGACGACACAAAACAATGTCAAATAATCCCGATCTCTTTCGATTCGAAAGCAAGACTTCCAAAGGTACGCGGAATACCGAACGAAGCGATAGTTAACAAATTTTGTAGAATTCTACTCTCGCTATGAAGCGAGGGTACACGGAATGCCACTGCTGGTTCTTATATTGTGTTCAAAATATACCGGGGCTATAATATAAAAAGCTTACTGGTTGCTAGGAAACGTTTATTATATCTATCATAACAAACACATATGTGCTTATTAAGCTGTGCTAGAAGTGTTTGGGTTTTTAATTATTCTGACAATGCCTATTTTTGGGAGCAAATTCTCTCCAAAAAAAACTCCACTCCGTAGAAAAAATTTAGATATTTCCAAAGAGTCGTTAAACGAACTCGTGTCTAATGACAAATCAGTCAGCCTAAAACTGGGAGAAAAAGAGCTTTTATTTGAAAGGGGCGACTGGATTCCACGCAAGTATTTACAACTTTCGTTTTCAAAGTTCCAAAATTCAACTCAGCGAATACCTATTCATTATTATCACAGTTACTTTCTGATCCTGATGATGTTTAAATTTGTTGGTGAAACTTACGTCTAGTTAAATTGATATAAGTACCCAGTTTTGGTATTTGGATAATTTTGTATTTTTCCTAATCGTATTCACAGGCATAGCAAAAAAGTTTCCAATATTCTAATAGTGCGCGCTTAAAGTATAACCTTACTCCCATTTATTTTCGGATCCACTGATATGGTATAGGAAATCTTTGAAAGTATCGCCTTCTATTTGTACGAAAGCGTAGAAGGGTCACGTAGAACAAAAAATATATAATTCCGACTTCACAACTCGCAATTAGCCTAATTCCGACTTTACAACTCGCAATTGGTATAATTCCGACTTCACAACTCGGAATTGACCTAATTCCGACTTCACAACTCGGAATTAACCTAATTCCGACTTCGCAACTCGGAATTAGTATAATTCCTAACTTCATAACTCCGAATTATTATAATTCCGACTTCACAAGTCGAAATTAGTATAATTCCGACTTTACAACTCGGAATTAGTGTAATATGATTCCATTGCAATTATAGTAAAAGTGTGAACATTGATCCCTAACGTCCAAACTCGTCAGTTCATGTTTATTTGTGTATATATAGTTATTATTTATTATAACGTATCTTTCCCGCACGCCACTTCTTGCCCTAACTCCGCTTGGCGTCGTTTGGGCATCGGCAGTAGTGTGAGGGAAAGAATAACTTTCCGCACTTGCTAAGTATTTTTAATGGAAAAGAGCATACTTTATTGAGAGAAAAGTACTAGTGTAAGCTTAGCAATTTTTCTACTTATAAACACGTTTATTATTGATCATTACATCTATTTTTCTACTCAGCAAAACTTTTATTATTGATCATTACATTTCATCTTGCCAAATTAAACAAAAGAAAAAACACGTTTTCAACTCTTGTGCCAGGTCCACATCAAACCAACAATACAGAAACAAAACATCAACTAAATGTTTTTCAACAATTCAACAACAAATCTGAAACTTTTCATTCACAAAACGTGTTGTGTTTTTGGCTGCAGAAACTTTTCGCGTTCCCGTTTACACTAAAAAAAGGAAATAAAAACACATTTTCAACTCTTAAGCTGGATTTATAAACTCGCCCTTCGCCGTTGGAGTTGGCGTTCGCGCTGGCGTCCGACTTAAAATTCATTTAACTCGAACGTCAGGCCAACGGCGAACGGCAACGCCGACGACAGATATAAAAGATCTTACGGGTTTCTGTACTTTTAATTGGGAACGCCAGCGCGAACGGCAACGCCGACGGAAGATATAAAAGATCTTACGGGTATCTGTACTTTTAATTGGGAACGCCAGCGCGAACGGCAACGCCGACGGAAGATATAAAAGGTCTTACGGGTTTCTGTACTTTTAATTGGGAACGCCAGCGCGAACGCCAACTCCAACGGCGAACGGCAAGTTTATAAATCCAGCTTTAATGCCGTTTCCACATCAAACGTACAGAAACTCGCCGTGTCCACTTCAAACCATCAACACACTAAATGTTTTTCAACAATTTTACAACATATCTGAAACTTTTTATCAACAACGGGTTGTGTTGCAGCAACTCTTCACGGTCCTGTTGGAAGGCATGAAGAAACATGAAAAGGTTTCGGTTTTGTTGTCATTGCTGGCAACATTGTCTGTGCTGTGCTGTGTGTACCTACATAATTGAAAAACAAAGAAAAAACCGAAACACATCCATAGGTGGATGTGAATAAAATAAATTTTAGGTAAACGCTTATACTTTCTTGAGACAGACTTATTAATTTCATAGAGAGATGAAAGAGATACAGATATAATAGGAGCATTTACTAGCTTTTATTCACCTCACCCAGTGTGTCTTTGCGGACTCATAGGTGTTGTGGATGATGTCAGAAAATAAATATGCAATATGTCGGGTGAACTCTGGTACATGTAGCTTTGATTAGAATCTACAGTTTCCAAAAATCTTAGTGTTACCGCCAAGCGTCCATCCACATTAATAGAATATCTAAATTTGGTAGATTTTGTCATAGATCTTAGGGCCAACCAGCTGTATTAAATCTTCAAAGTTCTCGCTGGACGGTTCAAGTTTACGTTTTCATATAACTTCAATGTCAATGGAATCGCAATGATTACACTAAATCCGAGTTTTGAAGTCGGAATTAGGCTAATTCCGAGTTGTGAAGTCAGAATTATACTAATTCTGAGTTGTAAAGTCGGAAGTATACTAATTCCGAGTTGTGAAGTAGGAATTATACTAATTCCGAGTTGTGAAGTCGGAATTATAGTAATTCCGAGTTGTCAAGTCGGAATTATGCGAATTCCGAGTTGTCAAGTCGGAATTATGCGAATTCCGAGTTGTGAATTCAGAATTATACTAATCTCGAGTTGCGTGGTCGGAATTAGGCGAATTCAATTCTTTGTGGCCCTTCTACGCTTTCGTATATTTGACATTACACCTAATAAAATTTTTGCAATTACAGACAAATTTTCTTTAGATGTTATAAAATAAATACCCAAAAAATTTAATTCAATACTACCCTTCTACGCTTTCGTATATTTGACATAACACCTAATAAAATTTTTGCAATTACAGACAAATTTTCTTTAGATGAATTGTATAAAATAAATACCCAAAAAATTTAATTCAATACTATAAATAAAAAATTAAAATAAAATTTAATTTTGATGGGAAAATATGAAATTCATAGTCATCTCACTAGACAATTTAACTAATTTCACCTCGATTCTGCCACCTCTACTGTTTTGTTGGTTTGATGTGGAAACGGCATAAAGCTGGATTTATAAACTTGCCGTTCGCCGTTGGAGTTGGCGTTCGCGCTGGCGTTCCCAATTAAAAGTTCAGAAACCCGTAAGACCTTTTATATCTTCCGTCGGCGTTGCCGTTCGCGCTGGCGTTCCCAATTAAAAGTACAGAAACCCGTAAGATCTTTTATATCTGTCGTCGGCGTTGCCGTTCGCCGTTGGCCTGACGTTCGAGTTAAATGAATTTTAAGTCGGACGCCAGCGCGAACGCCAACTCCAACGGCGAAGGGCGAGTTTATAAATCCAGCTTAAGAGTTGAAAATGTGTTTTTTTTTTCCTTTTTTTATTGTAAACGGGAACGCGAAAAGTTTCTGCAGCCAAAACCACAACACGTTTTGTGAATGAAAAGTTTCAGATTTGTTGTTGAATTGTTGAAAAACATTGAGTTGATGTTTTGTTTCTGTATTGTTGGTTTGATGTGGACCTGGCATAGGAGTTGAACACGTGTTTTTTCTTATGTTTTATTTGGCAAGATGAAATGTGATGATCAATAATAAAAGTTTTGCTGAGTAGAAAAATAGATGTAATGATCAATAATAAACGTGTTGATAAGTAGAAAAATTGCTAAGCTTACACTAGTACTTTTCTCTCAATAAAGTATGCTCTTTTCCATTAAAAATACTTAGCAAGTGCGGAAAGTTATTCTTTCCCTCACACTTCTGCCGATGTCCAAACGCCAAGCGGAGTTTGGGCAAGAAATGGCGTGCGGGAAAGATACGTTATAATAATATTAAGTAATAACTATATATACACAAATAAACATGAACTGAAGAGTTAGGACGTTAGGGATCAATGTTCACACTTTTACTATACACTAATTCTGAGTTGTAAAGTCGGAATTATACTAATTTCGAGTTGTGAAGTCGGAATTATAATAATTCGGAGTTATGAAGTCAGGAATTATACTAATTCCGAGTTGCGTAGTCGGAATTAGGATAATTCCGAGTTGTGAAGTCGGAATTATACTAATTCCGAGTTGTGAAGTAGGAATTATACTAATTCCGAGTTGTGAAGTCGGAATTATAGTAATTCCGAGTTGTCAAGACGAAATTATTCGAATTCCGAGTTGTGAAGTCAGAATTATACTTATCTCGAGTTGCGTGGTCGGAATTAGGCGAATTCAATTCTTTGTGGCCCTTCTACGCTTTCGTATATTTGACATAACACCTAATAAAATTTTTGCAATTACAGACAAATTTTCTTTTGTATAAAATAAATACCCAAAAAATTTAATTCAATACTATAAATAAAAAATTAAAATAAAATTTCATTTTGATGGGAAAATATGAAATTCATAGTCATCTCACTAGACAATTTAACTAATTTCACCTCGATTCTGCCACCTCTACTGTTGGCCAGAGAAGATTCACTCACGCTGCCAGATGAATTTAACTATTAATAATAATAAATTCTCTTTATTGAATTATATGCAGGTTATAATTCAAACGGCAATTGATCGAGGTCTGTCTACAGCCTATTTAACTATTAAATTAAGTACCTGATAATCTAAAAATATTGCAGACATTTTCCAAAGTCCAAGTTTTTTGTGAAAAAAACATATTATTTCCGTACGAAATAATACACTTGATATCCTGTTGTTAACGATTTGATCTTTGATCGCTAATTTATGATTTTATTATTGTTTTACCATTATTGTATATCAGTGATTTATGAGATATTTATTAACCCTGGAGAGCTACCGTGTTTTGAATGTACTTAATTACTATTGTTATTTGTTAGGGGAGATTTCACGATTAAAAATTCCTGAAATTGATGCCCCAAAAAGAGAGAGAAATGGACCGAGACTAATTTGGAGATTGAAGTCTTCCTTATCGGAATGATCCTGAAGGGCTGAAGTTTGGCCGGCCGGCAACTTTGGGATCTGGATCGAAAGTCCTTGGCACCCACGGAACCTCTTTTCACTAATAAAAGTTCGCAGTTTCGCACCAACAAATTCGAAATTCGTGTTTTACGTCGACGTTTTGACGGTAGTAACGGAAATTTTGTAGTTTAACGAAAAGTGTACGGAAAAACCATAAGGCTCGCACTCAACGAATATTTGTCCAGTACAGACAGAGAAGTACATTTTACTTGTTCTCCGCTAGGTGTTAAATTGAAATCTGAAAGGCTGATCGCGATAAAAAATATACACGGTGAACCACGATAAACCAATCTTGGATTGAGCATTCAAAAATGATACTTAATAATTAATAATATCAGAGTGCATTCAAAAATGATAATTAATAATTAATAAGATTACAGTATAGAAAAAAATGGAGACTAAATTTAGAAAAAATGAAAAAATAAGAAATTATTTAAATTAAAACATAAAAGAAATACACACAATTGCGTGTGGACGCAACATACCGCCCACCTAAAATGCGAACGGATTTTAAGATTCAAGGGGTAACGGACAAAGCTTAGACACAGGTCTGCGGAGAATATTGTTCGCCGTTTTCACCGAAGCCACACGAATATCTTTGCCAGGAAAGACTTCATGAATGCGACCCAATTGCCATTTCATGGGGGGCGCATTGTCACATTTAATCAACACCAAAGCACCATTTTTTATGGGTGGTGATTTATTATCAGTCCACTTAACCTTTTGATTGAGAGTGTGCAAATATTCTTTGGACCACCTGTCCCAGAAGTCCTGATGCATACGAACCAATAATTGCCATCTGGAGAGCCTATTGATCGCGACGTCCCGTAAGTCAGGTTCGGGAGATGCGGTCAGCGGTTCCAGTGTTAAAAAATGGCCAGGCGTAAGGGCACTTATGTCATTTGGGTCATTACTGAACGGAGTAAGTGGACGAGAGTTTAGTATGGCCTCAATTTGCACGAGTACCGTGAGGAGCTCCTCGTAGGTCAACACCTGATCCCCAACAATTCTGACCAAGTGGGTTTTAACATATTTAATCCCCGCCTCCCACAAACCTCCGAAATTAGGACCAGAAGCTGGAATTCGCTTCCAAAGAATGGCCTCGTGGGAAGCGGCGCCTGAAAGATAACTGTTAAGTTGGCGATAAGCCCCAACGAAATTTGTGCCTCCATCACTGGAAATAAATTGACATCGTCCTCGACGAGCAATGAATCGACGGAGGGCTGCTAGAAAAGCGTCCGAGGACAAATCGGATGCCAATTCTAAATGCACAGCTTTAGTGGCGAAGCATATAAAGAGGCACAGGTAAGCCTTTGTGGTCTTAGCACCACGAAATTTTGACATGGTAATGGTGAAAGGGCCTGCATAATCGACTCCGACACGGAGAAACGGTTTCATCTGAGACACCCGTTCGGAGGGTAAGTCGCCCATGGGGGGCTGTAGAGATGAAGGATTCACTCGCCAACACTTGATGCATTTTGATAAAATTCGACGAATCGACCGTTTGGACGACAATATCCAAAAAATCTGTGAAATTAAATACTGTACGGTTTGAACACCAACATGAAAGTATTTCAGATGTGTAAATTCAATAATTCGGTCGGTTAATCTGCTACGACTTGGCAACAACGCCGGATATTTTCGAGCAAACGGCAACGGTGCATGACGAAGACGACCGCCTACACGGAGAATTCCTTCATCATCGAGAAAAGGCGATAATTTTCGCAAAACCTTCGGAAGTGAATGACCCAGTTTAAGGAGACGAATCTCTTCAGCAAAATGGACGGCCTGCGTATTTTTCACAAATTTGAAAAGAGACCTATGTAATTCATTATTTGTGATATATGAAAGATGACTTTCTCCTTTCATGAACCGTAGGACGTAGCTCAGAATACGAATTGATTTAGAGAGAGATGAATGATTATGTAATAATGTATCCAAAAAATTAGGAGGGGGCGAGGTTGTAGTTAAAACAATGACGCGTTCTTCCTTCAACACGTCTTCAGTGGGTGTAATACGAGAGTCTGTCTCGGTTGGGAGCTCGGGATATGATGAACGGAGAATCTGAGGCCCCGCCCACCATAAGGAACTGTGTAACAACTCTGTGGGTAATAGACCGCGTGATCCGATGTCTGCAGGATTTTCTGCAGAACATACATGGAACCAAGATTCAGAGGGAACACTATTCTGAATGACCGCAACCCTGTTGCCAACAAATGTTTTCCACCGATGTGGAGAAGAGTTAATCCAATAAAGGACAACAGTTGAGTCAGACCAACAGACAATTTTGTCGAAGCAAAGTTTATCCTTGAAAATTTTGCAAATGAATGCCACTAACTTTGAAACTAATACTGCAGCACAAAGCTCGAGTCTCGGAAGTGAGACAGTTTTGAGAGGTGCCACTTTGGATTTAGCGCAAACGAACTGAGTATTGACTTCACCGGAGTTTCCATAAAACACAAGATATCCTACAGCACAATACCCTTTTTCGCTGGCATCTCCAAAACAATGGAGTTGACAATTGGAATACTCTCGAGGTACCAATAAACGTGGCAAATTAAGTTTGGATACTGATGAAATATCGCTAGAATACTTTTCCCAGATGCGAACAATATCGTGGGGAGCTTCTTGATCCCAGCCAATTTTATATGTCCACAATTGTTGGATTAAACATTTAATCCAAAATGTAATTGGGGACAGATATCCCAAGGGATCGAAAATCCTAGCTAAGCTCGAGAGAAGATTTCTCTTCGTACAACTAGCCTCAACAATTGGAGGTAAGGAAAATTTGAAGCAGTCTAAGGACGGGTTCCATTGGAGACCCAATACCTTTTGAGAACTTTCCGGTTCTCCATCAAATGAAAACGCATCGAGTCCCAAATGAGATTTCGGTAAATGGTCTAGAATTGCAGGGACATTACTCGACCATTTTCTTAACTCAAAACCACCTTTCTTCAAGAGGGCAATGAGTTGGGTTTGTAGAGACAGTGCATCTTTGACAGAAGCACTACCAGTTACAATGTCATCAACAAAAGTGTCGCTTGATAGGACTTTTGCTGCGAGTGGAAACTCATTTTTATGGTCTTCACCTAACTGCAAAAGGGTGCGTATGGCGAGGAAGGGGCTGGAAGTAACACCATAAGTAACAGTCATCAAGCGATATATTTGCACCGCTTCTTCTTGAGAAAAACGCCATAAAATGCGTTGGTAATCTCTTTGACTGGGAGAGATGAGAATCTGTCTGTACATCATTTTTACGTCAGTCGTCATGACAACAGCGTGTAAACGGAAATTAAGAAGAATCGTGACAATGTCACGTTGTAATTTTTCTCCCACCAATAAATTATCATTCAATGATGACTGACCTGACTGCTTGGCTGAAGCATTGAATACTACCCTCAATTTGGTAGTCTGATTCTCAGGTCGCAAAACACAATGGTGGGGGATATAATAATTGTGAGGAGATTCTTCAGAACTTGAAACAAGCTCCATGTGTTTTAGATCAATATATTCTTTCATGAACGAACAGTACTGTTTGTACAGCTCGGGTTGTTTCAGAAGACGATTTTCTAAAGCATAAAATCGTCTTAACGCTAAGTTTCGGGATCCCGGGAACGTGGGAGAACTATCACGAAAAGGATACTGTAAGATAAAACGACCTTCTTCTGATCGTTTATGGGTACTCAGAAATATTTGTTGACACATTTCGTCCTCGGCTGATCTTGTACAAATTTCAGGAACACGTTCGAGTTCCCAGAACCTTTTAACAAGATCTTCCAAGTGAACAGATTTTGAAGAGGAACAAAAAAGTGAGGAAACTGATAAGGGGGGCGGATCAGAATGGTTGAATTTTCCGATCAAAACATAACCGAAAATTGTGTTGAGAGCATCAGGTTCACCATTAGAACCAACTATGTGCCCATGAGTAAGAATCTGAGAAAATGTATCAGCACCCAATAAAATGTCTATTTTTCCCGGAATATAGAATTCCGGGTCGGCTAACTTTATGTTAGATATGTAAGGCCAGTTCTTGTGAACTGCAAGCTTAGATTGAGGTAAGTTA
The DNA here is from genome assembly GCA_944452925.2 of Chrysolina oricalcia. Classification (NCBI taxonomy): domain Eukaryota; kingdom Metazoa; phylum Arthropoda; class Insecta; order Coleoptera; family Chrysomelidae; genus Chrysolina; species Chrysolina oricalcia. The sequence continues at coordinate 32,750,606 of OX101811.2, read as the reverse complement.
CAACAAATTTTTGGGAGAACAACGGCATCAAATTTGAGTACCGGACTACCCTGTTTCACGGGGCGAATTTCCAAGGTAACTCCGCCGTTGTTGACAAATAACTCATAGATCCCAAACCATTCAACTGTACGGAAAAGGTATGAGTACGTAAACCAAGGCGTTGAACACTTTGTTGGGTGATGAAAGAAGTCATGCTGCCAGAATCGAGCAAACAACGTAAGGGTTGGTAACCACCCTGAATGTCAAGAACTTCCACCCGTGCGGTTGACAATAGAACATTACTTTGGTGGGACGAAAACCCAGCATGAATTGTGGATACCATGGCAGATGAACTATTTGATTGTGTGGCTGTACCCGAAGAAGATGAAGATTGTAAGTTTTCTAACACTTCACGGGAAGGTTCAACCCCGAAAACTTACTAGCTTCAGAACTTTGATTAAAGTGAAGGGCTGTGTGATGTCTTGCACCACAGCGTCGACAACCACCTGATTTGCAATTTTTTGAACTGTGAGTAGGATTTAAACAATTAATACACAGTTTTAGTTTTTTTGCAAGTTGATACCTATCCTGAGGAGTTTTCTTCACGAAGTCAGGACATTTGTATATCATGTGGTCAGAATTACAAAGAATACAGCTTGATATATCCGTTTGTACGTGTAATGAAGTAGTTGGCCGAGCAGAAAAATGTGATTTAGGAAATTCAACCTTTTTCTGAATTTTAAATTTTTTAGATAAGTTCAAATTATCCAACGCTGAACACTGCTTGGATAAGAAGTCGAATAAATCTTGATAACTAGGTGTATTTGGCGAATTGTGTTGAAGTTCAAAACGAGTTGCTATAGAAACATCTATTCGATTCAACAGCATTTGCACCAAAATGAAATCCCAGTGCTCAACGGGAAATTTTAAACTTTTTAAAGCGGCCAAATTTTCCGAAAAGACATCAAGTAAATTTCTCAGTTCGACAGAATTGTTAGAATTCAATCTCATCGTGTTTTCAATGGAAGACCAATGAGCTGCTGCAATGAGGCGCGAATTTTTATAACGTTTGACAAGTGTGTCATAGGCAATTTTGTAATTTGCAGAGGTCATTGGTAAGTTTTTTACCAGAGCCAAGGCAGGGCCCTTAATTGAGGACAGTAAACAATTGAACTTTTCAATGTCAGTTAATTTTAGATTGTTGCCTATCAACGCATCAAACATTTCAATGTATGACGGAAAAGTTGTGATTTCACCATTGAATGTCGAAAGTTGAATTTTCGGAAGTGAAATATTAGACACCGAATCATTCGCTAGAGATTGAAAAGGTGTAGTTGGCTGTTGTAAGCTAAAATATATTGTTTTTATTTCATAAAAATGTTTATCGAAATCTTTTCGTATATCGTCCTCTGCATCAAATTCATTATCGGATGCCGAACCTATAATGACATTATGATGTTCAAAGAATGCTTCCTTTATGAAATCAATTTCTTCATACCACATCTTGAATAAAGAGACAGAATTTGAATCAGATTCTGCCTTCTTGGCTATCGTGTATAGATCCTTGATTTTGACGATTTGAGATTTTCGAAGATTAGTTGCTTTCTTTTTGTCTGCCATAATTATTCAAAATGAATAAAGGCCAAAAAGAAGCCCAAAAAAGAAAATGTAAGGCTTTATGAATGAATAATTTCTGCAAAAACAGTTTAACCAGTCAATTGACAATTGAAATATAGTCACAATTTATATAATGAATTTCGAATGAACAACAATTGTCTGAGCCACCCGGTACAATGTTCAATGCACTCCCGATGAAACAGCTGATCACAACTTCCGAATTCCAGTTGAGAATAAATTTACATACGGCAATTCAAGCTCGATTTACGTGCAAGAATTGTTCGGTGTTCTACTTCCCGTTCGAGAAAAATGGCAGTATAAACGTGTGTCTTAGCTTTGTGAATCGGACAAAATGTCTAGCTACTTTTTTTGTCGAAAACAAAAAACTGATAAACACTTGTACACTTTTACACGATTTAAATAAAATTGGAAATAATAGTGAAAAGTATGAATAAATTAATTATATATTGAATAACCAATCCAAATTAGCACTTATCCCAGCTCGAAGGACCAAATGTTATTTGTTAGGGGAGATTTCACGATTAAAAATTCCTGAAATTGATGCCCCAAAAAGAAAAAAATACTCAGGAGAGAAAAATGGACTGAGACTAATTTGGAGATTGAAGTCGGCGTGCCTTTCAAATTTCTTACCTTATCGGAATGATCCTGAAGGGCTGAAGTTTGGCTGGCCGGCAACTTTGGGATCTGGATCGAAAGTCCTTGGCACCCACGGAACCTCTTTTCACTAATAAAAGTTCGCAGTTTCGCATCAACAAATTCGAAATTCGTGTTTTACGTCGACGTTTTGACGGTAGTAACGGAAATTTTGTAGTTTAACGGAAAGTGTACGGAAAAACCATAAGGCTCAACGAATATTTGTCCAGTACAGACAGAGAAGTACATTTTACTTGTTCTCCGCTAGGTGTTAAATTGAAATCTGAAAGGCTGATCGCGATAAAAAATATACACGGTGAACCACGATAAACCAATCTTGGATTGAGCATTCAAAAATGATACTTAATAATTAATAAAATCAGAGTGCATTCAAAAATGATAATTAATAATTAATAAGATTACAGTATAGAAAAAAATGGAGACTAAATTTAGAAAAAATGAAAAAATAAGAAATTATTTAAATTAAAACATAAAAGAAATACACACAATTGCGTGTGGACGCAACAACTATCCTATCGTAAAATTTACGACTTTTTCATGAAATTGTGAAAGTAAAATGGCGGATTGGTAATATGTTTATTTTTTTAACCAAAACTAACGATGAAAACAAGAATGAGGTGAAAAAGAAGGATATTTTTCAAAATTTAGTACACGATGTGGATCTGTGTATCGCACATATGGTGCGTTTGCACTGGTCACAATAGGAGGTGGTCATTTTACTCTTTTTCGATGGACAAAGGCCACAAATGGTTCTAGGTCCTTTATAAGGTATTTTTTTCACTCGAGGAAACTATAGGATTGAAAATATCACTCAAAGATTTTTGGAGTGGGCGAGATAAATTTTTGTATTTTGTTTGGTGCTCCAACCATAGTCTCGTGAGTTGCGTGCTAAGATTTTACAATTTTTTTGTCTTGAAATGGGCTTTTCTTTTTTGCTTATGGTTATATATGAGATAACTGTTTATTCCACTCATATTCAGAATATTATAGAAGATTCATAATGGCCATCGTCTAGTTTTTCAGTTGCAACTCATGTTTGTACACATCTTATCGAAAGAATCGTTCTCACCCTTAGTTCCATCATAAAACTCAATAAGTGAGGGCTTCTTTGATGAAGGGGATATTGAGGGTTGACATGTGTGGCTGATAATGAAAGCTCATTCTTGTTCTTTTTGGAACAAAATTTTTAAAAAGTTACGTAAATGCTAGCGCGTAGTAAATTTTACGACGAAATGACGATTCAACCTATCAATTTCATTCAAAGTGTACAAACACCTTCCGCCGACCACTAGTTCTAGACACCAACTGAGGAAAAGTCGTTGATGGACTAAAGCGGCACTTGAACAATATCTAAGATTTTCGACAATTTCAATTCTACCATCGTAAATTTGACGAGCGATAGCTTTCTAGGGTTAAAATTGCGACTGTTAATCATTTTTATTCAATATACCTAATATGTACAACGTCCTCATACGAGAACTTGTAACTGATTGAAGATATTCTCTCAATAAAATAAATAAATATAATAATCGTTGAGCTAGGTGATAATTTAATCATAAAAAATGGTGGAGGAACACGCTATTTTAAAATTGTATCATATGGCAAGTTTAATACAATGAGCCTTTCCAATAATTTTCAGAAAAAATATATTTCGAAATATTGCATTCTCACGTAACTCGTACCCAGTTTTCGACTTTTTATTTCATGAAATTATCGAGTTAAAAATGATTGAAAACGCCAAACTGAATAACTACCGAATTCAAACAATCAGACGCAGAAGAAAAGGCGAGAAGTCGTGTGACGTCGGTGCGCGAGTGTTTCTGATTGGGCACTCTCGGCCAAGTCCACGCCATCCCAAACTTCAGCCAATCATATTACGAGAAGACACTGACGTCACGGATGAGGAGCGTTTGAATTTACACATATTGAAATCACTTTTTCAATATTGAATAATGAATCAGTTTTTCAAAATTTAAGGTGGAGAAATGGTTAAGACAATTTTCTAAAATGCTATCCATTACAACATGTGAAAAAAGTGCATATTTTAAGATACTGGAAAAGCCCGAAATCACGCACAGTACTTTTCAACAAATCCAACTACTTAAAAATAAATACTTATTTACGAGTTCCTATGTGTTAACTTGATTTTAATATGAAAAAGCAATCATTACAACGAAATTGATGTAAATATAAAGGAAAAACTTTCTGAAATAATTAATTCAACAATTTTTTTTTACAATTTTCAACAATGTGTTCGCAAGCCAAGTTTAAATTAAATGCCCAAAATGTCTACCGTTGGGCGTTGACTCTTTGGCAATAAATAATTCTAGCAGAAAGTTCTTACCGAACTTGTTTGTCCGAGAGTTTCCGAGAAAATCGATCAGATGCATTCTTCACTTGATGAAAATCCATTTTGGCTTTCACATATTTTTCGTTTCCAAACAATTGTTTCGCCATACAATGACAGCTTTGGTTAGAAGTTTACGTTTAATGAAAGTTTTCTTGGTATAATATAATACAATATACAGGGTGATTTATGTAGGGCGTCCATTAGAGGTTTTTCAACTTGCTGTTGGATTAGAAACCTAAAATTTGGTTGCTCTGTCATAATCAATCATGTCCGTTCTACCTAAAACATTTTTAGTCCTACAGCTGTACAGGATATGCCTAAGTTATGTTAACTTATCTATTACAGTTTTTTATATATTTCAATTTTTACGAAAAAGATTACCTCCATAGCAGTTTAGAAAAAATGTGTGAAACGTTCAAAATTATAAAACCAAATTTGTGGAGCAGTTAGCTGGTAGTCCAGGCTAACACCTGATATCCCATTGATGTTCCCAATTTTTACCATGTCTCATTCAAAAATTGTCAAAAACTCAATGTTTTCAAATGGCACCTACTATTGTTTTTGACACCATTCAAATTAACATTGAATTTTAGGATGAGTTACTTAAGCTTTCCCTATACCCAACCTCAACCTTAATCAAATGACAATTGTGAACAAGAAGCTGATATTCTGTCAAAGTAAAAACGAGTTGTGCTAATTCTTAAAAAAAATTGATTCGAAAATGAAAAAATATCCAAAGAAAGTTGTGTAAGACTTGTTTGTTATCCACGTCATGTATCAAAAAATTATGCAGCGAACTGTCCGCTTAAAATATCCAATCCTACCGAGCATGACAGTTCTCACAATGGAAAAATAATTTTATACATTTTGGGAAAGTGACTGACACATTACGAGAGTAAACCACTAACTGGCAATGAATATAATCAAATTATCATTCTTGGATTTTCAAGCATATCCCCAAGCCTCGATACGAACGGCGTCTTTGGAGTTGGGATTTTTATACTCTGCAATACAAACCATTTCACACCGCCATAAGCTATACATCCTTTTAAATTCATAAGATTACACCCAGGTGAGTTTCCCTGTAGAGTAAACTTTTGCGAGGACTTATTATTACTCAAAATACAAGCAATAAAGGAATCTGTATTTGTTCACAATGAGCATTAAAATGAATAAACAAGATGTCCTGACAGGACAGCATATTGCAATTATCCTATACAATTCTTTATTCAAAATACAAGATCTCGCCGGATTTTTAGAAAACATAATTTGGATCAATGAGGAAAAGTTTTGTCAGCAGGGAGTTTACAGTAGGGAAATCGACATATTTGGTCTTCTGAGAATCCACATATAATCGTCAAAGTTGAAAATCATGCAAGTAAAATTTCGAATAAATATGTTCTGTTTGATAATGGACAAGAGGTGCGATATTTTATGTTCTATAAAAATTTCAATAGTGAAAGATACTTAGAAATTCTTCAAACAAGCGGAGTGGTCGTGGTGTTTGCCGTCACGGAGCTGAAGTGATTCGGAATCCACTTTTATGTAAACTGTAGGTTCCGGATCTCCTTTGCTCTCACAAGTTCTGCTTTTGAGGGGTTTTCTACGAAAACCTGGTAGATTCGTAAAAACAAATTTTACAATTTTTTTTTCAAAACGTTCTAGAAATATTTTTTGAACATTTACCAATGGCTAGAGCTGCATAGATGGGGCACCACCGCACAATACAAGAACTGTGTACACCAAATTGACATCCTTGTTTGATTACCTTTGGTGGGGAAATTGAGGACAATTTCTGTGGCCTCCAGTTCTCCAGATCTTACCCCTTTAGACTTTTATATTTGGGGTAGGATAAAGGATTTTGTCTATTCTTCACCAGTTCACAATATAGATGATTCGATACTTTGAATATGATAGTGTCGATCCCAACGAAATCAGAAGTGCTCTGCAATCTATTGAAAGTAGGATAATAGAATATTTCACCAAAAATGGTAGTCATATTGAACATTTACGTTAGACTTCTGTCAATATTGTTCTTGTTCATTGATAATAATTTGTCTTGCGGAATTGAATGGGAATCTAATATTTCTGATTAAATTATTACAATTGTCTTTTGTTTCCATGCCATGTTTCAAAAAGCAAGAATTATCTCAGCATTTCTCAATTTTTATTGAATAACCCGACAGAGGTTGAAGTTAGGTATAGAAAAAGCTTAAGTAACTCCTCCTAAAATTCATTTTTATTTTGAATGGTGTAAAAATAATAGTAGGTGCTATTTGAAAAAATTGATGGGACATCAGGAGTTAGCCTGGACTACTAGCTAACTGCTCCACAAATTTGGTTTCCTAGCTACATACATATTCTTTCCCAACCTAAACTGCTGCGGTGGTAATCTTTTTCAGAAAAATGGACAAATATCAAAAACTGTAATAGATAAGTTAACATAACTTAGGTTGTCTAAACTCTTAATCAGAAGGCTAATCGAACCATGTGTAAAAAAAGTGTGTTTCCATTTAAAATAAGAAAGTTGGTAACGTCTTTTCGGAATACCATGTATACCTGTAGGACTAAAAATATTGTAGTTAGAACGGACATGATCGATTATGCCGGCATCCCAAATTTCAATCTAACTACAAGTTGAAAAACTTCTAATGCACGGCCCACGTAAATTACCCTGTATATAAAAGGAAACCAATAAGAAGACATCTATTAATTTGATGAATGAAAATATTTTCCTTCTGATTGTAGAAACGGGTGAGGACGGCAACTCCTACAAATCCAAGCAGAAGTTGAAAAAGAAATTACAAGAGCTGGAAGAAGAAAACAATTTACTCAGACTGAAATACGAAATAATGCTCAATATGGTTGGTTGGTATTTATCTATTATTGAGAAAAGCAAAGCCTGGACCATGTGACATGAGAGGCAAAACCTTGAAACTAGTCTGCACGTGGTACCCTGTCCAAATCAAAACATAATTCTGCTATTTGGTTACAGGGAGCACTTGCAATTGTTTCCTATGCAATGAGGAATGTTGCATCTGTTAGATATAATTCAGTACCCATCGGGGTCTTAGCCAGGGGAGTAGTTGTTTTCTGACAGGTACTTGTCGTAATAAGCCTACGTCGTAGGTGTAGGCTCTTTCGATTGTGTTATTTTCGTATGACCATGGAGGCATAATTGGCACTTCATATGATAAAACTGAAAATTTGGCGTTGTTTCCTAGCAACAACCATCAAATTTTTAATCTTGAATATTTGGCATGCTTGGATTTAATGCAAGTAAAATACCAAATATTTTGCCATAATTATCATCCGGTCGATGTCTCATAAAATATTGATAAACAACAAAAGTTACTTTTTTTCTAATACTTGCAGCAGAAAACATTAAATTTAATCAATTAAAATTGAGCTTATACAATGATTTTTAAGTGATATTTTGATTTCTAGTTGACACAAGCTACAGCAGAGGGCGACCTTCAACAGACAGAAATGAAAAAGAAGAGAAGATGAGTCCAAAAATGTATTTCTTTTCTTTATTAAACTTTAGTTTTATACATAAACTTAATAATAAAATACTTTACAAGTTATTTGGACACTTAGTTCTTGTATGACCTGAAATAGAAATGATTTTATTCAACAAACTGTCAATAAATCAATCAACGAAGTGTTCGACATTTTTTGCACCTTTTAACAACTTATCAATAAATGGGTATGTTTTTTTGCAGAATAGAGCACTGTCGGTGACGTATATTGTCACTTATCAACCAGCCGATGGAGGGACAAACAAAGCTATTTTCCATTAAGAGTACCAAAAACTCTTGTCTATGGAGAGTACAGCTTGGCAAATATATCTGTGCCTCTGGGATGCACGAACTATAAACAGACAGGGTAAATATCCGCTACCAACTTTAATCAGGAAGGACAAGAAAGGACAGCGGCTGTTCTACCGCACCCAATATTCAGAGGAACAGATAGATTTGCCAAGCTGTACATGTATCTTTTTTGTGGATGTTCTGCGAAAAACGATTTGCTACAAAAAAGTTCTTGGCACTGTGGTGACTATTAAAAACATGGGATTTTCTTATTTAAAAAATGCGTTCTCGTGATGATATCACACATAAATGGTCTTCTCTTTTAGATTTAATAACATACATCATTAAGATTTGGGTATTAGGACATTTGGGCGCGGCCAACTGGGCGCGAGTCAACTGGGCGCGGCCAACTGGGCGCAGGGACAACTGGGTGCAAGGACAAGCGCAGGGACAACTGGGCGCAAGGACGACTGGGCGCCAAAAACACAATAGTTATTTATATATCAAGGGCGTAAAGTAGGCGTTTATGGCCTGCGGCGTGGATGGCCGAAGGCCTTAAACGCATTTTACGCACGTGATACATACAAAATTTTGTGCACTAGCGGTTTTATAGCGCGAATCACAAATACTGACTTGAATTGCAATGGTCTACACGTTTCATACGTTATGCATACAATAATTAAGGGTAACATAATATGAGGAACGTGAAACTATAGTAGCTGAGTGCTATATTGGAGAATCTATTTCAAATAAATAGATCATCACCGAAAAAATTGCCAACGATTATGAACAAATGTTAGAAAGAGTATTGCTCTATTGAACTGAACTGATTCTAATTCGTGTTAGGAATTGCATGAAATGATGTGTGAGTATAGACAATTTGAGAATTTTTTCTACTTTACGGCCCGCCGGTCCATAATGCTCCCACGGGCGGTAAAGTGTACTTTACCTAGCTAGTGCATAAAATTAATAATAATTATTTTATTACTCTCATCTACTAATCATAGAATAGGAATTTTTATTCAACTTCCAAGCTCCCAAATTGCGAGCTAGGTTAGTTCGGTCAGGTTAGATCAGACTAATAAAATACTACACTCAAAATGAATTTATGATAATAATTATAAGTAGATATTAAATTAAATTAAATTAAATTATTTGCAAAGGACCCCGCACTTCTCTTATGGAAAATGGCCTTCGGTTAAATTCTTTGAAATTTTGGTATGCTGTAGTATTCGATCACCTTTTAAAGATTGTCCATTGACTCAACACGATTCTATGGTTTTCGAGATATGGGGTGTTGAAGTTTAAAGTGGCCATTTTTATTTCAATATTTTGTACGTCATTAGAAGATTCAATAACTTTTTTTTCCGGCAGTCACCAATCATTCAATCCCAAAAAGTATTCTGATGCTTGAATGAAACCTATTTTTCAATTATCTGCAGAGTAATCTTCAAAGTAAAATAAGCCTAATCGATTACCAATTATTTTTAGGCCATCAATAATATTTTTAAGTGAAACATATATCAGAATATGATGAACTGACCTTCATCGAAAATAATTCACAACTTGTAGTCTCATACTGGGCGATTAAAAAATGTTGACCATAAATGGCTCAGTATTTTTGAGTCATACTGTATATTTCGAAATGAGTACGATTTCTATGGAGGAGCAATTCTGAATTCATATGAATTTGAAAAAATTCACCAAGTGATTCGAAAGAAAAAAGAAAAATAAAATTCCAAAATATGTTTTTTTTTATTGAAATCACCCTATATTTTAAAATTTCATCGGTTAAATTCTTTGATTTTACATCAGCTTATCCAGTGATGATATTCCAATCGAAAATATCCATTTTATTCACCTTCTATGGCTACTTTTAGAATCATTAGTCGACAAAGTTACCACGGATTTACCACGGATTGTGACAAGAAAGCATTCCAGAAGAAAGTCGACTAAACAAAATTATTATAACAAATTCAGCCAAACAATTAAAATATCGAGAAAAATCTAAAAATGTGCAATATGTACATGTTCCACAACTTAAAATGATTTGAGGTAGTACTGGTATTGACGGTAAGAAGAAGGGCAAAGTTCCATCTTCTACAAAGGGGCCGAAAAATATCTTCTTTCTTGACTCATCAGTGGTCGACTATTTCAGGAACATGGACAAAATTTTCTGGCGGAAATCGATTCTCAGCATCAACAAGAGAATCTAACAGTGTCGTTGATGGATATCGAATATTTCGTTCATGTATTGCATATCCAAGAAACCACAGAACACTTGCTACATGGGCGCAAGTGCCTAACGTGCTTGATCCGGACTTACAAGTACCGTCTCACTTACTGCGGGTTCTTCGATATCTCCTTCATCGTTAAACACTGCCCACAACAAATATTTAGTTTTATTCCTAAATCTTGAATATATTCAGAATCGTAAAAAATTGGGTTCTTCATTCAATTCATCAAATTCCAATATATTCAATTCTTCCCTCTGTAGCTTATCTTGAATATATGCCGCTGATAAAAGATCATGATAAATTCCTGTCAAGCCTTTCAATTGTTGTAAACTCAAGTGACGAAGTTCAGGGACATGCAGATGATTCAGAAGAACCCACCGACCAAATCTCAAATGAAGATTTTCAACTTCCACACGGGCTTGAACTATATTCACCTGCTGTGATTTTTCCAGTATTTCTCTGGCCAACTCAACAGTTTATTGGAGGATGAAATCGGTTGATCAAACCACCAGCAATGCGCAGAAAGTCTCCTAAATTATGAGCATGTATCGTTGACACTATCCCTTCAAAAAATTAAAAAAATGACTTCAGATGACCATTTCTGGACACTACAATCCACCTAGTCCTTGTTATCAAACGTGCTCTATTTGCGTCAATCGTTGTTAGTTGACGTTGGCCACGGTTGAGAAGGGGCGGTATAAAATAGTTGATACCAAGTTGTTCTAAAAGAGGTATCGAGTCTCGGTACCCTCTATCCACTATCATTTTATCTCCTTCTTGAAACCAAGTTCTTATATATCATTGACGTTATTTTCAAGTTCAAAACGCAAATTTGAAGCGTCATTGTTTTGAGCATCTGAGAAATAAGGCCCATTAATAGCTAAGATGAAACCATCTGGAGCAACAATCATTTCTGGTTTTACTTAATGTTCCTTTTTGTGATAGCAATATGACTGTCGAAGGATCCTGAAATTACTGTTTTTCTCAATTTTGTTGTATGTACAATCTATATACACGATGGCTTTGGGGCGATTCGGTTCTGGATTATAGAGTTGTTATGTAATCTTCTCTAGATATTGCATTAAATCCGATATTGGTAGGTACAAATCGCTGAATGAGAGAAAGGCGCACATTGGAAATAATAAAACTGGTCGCCTGTCGAGACGAATATTGAAAAATTAGTGCCAAAAAGTCGTCGGATACACCATGACGTAATTTAGTTAAGAACGTAAAGAGATGTTTCTTTGTGATATGTCTTCTATTGCCACTTTGCTCAACAGGATCACAAAATTCATAGGTTTCCTGGAATTGCTGTTTCGAGAGTGACGTAAAGGCTTTGAATTTGTTATCGCCGAGGCTATTGAGATCATCGTAGTTTCTGGTATTATTATTGGTTTTGACAGCTGCTCTGAGACCTTGTAAAAATTGGCATAGATTATCAATTAAATAAGGTCTATTTATGAAACGCAAGCCACCATGGAACGCTTCCATAAGAAAACCCTGATCATCAATATGGTGCATACATACCCTAACTCTCTGGGGCACATAAATATCAGAAATTACAAAAATTCTCACCCTACAGGCAATAAACATTCTGTGAATGTTTTCATGAGCGTTACATATGAAGCAGGCATCGGCTCGTGTTGGGGACACCACATTGAGACGAGTACAGTTTGGGTTATTTTCAATATTTCTCAAATCTACAAGTATCAATTAATAGCAATTGAAACAGGACCTGGTTGCTTCATCGATGTCTAACGGAGGTCTTCCTGCAGCTTGTCGTCTAATCATTGCAATTTCTTTGTTTGTCAACGTCATTTTCTCCTCCGATTCTAGTCATTTGCCGATAATTAAATGTCCTGTCACACACATAACAATGTGCCCTGTTTGCGAACGCCGTGAATATAACACTTTGAAATTCACTAAATTTACACAGGAAATATATTAATACATAGATATCGTATTTACAACTCTTCATAAATTCTCACTGACAAATAGCTTATTGATAAAATCATTTTGTTTTACTGTACGCCTACTCTGCGAATAATAACGCAGTAGGTAGTGAAGATGTGCCCAAAATATTTATATTTCGATTTTTCAATTGCACATTATTTGTTTGATACCTTTTAACCCTTTTGGAAAAAAATTTCAGTTCATATATGTTTCATTTTGTACATATTTTTTCCTATTTCTACCAACTTGTTTTCCTGTATTCGATATGAGAGTTCCCCTGGTACGTTTTGTTGTCACGACCCATGTACGTGGTAACTTTGGCGACTGATAATTCAAAAAGTAGCCATTGAAGGTGAATGAAATAAATCATGTCGATTGGAATATCATCACTCGATAAACTGATGTAGAATCAAAGAATTTAACCGATGAAATTTTAATATATAGGGTGATTTCTATAAAAAATCATATTTTGGAATTTTATTTTGCTTATTTCTTTCCCAATTGGCCGCGCCCAAATGTCCTAGACCCTAAGATTTGCGCTGTTGTGGGTTATGACCGACCCAATCGAGACCAGCATGTGAAATTTTCAAATTTCCTCCTATACAAACCAGGCAGACAGGTATAAGTTGCAAGAGTAAAGACGTCTCAGTTAGGTAGTAGCTCGTCATAGTGATTATGTCACGAATTCTAGAGCAAATAATGCGTTCGCATGCTCTGCACATTTCATCACAGATGAGGAGCTGCCCAAAACTTATCACCTAAATATGTGAGAATAAATATCTTTCAAGGTCAACCATCAGATGATGATACAGACTATGTACCTTCTGAACATATGTGGTACAAAACAAAAGCTGGGGTGTTACAGTTAACATTGAACAATGTTATGGAAGAAAGTTTCTTCCAACTCCTCTTTTAATGTCAGTGCATGAAACCAATCAATATTTGATTCACAACAATAAATGACATTTCTTATACAGTACGATGCAAAGGTATGGAATAAATTCATTATTTCTGAATATAAACATATTTTGGAAAATTCCTCGAACACGTCGATTCTCTTTTCCAATTGGCCATTTTTTGAACCTCACCCAATATATATATATATATATATATATATATATATATATATATATATACAGGGTGTCAATTTGAAAACTTCCCACCCTTAATATCTTCCTTCCAGTAAACAATATGAGTAATCGAAAAAACAGGTCAATTTTATTGTCAAGGGGGACACTTTCACGGACTATTTGTAGCCCTCGTGGTTCAACCCCTCATCATCATGGATCAGCAAGAGCACATCTTTCAGGATTTGCTCTTGCTGATCATGTAAACAAATTTGACCATCGAATAAATTATAACTCAACTAAAATATTAGCTAAAGAGACACATATGACTAAGAGAACTTTTTTGGAAATGGCCTTCATATATCAAGACAAAAAATGTATGAATAAAAGAACTGATATAAATCATTTGAGTGAGATTTATTCCTTCTTATTGTCGTTAGACCACACTCTCCATATGAATAATAATATCTCCATAACTACTCAATTGGAAATGTCATTTTTTCCTAACTTACAAAACAACAGTCGTATATTTCAACAGTTGGTACTAGATTACAGTTGGTACAAGATTACAGTTGGTACAAGATTACAGTTGGTAACATTGACTTGAAAATTACAGATTTCTTTTCTATTGACAACTGATTTGTGTCCCTTGGATACAATCAACAAGTCTTTTGTTTTTCGACTGAAATTTCAAAATTTTCTGTTATTTATATTGGTAAAGTCTTTTTTCCTTATTATTTACAATTTTAAGCTGTAATGTCACTATCCAAAGAACTAAGAACATGTCAACTAACCTCACTATAGTTGTAAGTAAAATTTTAATAACATCAAAATGTATAATTGACATAATAATTCTTTGTAGTTCCCTGAAGATGTAAATAAAATTTACGAAAGCTTGGAATAAACTCTATAAAAGAGTACACTTTTGACTTTGCTGCAATCCCCAATATTAACTGGTTTTATATATATATATATATATATATATATATATATATATATATATATATATATATATATATATATATATATATGTTCGGAAAGGTTTCCGCGGTCAGAAATATGTACATTACTAAGTTCATGGGTTGAACCGCGTTGAGGAGTAGGCAGATAGAGGCCTCGCAGTCACACTCTTGAAAATGGCTCCAAAGCAGGAGCCGAAACGTCGAGTTATAAACTCTCAACGCGGTTCAACCCATGAACTTAGTAATGTACATATATATATATATATATATATATATATATATATATATATATATATATATATATATATATATATAGGGTTATCCGCATTCGAGTAAAAATGACTTTAGTGATATTTTCAAATGGAACACCCAGTGTATTCTTCCATATTTGGTTAGGGATCGTCATTACAAATCCAGTGATACCAGGTTTGATGGAATTATGTCGAACGGCTGCGGAAATATGGGCAAAAAACTTCTCCATATGCCCAATGAGTGCGACAGAGACTTTTGACCTTCCGAATCGTGTGGAGTCTCAGTCATACTCATTGGACATACGGGGAAGTTTTTTGCCCATATCTCCACAGCCGTTCGACATAATCCCATCAAACCTGGTATCACTGGATTTGTAATGACGATCCCTAAGCAAATAAGGAAAAATTCACTGGGTGTCCCATTAAAAAATACCACTAAGGTCATTTTTACTCGGATGCGGATAACCCTATATATTTAGGGTGGGGTGCAAAAATTGGCCAATCGGAAAAGAAAATCGACGTGTTCGAGTAGTTTTCCAAAATATGTTTATATTCAGAAATAATGAATTTATTCCATACATTTGCATCGTACTGTATATGAGTATAATAACAAAATCAAGTGTTGTGTATATTATAAGTGATGAAATAATTTATGTAAGAATTTG
Organism: Chrysolina oricalcia; assembly: GCA_944452925.2. Taxonomy (NCBI): domain Eukaryota; kingdom Metazoa; phylum Arthropoda; class Insecta; order Coleoptera; family Chrysomelidae; genus Chrysolina; species Chrysolina oricalcia. Next base: position 32,735,038 of record OX101811.2, on the reverse strand, counting down.
AATGTTAATTTATCATGTATGATTAGCCTTGAACCAGACGTCAAATAAGCTTCGGCAATTTTCTGACATTCAGAGACCACTTTTCCTTGTTTCCGCTTTCCCAGTCAGAAGTTTTATTGAAGGGCGTTAGAGCTATAAAACATTTATTAACGTTTGATTTTTATAAAGATTTGCCCAAGTATGCCTATCCAATAATAACTGAATGCTACTCTTCGCATTGTCGCCATAACAAAAACGTATTTACAGTTTAACCAGAACAGGTTTAGACCGTCAGATAACGACAGATTTTGCTGACTCATTTTCTCTTTTATGGGATTTTAACTACTGGAAATTATGTCAGTGATGAGCCCAAAAAATGAAAATTCAGCGATCGGACGTGTGCTAGGCATATAGAAAATTCATCTTCCTTTTGCAGAAAAAAATTGTTTTTTATTTTATTTTCTCGTTTATAGCATTTCAACACATGAATAGGTATAACAATCTAATAGTGAAAAACCAAAGCCATGAGGTTTGCGCGTGCTTAAAGGGTTGAAATAGGGGCGCGATCTTGTAAAAAAATAGTTGGTTGCTGATGCATTTTCTCGCTTATGGCAATCGACAGAATGAAATTTAATATTGTTAGGAACCCGAAAAAAATTCCCATAAGCTGGTATGTTTTCCGAACGGAAAATTTTATGAATTTTTTTTTTGTTTTCCGGCAAACTTTCTCGTTTATGGCATTTGAACCATATGATTTTGATGATGGATAAACATCATAATAAAATTCGCATAAGCTTTTCATGTACCTCAAGAAAAGCCATAAGTTGTAAAGTTGTATTTTTTTACAAGATCGCGCCCCTATTTCTACCCTTTGAGCACGTGCTAACTTTATAGCTTTGGTTTTTCACTATTAGATTGTTATACCTAGCACACCGATCACTAAATTTTCATTTTTTGATCTCAACACGGACATAATTTTCAGTGGTTAAAATCCCAGAAACGAGAAAATGAGTCGGCAAAATCTGTCGTTATCTGACGGTCTAGTTGGCGCTGTAACAATATAAGATGATTTCAAGGTGTATGGATCAATACCTCCATTAAAAAATCAGAGATTTTGATGAAATCAGACCTATCCTGAAACAAAGGATTTTGAATAGTAAAGTTCGTGTAAAGTTATGTTTTTACTCACCATTTCAATGCCAAATATAACTAAACTGGTAAGGGGTGAAGAATTAATTGATATTTATGGTCAAAGACCATAAAACTTAAAGCGAAGTTATTATTAAAATTATTCGAATTTCCTGTATGAAACGGGAGTATTGCAATATATCATCATATAATAGTATCACTCAACATCTGTAAAGTTTATAAAAATCACAATTAACCAGAAACAACCACCAAAAAAACAATTTTCTTTTCACACTAAAATCCTTTGTTTGTCCCCCAATCAGCTGATGACCGTCATGATGTGACATCAGCTGACAGTGGTCTATTATTATATGTGATATAGCCGACATCCATCAAAAGTGTAATAAAAAAATCTTATTTAATGAAATCGTTTGTTCAAATGCAAAATTGTCCGCACTGATCAATCGAAGTTGATCGTCTTACCTTCTTCTCCGCAAATACCGCATTTTCTCTTGGCCCTTGTTTGGTTTTTCTGGCGTGCTGGATTATTTCTTGCATTTTTGTTTGTACTGCTATTCTGTTGACTATCTCTCCAAGAACTATCATTCCTATTACCAAGGTTGCCCCCACCTCCACCTCCTCCGCCTCCTCCACCCCCTCCGCCCCAATCATCTCCACCATTGTTTCCGTCTTGATTGTGCTAAAAAACGTTGACAGTAGTTATGAAATTTCAAAAAACCAACGTGCTAGAAACTTATTTCTAATCATAAAAAAAATTCGACTATTCAGCTTCAGTTTTGATAAACACCTAATCAGAATTATTAATTTGTTTCTCAGAGCTACCCAAAGAAGTTTGCACACCATGATGTTTCAGGTAGACAGAAGAACTGTCAACAGAGAACATTTCAACTTTTATTTTAATATTGTTACATCAGAGGTGCCACAAGGTTTTTATAATAACCCTCTTTTATTCTTACTCAATTACAAACTGTAACCGAACGTATCCCGGCCTTATCCGATCGTCTATAATACTGGACTGTTGATCGTCTGGCCCTTCTGCTGCTCCGGTAAAACTTCAGCTCCTTATGTGCAGTAAACACACAGCCTAGTATCTGAAAGAAGCCCACTTTTTTGCCCGGCACGCAGCCTTTATGAAGCAAAGCCCCCTTTCGATTCCACGCCCTGTTTTCCCACGTTGTTTTTTTTTTAGTTCTTTCAGGATACAAAGTTCTGTCCATGGACCTATAATATCGTATAAATACAGATGGACTCAGCATTGCCATACCTACAACACGGATTGTTTTGAAGTCGCTCTAATTATAGGCGCGCGGGTTGCGGGAAAGAGAGTAGGTAGCGATAGACTATGATTTTCCCACAACTGGCAGGAGCGCACGCATTTGATAAAAATAGGGTTCAATCAAGAAAAAAATGCTGAATTTGAAATAATGATGAAAATATCAACGAAAGTGATAGAATATACAATCCGATGGGACTACGTGAGATAGAAAAACTCGTATGACATATCTGATGTCATGCAATAGGTACTTCACTGACTGAGATAGTATCGATCCTTAGAAAATTAGGTTCATCACAAAGTTCGCAAAATGAAAAATAATAGACTTTTAAGACTTTCGTTTTCGAAGAATGGAAAGATGAAGACAGTCGACTGAAGACAAAATTAAAAAGTATTGACTAGAAAATGGTAATTTATACAGGGTGGGTCACGGTCGATGGTACCTTAGACGTTTACGAAGAACGGGGCATAGGATCATTCTGAAAATTTGGTCTCTAAAGTAGTTGCTCTTGGTCTATCGATCTAAAATATTTTCAGCAATGCAGCATTGACGCTTATACCAGAAAGTAGCAGCATCTTTGTTATTTCAAATGGGTCACCCTGTACATTACCGCATTTTTGAACTTGTCATTCTTTTCTGATTATTTCTGCCTCATATTCCCCTATACCTATCTCTAATGGTTTTTGAGATATTGGTTATTTTCCATATTTTTTATCCAAAACATAGCTCGAATTGAATGTTCATTTCTGCGGTATTTGGATTCTTAGGAAGTTGCAATTTTGTGTTTAGTTCATCAAGATCATGTACATTGATTCTGTATAGAGAAGTTTGTTCTGCGTTATACAGGGTCGTTCAAAATTCATGATCTTACGGCTAGATACAAAAAGGGTTGAAAGTGCGTTTTTTTAAATGGAACATCCTGTATATTATGAAATATCCTGAAAGATGACTAAATTCCCTTCGAATTGATATATCGTGTTCCTATACATAAATAGCCAGAATTCCAAGATAATAGCAATTTTCACTTGTATTCTCCCAAGTGCTTGAATTATTGCCGGAAATTTTTCGAGTACATGAATTTTCTTTGAAAATGTATGTACGAGATAAGTTTACGGCAATTTATTCAAGCACGAGGGGGATTCGGTAAGAAAATTACACACCGAGAAATGAAAATCATCCAACAATTCATAAGAAATAACTAACGATGGTTTCACCTGAACTATTTATAACCACTGAAATATTGATATGTAAAAAATTTAACAAAATTTTCATCTATAAAGGTGTTTAAATTTGGAACAAAAAAAAATTAAAAAGTTATGTTCCTATCGTGGATTGAACCATCGACCTAGCGACTCATAGGCCGCAATAATCGTGGAGAAAATATTTTCAGACACATTCCAAATATCTAGTAAATACATAATTATCTCCTTTCATATGAAAACTAGACCTCCATTTGTACATTAAAGCAAAATATCAACTTGTCACGTGTCAAATGTCACATGTCAAACATTTATTGATGAAAATTTTGTTAAGTATTTTACATAGGAATATTTCAGTGGTTATAAATAGTTCAGGTGAAACCATCGTTAGTTATTTCTTATGAATTGTTGGATGATTTTCATTTATCGGTGTGAAATTTTCTTACCGAATCCCCCTCGTGCTTGAATAAATTGTCGTAATTTTATCTCGTACATGAATTTTCTTTAAAAATTCATGTACTCGAAAAATTTCCGGCAATAATTCAAGCACTTGGGAGATTACAAGTGAAAATTGCTATTATCTCGGAATTCTGGCTATTTAGGTATAGGAACATGATATATCAATTCGAAGGGAATTTAGTCATCTTTCAGGATATTTCATAATATACAGGATGTTCCATTTAAAAAAACGCACTTTCAACCCTTTTCGTATCTAGCAGTAAGATCATGAATTTTGAACGACCCTGTATAACGCAGAACAAACTTCTCTATACAGAATCAATGTACATGATCCTGATGAACTAAACACAAAATTGCAACTTCCTAAGAATTCAAACACCGCAGAAATAAACATTCAATTCGAGCTATGTTTTGGATAAAAAATATGGAAAATAACCAATATCTCAAAAACTGTTAGAGATAGGTATAGGGGAGTATGGGGCAGAAATAATCAGAAAGGAATGACAAGTACAAAAATGCGGTAATATACAGGGTGACCTATTTGAAATAACAAAGATGCTGCTACTTTCTGGTATAAGCGGCAACGCTGCATTGCTGAAAATATTTTAGATCGATAGACCAAGAGCAACTACTTGAGAAACCAAATTTTCAGAATGATCCTATGTCCCGTTCTCCGTAAACGTCTAAGGTACCATCGACCGTGACCCACCCTGTATATTCAATAAATACATGGGCTGAACTTAGGTTTACTTGAAATCTGATAAGGAAAAAACAATTCAACGAAACGATTGTAGACCCTCAGCCAATTGTAATGGTACAATTTTTTTATTTTGCGAAAATGCCCTGTTGCCAAGTTGACCTCTTCGGATTACTGGAAATCTGATATGAAAAAATCAGTTAAACGTCTCGATTATAGAACCTCAACCTATTTTAATGGTACTCTTTTTTTTTGCGGAAATGCGCCGTTGTCAAGTTTTGGTCACTTGGAATTACTGGAAATCTGATAACTATGGAAAAAACAATTAAACTTCTCGATTATGGACCCTCAAGCTATTCTAATGATACCATTTTAGTTTTGCGGAAATACGCCGTTGCCAAGTTTTTGTCTCTTTAGATAACTGGAAATCTGATATGAGGATAGTTCTTAGTGGATACCATACTATGCAATAAGATGAATTGCGCCATGAAATTTGAACCTTGCAGAAATGCGCCAATGTTGCCAAGTCGTGGGCGCTGGAAATTATTAAAAAAAGATTTGAGGAAATTTTGCTCAAAGAATATTATTATAAATTTTCATCCCTATTATGAAAATACTTTCAGATATCTAATGACGCATGGTCCAAAAAAACATTTTTATTTTATTTAGGTTATCTCACTTTAAGTTCATATGATGATGATACGTTGGAATTTTTGAAATAACTAAATGATGCGAAACAACGTTGAAATTCTCAGGTTCTGGATTCTCAGTCACAAATAATTATCATACTACTTACAGCTCACGGGCTATAAATGTTCAGTAGTTTGACGTCAACTTCATTTCCATGGCAACAAAAGTTACAGCGTGTCTCTGCTGGTAGTTTATAAAATGCGAGCGCAGCGAGCATCTGCTGTGATTTCAACTTTTCATACTAATCAGTGACCGATTACCAGCAACTTTGATAGCTAGGTTAGCTGGGTAAGGTTAGGTTGTGTCCCTTTTTTAGAAATTCGGTCCATGGCCGACAACGTGGGCAGTCAGAAGAAAGAGACACGCCGAAGCACATTTCATCAAAATAAAAATGGCGCCATTAGAATCGGTTGAAAATCTATATTAATACTCTACATTGAAAATGTCTACCTATAAAGCTTCTCTGAATGATTTCCTGCATCTATAACTTGGCAACAGCGCATTTCGGCAAAGTCAAAATGTCATAGCAGGAACCACCTGGTTGAATAGAATAATATCCACTTCGAATCATCTTCATATCAGATTTTCAGTAATCCGAAGTGACCAACTTGGCAACAGAGCATTTCCGCAAAACAAAAATGGTACTATTAGATTCGCCTGATGGCACAAAATGGTGACGTTCAATTATTTTTCCATTTCAGATTTCCAGTAATCCCAATTGACCAAAACTTGGCAACCGCGCATTTCCGCAAAAACAAAAATAGTACCATTAGAATAGGTTAAGGTTCTATAATCGAAACGTTCAACTGTATTTTCGTATCACATTTCCAGTAATCCGAAGAGGTCAACTTGACAACAGAGCATTTCCGCAAAACAAAAAGGGTACCAGGGCCCATAATGGCGACGTTCAATTATTTTTTTTTCACAGCAGATTCCCAGTAAAACAAATTTTTACCGACTTCAACAAAGCCGCTTTTTCTGTGACATCAGCTGGAAATCTAAAAATGAATCCAAATTTTGATATACATTTCTTGAACTTTTTGGCAATATTTTTTTTTAAATGCATCATCCAAAGACCTAATGAAGTAGTAAATGTTTCGTGAAGTGTCTCCACATATAAAGGTTTGAATACACGTATTAATTTCATTTTGTTCGACGACAACAGATTGATGCCCACTGTAACACCTATGGCACTTACGAATGGAATCTGATATTCGGGTTCGAACACATGGATTGTTTGTCAACCCAACAAGATTGCACTAAGTATATGAGTCTCTGTCTATTGAAGCATATAACACAAATGAGTTTGAAAAACACTATTTCAACAATTATCTCACAAAAAAGCAATGACAGAATATGTCAGAACCATCAGAAGTTTACTTTGTGGAAAACATAAACATTTATATTCAACAGCGTTGACAAACGACCAGACACAACATACTCTACAAAACCAAGACGCAAGTAATGATTTTTTTCGATAGTTTAGATTTTGAAACTTGTAAGTAATACAGGTTTAAGTTGCATGATAATGTCACCTTCACCCTCCTTCATTATTCGATTGTTATCGAATTGAATACGTATAGTGATACAATTTTGACTATTATAAAGACTTAGGACTAAGATGTATAAACTTAGATGTCACAACACCCAACTCATTATCACGACTACAGATTGTGACCATTCCCGACTTTAGACCAGGATGTGAACAGCTGGGCCCAGTACAATACTTTATAGGTCCACGGTTCTGTTCAACTGAAGAGAAACGAAATAATCATAATCTCATGTATTACGACGTTTGAAATACAATAACAATTAATTATGAGCATTGAACTTCAAGGATAGGGTTGTTTAAACTATAGGTAAACGTAGAATTCGATAGAAGGCGCTGCCAAATGTCAATATCAATATTCAAAGGAGTAAAACAAACATGCACGATGCTTACTGATCTATGGTTAAATCTTCAATTCATCATTTTTTCATTCCCCCAACCTCCCTCTACATTTCATACTAAACTTTGATACACTTATGGAATGTTTATATTCAGACTTTCAGAGTGCCTGTCGAAGACAACAATAACCTATATCCACGGATTTTTTTTCGAATCTAAAGAATTAGACCAGTGCTGATATATGTTTGAGATAAAAAAAAATTAACACCATTAGATCTACTGGAAGAGGAGCAAAATATTGTTCGAATGACGGGGTGAATTTTTAGGGGTTGAAAGAGGTATTTCACGGATTTTCGCGATTGGATACGAAAGTTGGCCTCCTATCGAAAAAAGTTGAATGGCGAAAGTTGTTGATAATAAAACGATCTACAACTTTTGTATTCAACATTTTTCCACATTACCTCAAATTTTCCGAGAAAATCGGAAAAACCGATTTTTCAGTTTCTTATTTTTTTTTCACGAAATTTGGTTGAAATATAACTTTTTATGTTTCAAGTGAGCTGTAATTTTTTTGTAGCGAAATACAGATTTTTTTCTTTTTTTTTTCGACAAATTCCGGAAAAAATACCTCATTTTTAACTGAAAAGTTTCATCGGTAAAATTTGTCTTTTAAGCTCGCCAGACGCCATTTTTTTCGTTGAAGCGTCTACTTTTAGAGTATGTAATGAAAGAGTAGCACTACTATGGTAAATTTTTCCAGAAAACGCGAATAAATCAAAAAACAGATTTTCAAAATTAGTTTTTTAAATTTTTGTTCAAAACTCATATTTATTCATTACAATTATTGAAATTAACAGATGAAACCTTTCGAGAATATTAATTTCATGTTACCTCAATAGATACAAAGAATAAACATAAATAAGAATTTGATTATGATAGAAGGGCGACCGAAGGTGAACTTTTGGTAGTAAAAATGGTTTCTCACGATTTGCAGCGAAAATTAACCTACTACAGAAAATAGTTGTTGGCAATAAAAAGATCTACAAGTTTTGTATTTAACATTTTTCCACATAACCTCAGATTTTCCGGGAAAATCTGAAAAATCGAGAAAAAAACTGAATGTGAAGACGAAGAGCTTGAAAATGAAACAGATGCCGAATCAGCAAATGAAGCATCCTATAATGAGCAGCCATGATAGTGTTTCTGAAAATTAATTTTTAATTGCATTATTAATTAACTTCCTCAGTTTACTTTCTCGAACGTTAATTTTTTCCATAAATTTTGATGTAAATACTATATAATAACACGTTTTTGTAATAAACAGTTTTCTACTTAATAAACGTGATTTGAATATGATGAAAAAACTTCTTTAATTTGAGAAAAAAAACATCTACTAATTTAGAACATAAAACGTTATATTTCCACTAAATTTTGCGGCAAACATACAATTTTTACACAAGAAAAAAATTAAAACTGTTTTTCCGATTTTCTCGGAAAATTTGAGGTTATGTGGAAAAATGTTGAATACATAAGTTGTAGATCTTTTTATTGCCAACTTTTTTCCTTAATTTTTTGTGGCAGGTTAATTTTCGCTGCAAATAGTGAGAAATCATTTTTACCCCCAAAAGTTCAACTCCTTTCGCCCTCCTATCATAATCAAATCCTTATTTATGTCCTCGTTCATTCTTTGTTCCTATTGAGGTAACATGAAATTAATATTCTCGAAAGATTTCAACTATTTAAAAAATTTAAAAGATTGATTTTTGAAAATCTGTTTTTTAATTTTTTCGCGTTTTCTGGAAATAAATCCATAGTAGTCTTTCATTACATAATCTAAAAGTAGACGCTTCAACGGAAAAATTGGCGGCTGGCGAGCTACAAAAGACGAATTTTACCGGTGAAACTTATCAGTTGAAAATGAGGTCGACTTTTCGGAATTTGTCGAAAAAAAAAAGGAATAATCTGTATTTCGCTACAAAAAAATAACAGCTTACTCGAAACATAATAAGTTAATAGGTTTTTCCGATTTCCCCGGAAAATTTAAGGTCATATGGAAAAATGTTAAATACAAAAGTTGTAGATCTTTTTATTATCTACAAAACTTTTTTCGATAGGTCAACTTTCGTTGCCAATCACAAAAAACCGCGAAAAACCACTTTCAACCCCTAAAAGTTCACCCCGTTCCACCCTTCTCCATTTTGTCAACCCCAGATTATTTTTCCCGTCATTCAAACAATAGCTTGCTCCTCTTCCAGTAGGTCTCATGATGTTGATATTTTTTCACGCTTTTATATTTTTTGACGTCTATCAGCACTGGTCTAAATATTCTGATTAATACTCAGTAGTGGGATTAGTTAAAAGCTATTAATTGAAACTTATATTACCTCATCTGCCCATTTGAAGAAACTACATCCTTGACCTCTTGGTTTCTGGCAACAATAAAATTGCTTGCCTGTATTTGGACCAACTTTACTGACAGTTCTCAAAACAGCAGGTTGATGGCAGTCACATTTCACTTCTGTAGAATCGTTATTATGGGATTGATTACCAGTACCAGATCCACCGTCTGGATCTGGAGCCCAGAAAAAAAAGTCGCAAGTATTGTTTGCACATTTATAGAAATCTCTTCCTGAAAATAAGCAGAAAGTTTGGAATGGAGAATATATGATTTAATAAGAAATCATTGAAAGGGTGTTCCACAAGGCCAACGTATGTTGAAAAATTTAGAAAAGCTAGATTTGGTTGAGGCGCACTACTCGAAACCCATTGTTGAAAATGTTGGGTATCAAAATCGATCATCGCAAAAATTCGACGTCTCCTATATGCTTAATTTTGTGTTCCTTTACTTTGTTATGAGCTTTACATCAAGAAAATCCAAATGGAATACTTTTTTGGTAGGGCCCGGCCTCAGGGTTGACTAAATAAATAAATTGAAAAAATCGCAGTAGCGGCTTAGATTAAAACTGCACTTGGGTTCAATCTTAAGCTGCCAAACTTTGCATGGATCATCTGCAGATGCCAGAAAACCTAATTTCCAAAAGGAAGACTTTTTGGCCAACTTTTCACCCCTTCCCACCACACCCCTTTGAATTACTTCTATTTTCTCTGTTTATTCCTGGTAATCTTTTACGTTTGTAAATTTTTCTCATCGATAATTCAGTGTATAATCTTTAATAAACTTACCTCAATTAGTAGTTAATGATAACAGGAATATATTTCAACCCTTATATAAGGGCTGTTCGTCCCGCCGGCTCTACTGATCTATTTGTTCCAGGAAGAGCACACAGATGAACTTAGGGAGATGAATGAATGCCACCAAATGAATTCTCTGGCGTTAGGTTCGTTAACGGTTTATAAATGAATAAAGTTATAAACAATTCTTACCAAAAAATGAATGAATAAAGTTATAAACAATTTTTACCAACATACTATCAAAAATGATTTTGATGTCATAAATGATTTCGGTATAATTCATTCTCTCACATTTGATCAATTACAACACTTTTTTTGGTAACAAATTACTGATTGATTATTAAAAGCGTGAATATTTGTATTTAATTTGTTGGTAAAAATTGTTTATAACTTTATTTATTTATTGTTTGGTAAGAATTGTTTATAACTTTGTTCATTTATGAACCGTTAAGGAGCCTAACGCCAAAGAATTCATTTGATAGCATTCATTCATCTCCCTAAGTTAATTCGTATGCTCTTCTTCGCTCAAATAGATTATTAGAGTCGGCGGGGGTGAACAGCCCTTATATAGTAGTTGAAATATATTCATATTATTATTCACTACAAGTTGAGAGTTTATTGAAGTTGATACACTGAATTATCGATGCGAAAAATTTTCAAACAAAAAATATTACTAGGAATAAACAGAGAAAATAGAGGAAATTCGAAGGGGTGGGAAGGGGAGAAATATTGGCCAAAAAGTCTTACCTTTGGAAATCAGGTTTTCTGGCCTCTGAAGAAGCTCAATAAAAATTTGGAAGCCTAAGATTGAACCCAAGTGCAGTTTTCGAGTTTTCAACTTCAACTTCAATTTGTTTATTTGGTCAACCCTGAGGCCGAGCCCTACTAAAAAAGTCTTCCACTCGGATTTTCCCGAAGGAACACAAAATTAAGCATATATGAGATGTCAAAGTTTGGCGATGATTGATTTTGGGTCAGAAAATTTTCAAAAATAGGTTTTGAGTAGTGCGCCTCAATCGTCTTCCGCTTTGTCACATGATTACTAGTCACTTTCTAAACAAAATTATCATAACGGAAGACATAATAGCTATTTATGTACCAAGTGCGTTATATAGATCCTAACGCCCGGAGGGTAACATTCACCCGAGGGCCTTTGGCCCGATGGGCATTAGGATCTAGTAACGCTCGTGATGCATACAAGATTTTATTTTTCACGAAAAAATTATCTTAAACGACGTTGTTTACTTCATAAATTTCTTCTCATAGTATTTACTGCGTTCTGGAGGGCTATTCTCGAATCATTCTCCCTTCAATACGAATGAGAAAGACAAATATACATATTTCATGTGTATTCGTGTGAAACGGTAAATTGAATTGGCATACGTACAAACTCGAAAATAAGACCCCTGGTCGGCAACTGAGCACAAGTGAGCTATGCAATTCCTATGGAAACATTGAAGAGGTTGCTAAGGGTTGTTTATTTAATAAAATTACGCTGCATTTTTGTAAGAATTGACAAGCTTGTTAGTGGAGGAAACTAAAAACGGTTGTGTTCAAAATAACTATGGAGATCCCACAGAATGTGACGCTCAAAGCTGGAAAAGCGTTAGAAAATTTACTGCCTGTAAAATCCAAATACTTATACGAGAAGGAGTATGACCATTTTCTGAAATGGAAAGATGAAAACAGAGTGAATACCGTAAATTAAACTGTCTTAATGGCATACTTCCAGGAACTGGTGAGTTCATCTCATGAAAAATATTAATATTTTTTATTTATTTTACATTATTTCAGTCTGAAAAATATAATGCAAATAGTCTATGGACCAAATACGCACAGCTGAAATCAACATTGATTTTTACAGAAAACATTAATATATCAGCATTCAGTCAACTTAGTAGATTTCTTCTGGACTTCCATTGTCTAGAAACAAAGAAAAGAAATTATTTGCATGTGTTTGAGTCACGACGTTTCAACAGTTAACATCTACTGTCGTTATCAAGTGTGTGAATGCGACAAGATATCTCGGATACTTATTATATAGCCTGCAACTGATGTACCTGCTATAAAGGTAATTATTATCTTCGTGGGGTCTCTCTCAGGTCATCAATGTTAGTTAATGTGATAAAAAGACCTTTTTTGGTGAGCCTCTGCAAGAAAACACCCCAACATTCGTGAAAAACTCCAGGCATTTCGTTGAGATCCTGGAGGACATCAACGTAGTGCCGGAAGACCAATTAGTTAGCTTTGATGTGGAAAGTCTATATACCAACGTTCCGGTTGAAGATTCTTTACAGGTTATTCGCGAAAAACTACAAGAGGACGAAGCATTGAAGAACAGGACGAGCCTACCAGTAACTGGTATTATGGAACTACTGGAATGTTGCCTTCGGAACTGTTACTTTCAGGAAAAAGACCGTTTTTTCGCCCAGGAGGATGGACTACCGATGGGATCCTCACTGACACCTGTCATAGCAAATAAATATATGTAATGGTTCGAGGCCTTTGCTATAGACAAAGCCGACAAGAAACCTAGGATGTGGCTAAGATATGTTGATGATACTTTTGTCACATGGAACCATGGAGACGAAGAACTCGAGGCCTTTCTGCGGCTCCTAAACAACATTAGACCGTCCATAAATTTCACAATGGAAAAGGAGACCCAGGAGGGGTTACCCTTTCTTGATGTGAAAGTCCAAAGAACGAATGGCAAGTTTCAAACATCAGTGTACAGAAAACACCGGACAATACCTAAATTTTGAGTCGAACCATCATGGAGCGACGAAGAGAGGAATTATCCGCTCGTTGGTTGACCGGGCCTACAGCCTCTGTAACACCGATGAGAGTCTGACCAACGAATTGAACAACATCAAGAAAGATCTGCGACGGAATGGGTACTCCGACAAACATATAACAACGGTCCTTAACCGCAGAAGAGGCAACACCGAGAAATCAGATGAACCAACACAGCCTACCCTATGTCTTCCTTATGTGAGAGGTTTATTGGATAAGATAAGGCGAATTGGATCAAAATACAACATCCGAACATGCTTCCGATCGGCTGGGGCTTGGGTGGCTACCAGCAGCGTCAGCAGGTGACGGATAGCCGGACGGCCTGCGGCGTGCACTGTGCGACCCACAGCCACGTCGTAGGTTACCACCGAATAAAATAAGGTGGCGCTGAGCAACCCTCCAATCCAAGGTGTTACTCGACCCGTGCCTGTGGATGCATGGCGGTGGGAGAGCACCGTCTCGAACGGAGCCTCGAGGATACCGGGTGACCTCCTCGAGTATCAACCTTGCCACGCCGTGCGGGGCTCCGGCGTGGTCGACTATTGGTTCCCTAGCTATTCGTGGGACCAACATGGACAAGAAAAAAAGAGAAAAATCGCGGGAAGTCACCGCAACCCAGGATGCTCAAGAGCGTCCTGGCTCCTCCCACACACCGAGCTCACCTCGGGAAGCAAAGGGGAAGAAAAAGGAAAAAGAAGGAAAACCTTCGGAGCAAGCATCCGGTAAAGGTACTTCCTCCAAGAAACCCTCCAGGAACAACCGGAGGAAACAAGACCTGCCACCTCCAGGCAAGCCTGGAGGTATCGATGATCCGCTGAGAAGAGGCCTCAGCGGGGCAGGAGTAAGATGGTACCTTCGCTTCCTTGAACAGGGCCTGATACCTGAGGAAGCAAGAAGGAAATCCATCGAGAGGAAAAGGCCTCAAGAGCAACCTCCACAACAGACGGAGAAGAGGGGACCCAAAACCCAAACTCCCCCTCAACGTCCAAATGTTAAGAGGAGGAAGACCAAAGCGGGAGGTAGCACCGCTGCTGCTAAGCAAACTGGTCAAGCCACCAGCTACGCCGAAGCAGCAAGCACGGTAAAAGTTGCAGTCCTCCCCAAAAACTACCCAGGGGAGACGCTGAGTGCTGAGCAACTCACAGCACTTGAAGACGCCATCGTACAGGAGATGGTGCTGGGCGCAGAGTGCAAACTCCAGTTTGGAGGAATCCACTTTCGCCCAAGCATGCTTGTGGTAGACTGCGTCACCCAAGAGACGGCAGACTGGCTGAGGGCAAATGTCCCCAGACTGAGCACCTGGAAGCGTGCGGAGCTGACGGTGTGCCTGGGAGAAGATATCCCAAGGGCGCATACCATCACTGTGTTCTTCCCCAGAAGCACAGACTTCGATACGGAGAAGTTGCTAGCCCTAGTAAGCACACAAAACATGGGGCTTCACATCCAGTTGTGGAAGGTACTAGGGAGCAAGAAGGAGGGCAATGGTCAGTTGCTGAATATCGGCATTGATGACGAGTCCTGCGAGGCCATCAAGAAAATGGGATACACCATTTTCTTCAGGTTCGGGAAAATCCCCGTTCACGGCATCCGCAAGGACTCGAGCAAGAAGAAGAAGGAGGAAGAAGAGGCGGGCAAGACACCAGCCCCTGGGGCTGTAGAAGATACAGTGGCCAGCGAAGTCGAATCGACTGGGAGCATGGACCAGGACATCACGGTGACTCCCAGCGAAGAAGAGCAAATGCTGCTGGACGATGAGGAGGCAAACCCTCCAACTCACCCGTAGCAATGGCTACCCAAGTCAAAGTTGCCCAGGTGAACACTCTTCACGCTAAGGGGGCATCAGCCGCCTTATCGAGGGTGTTCGCCAGGACAAACTTGGGAGTTGTGTTGATCCAAGAACCTTGGGTCAACAGAGGACAGATCAGAGGACTGCCGAACAAAGATGGTAAGGTGATCTGGGATGTCAGGTGTGACAACCCCAGAGCTTGCATCCTGATCAGAAATAATATTAATTATATCTGTCTTTCAGAATTCACGACGAGGGACCTAGTACCGGTTCGGGCCAAGATCCGCACAGGGCACTCACTCCTCGACGTAGTAATAGCCTCAGAATACTTCGCTGGAGATGGGCAAGCACCACCAGAAGAAGTACAGAGGCTAACCGACTACTGCAGCAGGAGCAATCTACCCCTCCTGCTGGGCTGCGACGCCAATGCGCACAACACCATCTGGGGCAGCACGGACACCAATCAAAGAGGTGAGCAATTGCTAGAATTTATACTCGCGGCTAACCTAAATATACTTAATGTGGGATGTGTCCCCACCTTTGTAACTAGGGCTAGGCAAGAAGTATTAGATATAACGCTCGGCAGCCAGGGCATTAGGGAGGGTCTCAGACGAACCCTCTCTTTCGGACCATAGAATCATTATGTTCAACATGGAAGGGCTGGTGACACAAACAACCTTCACCAGAAATGCTAGAAACACAGATTGGGAAAAATACACCACCAATCTAAAATGCAACCTAGAACAGATCAAGTTCAACGGCAACAGTCACGTCGAATTTGAGCAGACCCTAGGAGCGGTTAACGGGGCAATTATGGATGCATACGAATCCAGCTGCCCCATAAAAGGAAAGAAATCACACAGTGGTACCATTTGGTGGAATGAACACATGTCAAATCTGAGATCCGAAGTCCGCTGGCTATTTAACAAAGTCAAGCGGGACGGAGATTGGCAGGGATACACCGAAAGGCTGACAAAATATAATAAAGAAATAAGGAAAGCCAAGAGGAACAGCTTCAGGAGCTTTTGTGAGACAATCACATCAAGCCCCGCAGCAGTCAGATTGCACAAAACTATGGCGAGGGGCAGAGAGCAAGGACCAATGTCCCTCAGAAGAACAGATGGCAGCTACACAGAGGATGAAGAGCAACGAGCTCTCCTCTTACTGGAGACGCACTTTCCAGGCAGCTTACCATCTGAACCCGGAAGATCACTGGAAGAACCAGGTAGAGCCAGACGAGAAGACTGGGAGGTAGCAAAAACCATATGCACTCCCCAAAGAGTGAAATGGGCAATTGACTCCTTCCAACCATTCAAGCCACCCGGAATTGATGGTATATTTCCGGTCCTTTTACAAAAAGGGCAAACGGAACTAATGCCATTCATTATCAAAGCAGCCAGATTCAGTCTGGCGCTCGGGTACATACCGAGCGACTGGAGGAGAGCACGGGTAACCTTCATTCCCGAAGTCATTCAGACCAATCTGTCTCTCATCCTTCTTACTGAAGACAGTGGAGAAGACGGTAGATAACTACATCAGAACCGAGATACTGAAGAGGGTGACATTGCACCCCGGGCAGCATGCATACATGGCGGGCAGATCAACGGAAACCGCTCTGTACGTGCTTACCGAAAGCATCCAAAGATCTCTCGAGTATAAAGAAATGGCCATATGCGCTTTCTTAGACATAGAGGGGGCATTCGACAACACCTCTCACGAAGCAATAAATGCCCTAACGAACAAGGGAGTAGACAGAACCACATCCAGATGGATGTGCCAAATGCTGGCTACAAGAACTGCTGAAACGAAAGTGGGCGATACCAGCTTTCGGATCAGCACAAGCAGGGGATGCCCACAAGGAGGGGTACTATCACCTCTGATGTGGAGTCTCGTAGTAGACGAACTACTCGGAACACTTACCGGGAACGGACTCACTTGCCTTGGATATGCTGACGACATAGTCATTATGGCCAAAGGCAAATTCGAAAGAACCCTCTGCGATCTAATCTAGGACTAACCCTAGACTCAAAACTACTCTGGAACAGACACGTAGAAAAGATCGCTAACAAGGCAAAATCATCACTGATGGTGTGCAGGAACATTGCAGGAAAAACATGGGGCTGTAACCCATCAATACTGCGATGGATGTACACCATGATAGTGAGACCTATGATCACCTACGGAGCAGTAGTGTGGCACGGTAGAACCGAACTCGCCACATCAAAGAACATCCTGGAGAAAGTACAAAGACTAGCATGTCTTTGCATAACAGGAGCAATGAGGTCAACTCCAACAGCAGCAATAGAGGTCATTCTGGACCTCACTCCTCTCCATCTCATGGTGAGGAGAACTGCTTGGGGAGCAGACCTGAGGTTGGCCAAAGTCGGACTCAAAGGGACAGCACACAGTGTAAGGGGCTCAACCCCCACCGGAAGTGCACACCTTGCCGATCTCCCAACTGACGAAATTACCAGGAAATTTAGTTTCGAGAAATTTTTTTGAACGGAACTAAATACCAAGAAACAATGGAGCACAGAATCCATTCGAGCACTGGGTAAGAATACCATTACATGGTACACGGACGGGTCTAAAACTCCCGACGGAACCGGAGCAGGAGTATTTGGACCTCGTACCAAGTACTCCGAACCCATGGGACACTTCCCCAGCATTTTTCAAGCGGAAATTCACGCCATAGCAAGATGCATTCATTTCAACCTCGACAGGAACTACCGTAACAAGGAAATTGCAATCCTCTCCGATAGTCAAGCAGCCATCAAAGCGTTGAGCTCATATAACATCAACTCGAAGATGGTCTGGGAATGCCTAGAAAAACTTAATGATCTAGGCAGGAACAACAAGGTGATCCTCCTCTGGGTGCCTGGGCACGTCGGAGTAGAGGGCAATGAACAAGCAGACACCCTGGCACGAAAAGGGGCATCAACGCCACTGATCGGGCCAGAACCATTCTGCGGACTTGGAAAATCTCACTTCCAAGAAGAACTCAATAAAACTGAAGAAGCAATGAGAGCAACATACTGGCAAAGACTTCCAGGGCTAAGGCAGGCCAAAGATCTCCTCGGCAATTTCAACCGAGCAAGATCGAAAACACTGATTAACCTCAGCAAAATTAGTCTAATGACAATCACAGGATTTCTAACGGGTCATTGCAGACTCAAAGAACAACTAAGGAAGCTAGGCTTGGAGGAGGACAACACCTGCAGATTCTGTGGGGAACATCCAGAAACACCTCACCACATATTGATGGAGTGTTATGCTGTACACCACAAAAGATTAAATATACTGGGATCACACCAGCTGACTGTGGAAGAAATACCACAAATGGACCCCCTCAAAATCCTAAAATTCCTGAAGGAATTGAGGCTTGAGGGGCTGCTGTAAACGAGAACACCTTGAGATAGCAGAATAAGATGGGGCACAATAGATCTAACTAGGTCGCAGCGCATCAGTCACCATCCATACCTACCAATACCAATGCTTCCGATCAAGTAATACCATTCGTAGCCAACTAACAAAAACGAGACCACCCAACGAGAATAGTGACTCCAAAAACTGCATTTACCGTGTTCCTTGTGAATGTGGGATGGATTATGTTGGAGAAACTAAGAGGCCACTAAATGTGAGAATCGGTGAACACAAGAGAAATACTCAGAGAGGAGAGACAGCGAAGTCGGGAATAGCAGATCACGTATGGACTAATCAGCACAGCATCGCATGGTCGGAAGCCGAAGTCATCCACAAAGAACAGCATTGGTATAAGAGAAAGTTTATAGAGTCAGTTGCAGGCTATATAATAAGTATCCGAGATATCTTGTCGCATTCACACACTTGATAACGACAGTAAGATGTTAACTGTTGAAACGTCGTGACTCAAACAATAATACATTGTCAACCACTTTCAAACAAACATTTAGTCAACTGATGGCCTTTCTGAAAGTTAAATCAAAAGGATACATTCCTAAAAAATTTAAGGTGTTGGAAGGTGGACAAGTATTACGTTTCATAAGAAAAGCTCCAGATGATACTTTTCTGCTACATATTTGGAGGCTTAAGACGCGATGAAATGGTCAAGATGACAATTGATGACATTGAAGACAGAGGAGCCGTTTTACTGATCAAGGTACCAGAAACCAAGACCTGCACCTCAAAAAGTTGAAGAAAGCGAAATAGGAGCATTGAACTTAGTTAAAAAGTACATTGCAATACGACCAAAAGGATGTAAACAACGTAGGTTTTTTTTAACCAACAGAAATAATAAATGCATTGAGTTACCTGTAGGTAAAAATACTATAATATATAAGTGTTCCTTCTATCATAGCAAAATACCTTAATTTGGAAAACCCGAAAGGTTACACCGGACATTGTCTACGCCGAACGTCGTCAACGCTTCTTGTTCAAGGTGGTGCTTCCTTTGAAACACTAAAATTACATGGAAAATGGAAGAGTAGTACAGTAGCGGAGAGCTATATTGAAGAAAGTATCTCCTTGAAGAACAAAATTGCTACAATGATAGCCCATTCCGTTTCCGAAAAAGAAAATGTTATTTCCGAACGAAACCGAATGCATATTGAGGAGTTCATCATCGGTCAACTCACAGAACTTCAAACTTGGTACTAATTTTTCAGGAACATTTGAAAATTGTAATTTCTATTTGAGAGAAAATAATTAGTCCATTTTTTATGTACAGTTATAATTAAAACTTTTCTGAATAATTAATTTATTGAACTACATAAAAAACATTTAGCGGGCTTTATGATTCATAATGCCCTCCATAACGCCCCGGCGTTATGGGTCTGTTAATAGCAACCGTTGCCAAGGTATTATAAAGCAGTGATGGACAAGTGAAAAATAATATATAAATCGTCGAAAAAGTCGAGACATTTTCCCTTCGTACTGAAATGGGCCCCGCCCGATTTCAAAAATATTTGGCATTTGGGGTTTTCGAGAGATGGACTTTCACCTCACCAAACGGAAGAACCAGCGGCTCTCAAGTGGGGAGACAGTGTTCTATACTCTCAAGATTGAATGGACCTTTACATTTATGAAAAATAAATTGCAAAACTCCTCTAAATCGATAGATTCTAGTCTGAAACGTCCATTTAACATTTTGAAAGAATATCTCATTTGAAAGTGTGCCGCTGACGTCACGTTCATCGGAAACAACCCCCACCGTAATCCATGTTCCGAAACATTCAATACCGTTCTCCTCAAAAATATAGATTCTAGCTTGGTATAAGCCATTGAGAAATAATTGAAACTTCGTCACTTGATCAACTCATAGAAAAAAATCCACATATTAGCTACTTTTTATTGTATTTGTAACTTTAAAATTTCCTGAACGGACCATCCTTTCGATGAAGAACGAGCATTGACAACACCGCAAATCATTATGACAGTTCTCATGCAACAAAAGTGATCTCGAGATTTGAGGTTAATGTTTGTTTTTACATTTTTACATTCATACTGTAGCGAGGTGTTATGACCGACCTGGTGTTATTCTACAATAATCAAAAATGATTCAACCCGCAATTGTGGGCTCCATCCACTGACGATAGAATTAAGCCACATTTCATTATTCCAAGATCTGCTAAACTATTTTGACATTTTTTACGAAACTAGCTGACTGTGGCATGACTTATTATTGCATAACAGCATCCAAATATGGAAAGGCTTCGTGTAGGGAAATTCGGATAATTTACCGAGGGTAGATTATGAGATGATTCACACTTTCTATTTAACAAATATGAATTTATTTTTTGCAATGACTAAAATTTAAATTTAAAATCGTTCCTTGAACGCTGCTTGAATACAGTAATATTCAGTTGGAAATGTTCTTCACAAAAACCTAATTATATTTCCGCTTTTTACACAAGGTTTAATCATTGCTTCGAACCACATTTTACAATGCGCTTCATAGGTATTTAGAAGCATAAAAAATTGTTTATTAGAATATTCACTGGTGTTCAGACAACTAGGTACGAAGCACCTATTCGACATGTTCACAGTTATTGCAGGGGTACAGATACAGGAATTAGGAAAAAAAATTAGAGCACAAACAACAAAAACATTCCAAAACTTTGAAAACCGAATTAACCTCAAAAAAGAAATCATGTAGGGCCTGTTCGTTTGCAGCATACATATTTGATGGAACTGCTCTACTTGTATTAAATATTAAAGAAGGCAAACGAGTTAAACAGAGACAAAGGATCCTTAATGATGCTCCGTGAAACAGACGAACGAACCCATCTGGTATCAAATGACAACTGTCATACGACACATTATATTCAGATGAGAATTTGAGATTCCACGGTGCACAACTTTTACAACGTTGCCAAGTCTAGTTTTGATGAACGTGACATCACGAAACCACTTTTCTTCTGATTATAGAGAAACTAGTGGTAAAAAAAAAAAAATTCCCTAGTGATATTAGCGTATACACTTTCTAATTACAGTGTTCTCTCATATGTCGTGGAAAGGTCCATTGTCAAGATATTTGTATGTCTGTTACAGTGTGTCCGCATCAAAGTCGATTTTGGCAAGAGCAGGTATCAGTGTTTCTAGCATGTTTCACCCTATACTTATTGGTCGTCCTTTCAGCCATGGAAATCTATAAATTCACCAATATGGATTCTTCTTCAACATGGGTAATATCCTTGGTCCATTGTAAACAAAGTGGGACTTTCGGACCAACAAACTGTTTCACTGGTATATTTATGAATCAATGAGAGTGACAGTGGACCCTTCGTCCAAAAGGGCAAATGTTTCGATATACCTGTCTTTAGAAGAGACAAATTACGCCGACTTAATGAAAGAGAAAGGGAGATTCAAAGAAAGTTACTTTATCTCGAGTTAGAATCTATCTGGCTCGAAGGACCAATGTTACAATCCACAATATTAGTGTCTCGGAAGATTGTAACAAATAATTAAATCGATAAACGATCAACAAAAATGTATTCAGATCACTGACAGTAAAATCTGAGAACAATTCAAAAACTTCTCATGACTTTTTTACAACTGTCGCATTAGAAAAAATATACAGGAACGTAGATTATAAAAATAAGAGTGAGGCCAAAGTGAGCAAATAGCCAGAGTGATGGAAATCGAATAGCCTTAAAAGCAGTCTGTATTGACCACAAAAGCACTGATAAGCTGTAAACCCCGAAATTAGCCTGCAGGTGGTCCTCCCGTCCGAATCCAAACAAAATTCTGATATTTTGTTACACGGAGCACTTGCAATAGGGATCAATGCACAAATATCTGTTCGATATAATTCAATACCTGTGGTGGCATTAGCCAAGGAAGTAGTTGTTTTCTTACAGGTACTTGCCACAATAGCATAGGTAGGTGGATGGGAGTAAAAAAGGGTAAAACATCGGACGCTAATGACTATCTTTATTTAATAAACTGAACGTCTGTCTCGTTTTATTATAGCCCAAAAGTTTTCCTTTGCAGTATCTAATGTTCAAGGCTAATGATTATCGTTTTTCAAATGTTATACTTTTAAAAATAACCTTATTTCAGGAATATTATTATTTTTTAAATATGAAATAAATGTAATATAAACCAAATTAGCGTCACTGAACAAGGTGACCCAAATTCTGTCACCGAACTGGTTTGACAAAAGAATAAGCCAATGCATGCATAGTAATTCACAGTAATGCACATACCTTTATTTGGACCGTCTTTTTTCACTTTGAGCATGCGAGCTTCGTTATTACAAGCACACACAATATCACCATGCTGATTTGTAGTTCCAGAACTGTTTCTAGTGTTATCTCTGGAAGGTCCAGGCAGCATGTCCAGAGTTCTGTTTGCATTTGACTCATTAGCTCTTGTGAAATCATTGGATATCCACGAACTGTTCCTCGTTTGATTGTTGTTATTCCTAGGCATGTTCGAATCTCTTGTACTTGTGCTATCATTGTAACCACTGTCACGATTATTTCTTGATACAAAGTTATTCAGATTATTTTGTCGAGATACACTGGAATTATTCAAGGCTGTATTATTTCGTAGATTTGCATCAGTAGCATTTGGCAAATTTCCTGAAAACGAAAAGTCAGAAAGAATCATTATTCAATAAGTATCAAGGGTGACAATTTCAGTGATTATTTTTTTAGATCATTATTCATTGGAGTTGAATCCAGGCTTTATGGATTCTATTAGTCAAAATCCAAAAAAATCTAGAAACAATTTCAAAATACAAACTTTGTGTAACTGATGCAATATTGATATCCAGTGCTTCTAAAACGGTAACATCACATCCACCAATACACATGACATTAGGATTGGGCTCGCCTGGAAAGAGATTTTGCTTGAACTTCATCTTGACCTTTTTACTTGTTGGACCACACTAAAAAATTGCAGATTCGTTTACATAACCCTCTTTCAAAAAACAGTAAACTCACATTTTGACAATGTTCATTGAGAACTTCCACTTTTTCAACTGCTGTTGGAAACCAGACGGAATTTCGACATTCAGGATAACCATTACAGGACAAAAACTGCCCAGGACCATTTTTTCTATTCCTAAAAGAACACCAACAAAAATTACATTAGGATATTTTTAGAACGGTTTAATTTTGTATTCGTGGGGGTTCAAGTCATATTAGCAAAAAAATATAAATGGACAGATACAAGTTTTAAAATAATAAAACCCGTCAAAATATATTTTGCAGGATTCTCTATTCGAAACACTGCATAATATGGTGCAGTGGTACATATTATGCTTTTTGGGCCATGACAACATTTTGAGTTATAGATGATAGGAATGAACTACCACACACTACTACAGCTCAATCTAAAAATCCTCTTAAGCAGATTTTTTGTGCAGGGTACGATGAGAAAAAATACGTTTGAGAGAGAGAGAGAGAGAGAATATGATTTATTGTCCAAAGATACTTCCAAAGATGGCTTCCACCCAGAGGTCCGGGTTCGATCCCCGATCGTGTGTCACTGAGCTGAAGTGGTTCGGATTCCACTTTTATTTAAAATGTAGGTCCCGGATCTCCCTTGCTCGCACAAGCTCTGCTTTTGAGGGGTTTTCTCCGAAAACCTGGGAGTTTCGTAAAAACAAATTTTACAAATTTACAAGATCTTGTTGACAAAGGGAGGGCCTAAAAACTAACCTAAACTAAAGTAAGTAAAGTTTGTTTGAGGCCCTGAGAGAAGTTATTAACAGACACAAATAAAAACCTACTGTAGACTTGAAATAAGGGTTATTATGTCTATACAAAAAAAGGAAGATTGGAATAACCATCGAGAAATAACTGTAACAAAACAGTATATGAAAAAGTTGTAACAAAACTTATTTGTGAAAAAATGAAGCAGAAAAACAAAATGGCTAGACCAGGTAGATCAAGAACTGGCCATATTCAACAGGAACAAGAAACCAAAACTGAAGAGAAAACAGAAACAAGGAGAGCTTCTCTAACAACTCGAAATGGGAAGAAAGCAAGAACAGAAAGATCCTCTTCAACAAGCAGGAAACTAGAACAAGAGGTGGGGTTAATCGTTAATCCAGATATATAAACAACATGGTGAACTTTTACAATGAATCTGTCAAAGTTAACAGTACTTCCAGAATGAAATAACTGAAATAGTGCAGGAAGTCAAAGGAGGAGCCCAGAAAGTCGAATGGGAAGTCCAGGAAGTCAAATGAGGAGTCCAGAAAGTCGAATGGAAAGTCCAGGAAGTCAAAGTAGAAGTCCAGGAGGTCAGAGGTTAAGTCCAAGAAGACAGAGGCGGAGTCCAGGAAGTCAGCAGAAACGCCGAAGACGTCGAAGATAAAATGTCCAGGACATATGAACGGATGGCACGAGAGCTGGATAATGTTAAAGAAGAAGTAGATAAGATCAAGGAGAGGTTGGGAGTATTGCACCTTCAACACAAGAGAACACCCTCTTACGGAATCTCTCCTATCAGTGAAAATTTATTTTCACTTACATCACCAAGGCCTACAGAAGCAAAAATTTTAAAGCCTCCAACATTTGATGGGCAATCTTCGTGGGCTATGTATCGACGCAACGTCAATTTGATACGACAACAAACGCAAACGGCTGGTCCCAGGAGAAAATGGCCACTTCACTAATCCTATGTCTACGAGACCTAGAGTAAGATATCTTGCAGAACTTTGGAGTTTTCAAACAATAGTTAACTTCTTGTAATTTGCTCTATATTTGCGTTGTAAAATTGTATGCGATGGAAAGTTTCATAATGTTTCAAATAAAAACCAGCAAAGTATTGAAAATATACTGTACATGATGGACTGAGAGAAAAAGTTACTAATATTATTGAATTCTGTCCCCAAAAAAATATTTTTTTTATGTATTTATTATTTTAATGAAAATTTTGATAAGTACAACAAAAAATACAAAAAATGTTCTCCAGTAAGTAACGCCACTAATAAAATATCTGGTTTTGCTTCTACTAATACAGCTCCTACAAACCCCAAAAAAAATAGTATATTCTTCAACGAGCGTATAATGATAGCTATTATTCTCGATGATAAAAATTCCGAAACGAGCCGAAGGCGAGTTTCAGAATTATCCGAGAAAATACCTACTAGACAAACCTTGACTAAGAACTGAGAGAGTGTGGAACGTTCAAGTAAAAATTATTTGACATACCTTTGTTGCAAGATAGATTTCATCAGGAGCTTCATTGATAAATCCGCTCTATTCATTTTTATATTAGGTACTTGTCACACAGATCAAAGTTAAAACTAAGAAAATAGTCAATCTGACATTCGCGGATGCCAAGCTGTGACAAAAGTTCAATGAAGCAAAGCCTTTTTGAGAAAATTGTTTGTTAAACCTCTCAGTTCCCGTGGATTCTGAAATTTCTGAACCTGTGATTGGCCGAGTGCCGTTAAATAATGAGTTAGGATCCACGGTGTCTTGGAATCATCTTTATTCTTCAATTAAAAATCAATATGTAATGAACGTAGAATATAATAGTCGTAGAGAAAAAAATAACTTCTACAGAGAACGATATTGGATATCATATTATTTGCGAGAATCTAGATGATTTCATAGAAGCTGCACTTCTGGAACGATATTCCACCTGTAAATTATGACTTTCCATAAAACATTGTACGTGAAAAAGGAAAGACTGTGATAGACACCACCCTCGCAGGCACGATTATAATATGTATATCAATTTATCATACCTTCCTTAACAATAATTATTTATTCACCTTAACACCATATCATTCCCACATTTTGGACATTTCAGTGCAGCCCTAAACTCGTCATGGTTAACTGTATCATTTGCAATGGCAATCGGTCTGTCGTCCAGCCTTTTTGCCAGACTTTCATCAATAAGTTGCAATTTTTCTAATACGGCCTGGAAAACTGCTCGATATTTTGATATCTGTTCTTGTCTTACTTCTTCTGGGTTTTTCAAGCCTTCACATATCAACTTCAAATCATTTTCAAACTCTGCTCGAAGTACAGGTTTAGCTAATGATACCTCCAGGCCAATATTGTTGTATCTGAAAATTAGAGCGAATTTAAACATCTAAACTTAAAATTCTGAAAGAAATGGAGGAAGATTAAACCCTTCAAATGATGGTCACTGTTGGGTTGGATTAGCAGCTTTCTTACAAATAGAATTCAGTGGGTGAAAATTGACTATTTCATATCACACACGATTGAAGCCTGTTCTGGTGTTCCCCAAGGTAGTCACTGTGAACCCTTACTCTTTAATATTTTTATTGATAATTTTATTACAAATATTACTGACTCGGAGGGATTGTTATTTGCTGATGATCTCAAGTTATACTGTGTGATTGAAACGAATGGTGATTGCTTGAAACTTCAAGATGATATGAACTATTTAACTGATTGGTGTAGAAACAATTGCTAAGAATTAAATATCGACAAATGTCTAGTTTTATTTCAACCATTCTCAGGCACCAATCACGTACGAATACTACATAAACTTTGAACCAAGTCGATGAATTAAAGATCTTGGTGTTATATTTGATAAAAAACTATAATTCTCCACCCATATTGATGAAATAACTGAAACTTCTAGGATGTATAGGTAGGATCAGTAAAGACTTTTCAGCAATGTATGATGAAGTTTTGATAAACTATAACTTACCTTCATATATTTTAATCAACATTCTTGTATTGTTACGTTGTTTTCATTTTTTTTACAGCGACTTGTTCCTTGTTACTATTTGAAAATGTTTCTTGTGATAATTTAATACTTTTTAACAAGCGAAATAAATTTTATTATGATTTATTTAAAAGCCTTCCACCAAGCATTACCAAGCAATGTAATCCATATTATATTAATTGATCATTTACTCACCCTTCTACTAAACCCATTCCAAGAATTCCTGGGACAAAGTACATGTTCTCGTGCAATCCCACATACTCCCTAGATTTAATTTTTTCAATGTGTTCGGCATGGGTAGCATCAGTGCCAATGCCATGTTTCTCCATAAGGGCTATCAAATCAGCTTCAGTTAATAGTTTTGGCGGACTGGTAGAGCTCTCAACCTTCAATAGAACCCTTTTTTGAAATTTTTGTATTTCAACTGGGAAATACTCAAGGCAGATAATGAAAGAAATGAAAGGCAAGCATCGGCCCTTTGCAATTGGGAAATCTGATTGTTTGTACTCACAATATCCAAAATAGTGGGTATAAAGGTATCGCCAACACTATAGCTATTAATTTCCTTGGCATTCCATTTTTCATAGATATAAACTTCCAAATAGTTTTTTTCCAAAACAACCAAGCCTTTTGCGGTGAATTTTTCATTAGCAATGTCCACATTCACCGTAGTTTCAAAACCTTTAGCATCTTTATGGACACACGCTAGGAAATGTCTCACAATATATTCATACAATCTTTGCTCATTTCCTGTCAAATTTGTGGCAGGCTTTATTGGGTGTATTGGAGGATGGGCCTGAAATACATTTAGAATACAAAAGTTGTCTTTTGTATAAAATTCAAAACAACAATAAAATCCTAGTCTTGATGAAAGATAAAATCAGTCATCTAAAATTAGAAACTGGTTCATAAGTAAAATAATTTGACTATTGAGGGTTTGTTGGAAAGCATTATTTTTGTCTGAAAAGTATAGTGATTTTGAAACATTTTTCTGCTTTCACTATCAAATATCAGGAGAGTCGAAATTAATTACAGGCGATTCAAGATATGCTGTATGTCTCGTGGTGTTCAAAAGTGGCACTTGAATTCATGGCAATTAAATTGATTTTACTCTTTTACTTTTTGTCACACCTAATAAGAGATTCGAAACAAAGTTAATGTGTATTACTTGGTACCACAATAATAATAGAAATGGGTCATGGTCAATTTATAATTTATAGTTCATGAATGAGCTCAAAAAGTGTTTGAAAATGTAGCAGTACTTTGAGACTGACCATTGTCAAATTAAATTTATGGGGACTAGGACTAGGGGCTAGAAAGAATAGATCCCAGGTACGGTCTGAATATCGTAAGAGGCGATTAAAAGATTTGCAAGGAGAACCGAAGCAGGGACTTCTAGAACCCATTCAATGGGATCCAAAACAGAGGCAGGAACCCCTGAAAAGGGAACTAGAGGACACGAACAAACATAAGTAAACAGGGAAACCTCCCAAGAGGAAACTAAAAGACCCCTACAAGGGGAACCGAAGCAGGGAGCTCTAGAACCCATTCCAGGGGAATCAAGCCAAAGGCGCCGACCAAAGAAATCCCTCCCAAGGGACCCCTGAAAGAGACGACTGAAAGACACCTAAAAGGAAGCAGGGACCTCGAGAACCTAGGGGAGCAAAACAAACCGAGGGCGCCGACCAGAGGAATCCCCACGGATGTCTCTGAGGTGCCATCCTAGTTGCGGAGGCGGGCACTCCGGAAAAGGCAACTAGAGGAACCGAAGAAACATTTCCAAATACAAGTTAACAGGTGAACCTCCCAAGGGACCTCCGTAAGAGGCGACTAAAAGACCCATTCAAGGGGAACTGAAGCAGGGATCTCTAGAACCCATTCGAGGGGAGCCAAGCCAACCGCCCTAGGCCGGAGGGGCAAGTGTGGGCCAACCGTAATAAAAAAAGGAATGCCCACAGGATCGTTTTTGCGCGCATCTGATCTCCCAGGCAGCTGTAAAGCGTCACGCGTAGCCTCTCCAGCTGTATGACTACCTGTGAACCTACTAATGATCAGCTTGACTTTCGACTCTGACTCCAAGTCTGTGAAAGTCAAGGGGTTCAACCGAAGGCTTTCCGGAGGGAGATGTGCCAGGAGAGTAGATTCATTGCTGGCCCATTTGCGGAGCTAGAAGCCACCTTTCATATGAAAGCTGATGAGTTCCTTTTGCAAGGAGAGAGCTTGAGGAAAGCTGTTTTCTCCAGTTACCACATCATCCATGCGTACATCAGTTTTAATGACTCGAGAGGCTGAAATGGAGACGAGTTAATTCCATAAGGGTCAACAATCTGAAATCTTGAATGGGTTCAGAGGTTGAAAATCGCCATAGGATCCTCTGAAAGTCCACATGATTCTTTGAAACCAAGATCTGATGATACATATGCTTGACTTCTGATGTGAAGACTATGGCATGCAACCAAAATCTCAAAAGCATGGATACGATGTCCCCTATGCAGTTTGGGGCCTGTTAGAGGGATTTGATAAACTTTTGCAAATTTGATGGAAGAAGATTATGTAGCATTTTATAGGATATAACGCATAGTTAAGTAATTGAGTCTATTTTCTATTCTATTCTATGCCCGTTTCATTCCAAGGTTATTCTATCATTGCACGATTTTTGGAGTTTTTGTAGAAATCATATGATAAGGTAGGGCAATATTCAAAATAGGATTTAATAAAAGTGCTGTATGCGATAATTCTTGAATTCATACTTGAATGCTGAGATACCCTCTAAAAGAAGTATAATTTTCTTTCTTTATTTAATTAAAATGGCTATTTGACGTTGAATGATTATCAGCAAGAACCCTAGATATTTAAACTTATGTACTATTATCTTGAATATTAATGTGAATTTTAACAATATTAATTTGTCTGTATTTATAAGGTGTAGCAATTATCATCCCTTTTGTTTTATCAACGTTCATTTTTAATTTATTCATTTTAAGGTGTTCTGTTACTTCATTTAATGAATTTTTCATCTTTTTTACACCATCAGTTGAATCTTTATCTGTAACTGATATTAATGTGTCATCTGCAAACAGGTGTATATAATCACATTCATTACATTGATTTATATCATTTATATAATAATAATAATAATAATAATAATAAAGGCTTTTATTGACAAGACATATTTTTGTTTTTACAAGATTTCTAGATATAGAATTGTGTCTCGTCAAATGGCAGAGTTCAAACTACTTGTTGACACAAGTGTTTGCTCTTCCACTCAACCGTGAAAGACCCGGTCGCTTGACTTGCAAAAGTACGAGTCCGGGTGAAGAATATGAAATAACTAATGATAGAATAAATATTCACAAAAAAAAAACATTCATGTTTACATACAAATATTGAAAATTTTTGATTTACAGATATTTCAGAAATAGTGTGATTGTTTTACGCAATCCATGTCAAGAGCTGTTTCAGAAGATCATGTTTAATTCTTTTTTTCATGTTTGACATTGCCATTTTTTTATATATATCTGGTAACCAGTTGTAGAGCTTTGTCAGGTGATATGAAAAGGAGCACTCGTATAGTGAAGTTTTGTGCTGGGGAGGAATGAGTCGATTCTTAAAACGAACGTTCAAGTTATGTACATCAGTTCTGAATCGGATTTTGTTGTATAGATATGAAGGCTTTCCGGTGACTATAATTTTGTGGTAAAGTGTGCACGCATGTATGAGTCTTGTACTCTCCATATTCAGCCATCCAATGTTTTTGATGAATTGGGACGTAGGAGTACCTCTCTCAGTCCAAAAATCAACAGTTTTGTACTCGTATTCTCAACCAATCTTTCTTCAGTAGACTTGGCCCATAAACTGTATCTGCGAAGTTTAGATGAGATAGGACCAGTGTTTCGCAAAGAATTATTTTAATTTTTCTATTAAGTAGTGATCTATTGCTATAAATTAGTTTTAAATTACAAAAAGCTCTACGTAGTACCATGGTCACGTGTAACGAGTATCTTAAGTCACTGTCCAAAAGGACACCAAGATTTTTTGCGCTATCTTTCAGTTCAATTGTGTCTTGATTAACTGCAATATGAACTAATTCGTTGCATCTTTTTCTTGCTGCCGATCTGCCAAAGAGAAGTGCCTTCGATTTTGAAGCATTAATGGAAAGACAAAAGTTTTTAGAAATGGATAGTAAGGATGCGAGGTCGTCATTGATAAGTGAGCAAGCATTTACGGTATCCTTTTCCTCAAAACTGTAATAGACTTGAGTATCATCTGCATAGAAATGTGAAGAGCAGTGTCGTAGACTATTGTGGAATTCATGTGTATAAAGAATGAAGAGTAGCGGTCCCAGGATAGATCCTTGTGGAACACCACTCTCTACGCGCATATATTTTGATAATTGTTTGTCATACGCCACTGCCTGCACACGTCTGAGCAGGTAATTCTTCATCAAGTCAACTGCGTTATCAGCAAAACCTATGTAATGCAGGATAGAAGAGAGCAACTGGTGATTGATACAATCAAAGGCTTTGCTGTAATCTAACAAGACTAAGATGCACAATTTATTTTCATCGAGGGCGGTGTGGATGTCATCTGTGACTTTGAGCAGTGCTGTGGTACAACTATGTGAAGGTCTGAATCCTGACTGGCACTCCGGTAATATGTTGTAAATATCTAAGTGTTTTTTAATTTGACAGTTCAAAATTTTCTCAAAAGCTTTTGATATCGTACACAGTATGCTTATAGGTCTCAGGTCTTTAAATTCTTCTGGATCATTAACTTTAGGTAGTGGAATAACATGAGTTTGCTTCCATAAAGTTGGATATTCATTATGTTCTATGCAGAAATTAAAAATGTGTGTGATGCATGGTAATATAAAAGGACAGCTATGTAACAACATGTTAATTCCTACGTCATCAGCACCAATTGCTTTCGATTTGATGGATAGCAAGGTAGAAAATACTTCATCATCATTGGTGAGTGTGAAACTGAAGCTTTCTATTCCGTAAATGGAGTTTTCAGCGTAATATAATATTTTGTCATTGTCAACTTCGAACTCACTTTTGGACGAATCAATGAAATAACGATTTATGTCATCAACATTTTTCAAGGGTTCGGGAATTATTGTATTCTTTCGTTTCGCAAGTAAATCTAAATCTTTCAAATCTTTCCACATTGTTTTGCTATTGCTATTTCTCATAAGGTATTCTAAAAATGCTTTTTTTTCGCGTCTAATTGCCAAAGATGTATAATTCCGCAAGTTCTTATAGTAATTCCAATGACCAGCTTCTTTTGATTTCTTGAATTTAGTTATATAATATATACAGGGTGTTAATTAAGTACGTTGACAAACTTCGGGAGGTGATTCTTTGAAGGTTTTCAGGACGAAATGTTCATATAAACATATGTCCCAAACGGCTTGGTTTTCGCGATACAGAGTGATAAAAATACATTTTTTTCAAGATTTTTTAGAGTTAACTTCGACATTTTCTACAATAATCAGTTCAAATTAGGCAAGTACAATCCATTCAATAGTACGCACGATACAAAATAATGCATTTCTCAAATAATTCACAGGGTCCTCCTTTTTTCAGAGTCAAGCTTTGTTCAACCCTTCAGAATTTTTTTTCCGCCGCCACTGACATATTATGAGAAAGGAATAATGAATGTTGTTTCATTTAACATCTTTTTGCTCTCTTGATGTTTTTCATTTACTTGTACGGTTCAGGAGTTACAATGAAAATATTAACGCAAACATTTTCCAGTAGAAAGGTTTCAAGATGAAAAGTTCATATAAACATGACCCAAGCGGCTTGGTTTTCGAAGTACAGGGTGATCAAAATACATTTTTTAGGAGTTTTTGGAGTTTACTTCGAAATTTTCGACAATAATCGATCCAAATTAGTTCAAATTGGACAAGTACAATCCATTCAATAGTGCGCATGATATAAAATAATTCATTTCTCGAAGTATCATTGCCACTCTCCAAAGATTAGCGCGTGACGCAATACGTCATTTTGTTCTCATTACACAAATAGCTATTTTCTGCTCGTGTAGAGAAAATGTAATGTTATGGAGCTCCCATACATTTTTTACCATAACTCAGGTTGAATATGTATTGCACAAAGTTAATTATGGCAAAATAATTTTGGACATTTTCAGTAGTGAATAACTTTATTATCAAATACTAGAGCAAAGTAACATAAATTCCCTAGGAATAAAATTAAGTTCAGAAAAGGACCATTATTGAAATTGATATGTCAGAGCAGCTGCTGGAAATGGCCACCGCCAAACTTCAATGCATGCGTTTATGCGCCTAACCATAGACTGGCGGACACGCTCAAAAATACCAGGAGTGTTTCTTATAATTCCGCATGACTCCTGTATGCGATTCCTCAGGTCTTCTTCACTTTGAACTAGAGTTCGGTACACTAATGATTTAAGGTGCCCCCAGAGGAAAAAATCAAGTGGATTCATATCGGGTGACCTTGGTGGCCAAAGTTGTGGCCCACCACGCCCAATCCAGCGATCAGAATAATTCTCTTCTAAATATTGGCGTGCAACCAATCTGAAGTGTACTGGAGCACCATCATGCATAAACCAAATTCCAATTCTTTCCCTCAGTGGGATCTCTTCTAGGAGTCCAGGTAAGATGAATTCAAGAAAATGTCGATAATGGTCACCATTGAGTCTATGAGGCAGAAAATGTGGCCCGATAAGGAAATTCCCTACAATTCCAACCCAAACATCCACAGAAAACGTCTCTTCAAAATGGTTTTCAATCACGGCGTGTGGGTTTTCATCAGCCCACATATGATTGTTGTGAAAATTAATAATGGCTTTACGGGAAAAGCATGCCTCATCGGTGAATAACACTTGAGATAAAAACCATGGATTTTCCAACAATTTATTTCGAATCCAAGTGCAAAAAGTTAATCTCTTTGGAAAATCCCTTGGCAGAAGAGCTTGAACACGCTGTATGTGATAGGGATAAAGTTGTTGCTCTTTTAAAATTTGCCATACCAATACATGGGTTACGTTAAACTGTGCCGCAATTTGTCTTGTACTGGTGTCTGGATGCTGCTCAATTTCGTTAAGTACAGCTTCTTCTATCTGAACTGTTCTAACTCTCCTGGGTCTTCCTATGAGAACAGCAGACCTCTTGAAAGTACCCGTTTCACGAAGACGGGAGTGAATATTGATGAACATTTGTGTGCTGGGAATATGACGTTGTGGAAATCTTTCTAGATACATTCGTCTGGCGGCACGAGCGTTACCATCAGCCATTCCATACATTAATTGCATGTCTGCCATTTCTGAATTTGTATATTCAACCATTTTATCCAAAGGAATATTGAATGAATCTGCTTTATAGCTTGCACTAATGAAGAATTAACAATGAGACAGTTTCTCAACTTTCGATAACTGTCAAGTTGTTGATATTTAAATAAATGAATTAATATCAAAGCCCACTTTGCTATTTTTATGAATTCAAATTGATTACAAAATTTCTGCGTTACTGCAGAAGAAAAAACAAACCGAAATTTCTGATAAAATAATGTACTCCGTACGGAAACAAAAATTTGTTTGATTTAGTTTTTCGGAGTTATGACCAGAGATTCATAAATGAAAATCAAATGTGTAATGATCTGCGACTATTAGATAAACCCTATTAACTATCTTCCATTACAGGATTACCTTTCGAAAGTTTTTTATGTTGAAAAGGAAACGTTCAATTGAAAACTAAAAAATATCTTTTTTTAAAATAACAAAAAATTTGTATGAGTTCTCTATCAAGACTGATGGGTAAAAACATTTTTAATCAAATATCTCAATGAAAATGCACATTTTTAACATCAGAATCTTCAGGTTGAAAGTTAAGGTTTTCCCAATATCTGTCAGATCTAGTTTAATATCCAGCGTACCGCAGTGACGGGGAGATAGTAGTTTTCTGTTAGATATCACAAAAAGAAATCACATCTTTACAATAACAAGCTTTTATTTAGCTTCACTTGTAACTAACAAACAATTTAATAAAAGTTGAATTTGACCCACTCTAATACTCCGATTAATTTGAAATTTGGCAGGTTTCCGTAATTCCGGTGACAATGCATTAAAAAAATGTTTCTTAAAAAACAAAATGGCGGCTCCAATATGGCGGACGAGTTTTGTGATTATGATCCGATTCTGTTCAAAATTGGTATGTGATGGTTTTTGGGTTGGAGATTTTCAGTTTCACATAAAAAATAAACTAAAATGTTAAAAATGAAAATTATAAAAAGAAAACATTTTAAAGTTTTTATACAATACACTGAAAAGGAAAAAATAATTCATTTCATTGTTTGATCTAGGTAATCTTGTACAGAAAGATTTTGATACTCACAGAATAACCTACAAAAAATGAAACAAATTATTTTTTCTTTTCAGTGCATTTGTATAAAAGCTTGTCTTTATATTTTTTATTGTATAATTTTTATTCATCGTAGATTTTTCTAATTCTGAAAAAATATTTCCATCAATTTACAATAATTGAAAATGTTTAATTTTCAAATTTTCTAATGTTATGCCACACTGGAAAATGTTTAAATTAATATTTTCATTATAGTCCCTGAACCGTACAAGTAAATGAAAAAATGCAAAATATCAAAAAGATGTTAAATGAAACAACATTGATTATTCCTTTCTCATAATATGTCAGTGGCGGCGGAAAAAAAAATTCTGAAGGGTTGAACAAAGCTTGACTCTGAAAAAAGGAGGACCCTGTGAATTATTTAAGAAATGCATTATTTTGTATCGTGCGCCCTATTGAATGGATTGTACTTGCCTAATTTGAACTGATTATTGTCGAAAATGTCGAAGTTAACTCTAAAAAATCTTGAAAAAAATGTATTTTTATCGCCCTGTATCTCGAAAACCAAGCCGTTTGGGACATATGTTTATATGAACTTTTCGTCCTGAAAACCTTCAAAGAATCACCTCCCGAAGTTTGTCAACGTACTTAATAACAATATAACGAATAATAATGGTCCCAGAATGCTTCCTTATGGGACTCCATGTTGTACTTCTAATGGCACCGAGAATGAATTGCTAATTTTTGTCCGTTGTTTCCTATTTGTAAGATAGTTGCCAATCCACTTGAGTATTCTTCGATAAAGTTTTAGTTTTTTGAGTGGTATATTATGGTTTATAGTTTCAAACGCTAGTCATAAATCCAAA
The DNA here is from genome assembly GCA_944452925.2 of Chrysolina oricalcia. Lineage (NCBI taxonomy): Eukaryota > Metazoa > Arthropoda > Insecta > Coleoptera > Chrysomelidae > Chrysolina > Chrysolina oricalcia. Next base: position 32,698,578 of record OX101811.2, on the reverse strand, counting down.
AATACTGTCACAGTATACACATTTTTAATTGAATTGAATTAGCTACCTTTTCAGTTGGAGTGACAGTACTAATTTTTTATTCTGTAGGAACTATACCTCTTTCTAATGAGGTATTTATGAAATGACAACAAACATCCAGTTACTTAAAAACTGTTTTTTTATAATTTTATTGGTAATTTGATCAATAGGAGAACCTTTAGTAACGTCTATTTCAGATATTATTTCTTTCAACTGTAAGTTTATCAATTTAAAGATACTGAAACACTATCTTGACTATTATCAAAATGGCAGTCATACTCGCACCCTTTGATACTATAAACAATATCATTGATACTACTCAGAAAGCATTTTGCAATTTCATTTCTACCTTTTACCAACATCTTTTGTCAATTCTGTTCAAAGTATACAGACAACATTAGAGAAATAATTATTTAGTAACCTTTAGTAACGTCTATTTCATATATTATTTCTTTCAACTGTAAGTTTATCAATTTAAAGACACTGCAACTATATTGACTGTTATCAATATGGCAGGCATACTCGCACCCTTCGATAGATAGATAGATTTCCTTTATTAGTTCTTTCAAATAAAATACCTTTTCAGGTGTAGAACATGTCAACATTAAAAAATATTACAGAAACAATAACAAAATTACATGATTGTCACAGTCGATGTGAGGAATACAATTTTATAAAAATAAAATCAGATGTGGAAGATAAAATGTCAAAAAATAAAATAACATAGTTGTCACAGTCAAATATTCAATATATACATATATACTCTATTTTCACTTATATATATACAAATATATAATATACACAGACACAGATATATACATATATATTCACATACAATACACACATACATACACACAAAAATATGAATAAAATCAAATATATAAATAAAATCAAGTGTATAAATAAAATCAAATGTATAAATAAAATCGAATGTATAAATAAAATCAGATGTATAGATAAAATCACAAAAGATAAAACAGTTTGTCCTGAAAAATGCAACATACCCCATAATAATAAAATCAAATCAAATAAATTTCACCACTCTCTCTATTCTATTGTATTTATGAAATACTCGTCCAGTGAATAGTATGCTTTTTTGATGAGTAAGTTTTTCAGTTCTGTTTTCAACTTACTCTTAATGGGCTGTGTCCTTAATCATTCGGGTAATTTGTTGTATATGTTTATGATCGAAAAGGGAATGTTTTTCTGAAGATATGTGAAGTTGGGCCTAATATTTAGAAGATTGCTTTTTTTTCGAGTATTGTGTCTATGATTTCTGTCGTAACCTGTGTATAGTTCCATATTTTCAGTTACAAATATAACTGCTTCATAGATCAATACACTGGTTAGACTAAGTATATTCTTATCCCTGAATAATGGCCTATAACTATCTCTTAATGGAATACTGAATATGTTCCTTAAGCAACGTTTTTGTAGTATGGATATCTTCTTAACATCCGTAGAAGTTCCCCAGAAAATTATACCATATCTATTCTGACATTGTACATAGGCATAATATGCTAACAATGCAGCGTCTGTGGATACATTTTGAGAGATAACTTTCAAAGCATAGCAGTACCTTGACAGCTTTTTCGATAGTTCACTAATATGACTCTTCCAATCTAGCTTCGAATCGAACGTGATACCAAGAAAAGAAAGTTTAGATACTGGATTTAAGGAAGTTGTGTCATGGTGGAAGCTAACAAAATTACTTTTTTGTGCAAAGAGAATAATTTGAGTTTTACTGTTATTCAGCTTCAGATTATGCATTGTAAAATATTCTTCCAGTGTATTCAGTGTTAGTTATTTTATATTGTGTTGTTTCAAGATCATTGGATTTGAATATAATCGAGCAGTCGTCAGCATATTGAACCATATACTCACTAATCACTTCAGAAACATTATTGGTATAGAGTATATACAACAGGGGGCCCAGCACTGATCCTTGAGGTACACCACGAGAAATCAGTAGTTTTTCAGATATGAAATGACCATCAGAATTCAATTCAGTTACACATTGATACCTGTTTTTGAGATAGGAAGTGATTAAGTCGATTGCTAGCCCTCTAATGCCATAAAGTGACAATTTTTTGGCCAACAGGAGGTGATCTACACTATCAAATGCCTTTGACAGGTCGAGATTGACAGCAGTGGTTACACGTTTCTCATTGAGGAATTCAATTACCCTACATAATGCCTGATAAGTAGCTCGAATTGTTGATTTACTCTTTCTGAAACCATTTTGTCTATCACTTAAAATATTGTTGGATTCCAAAAAGTTAGTTAATCTTGAGCTTATTATTTTTTCAAAGATCTTACTGATATTTGACAGGATTGCAATAGGCCTGTAATTGTTCATAACACTCTTGTCGCCTTTTTTGAATATAGCTCTAACGAAAGCTGTTTTTAGTTTATCCGGAAATATACCAGTTGAGAACGACATGTTAATTAGGTACACTAAAGGCTCGCTTAACTCAACAGCAACATATTTTAAAAGTTTTACGGGAATTTCATCCTCGCCTACTGATCTAGTGTTTTTCAACTTCATAATTGTATCATATACTTCTTGTGGATTTGTTGGCAGAAAAAATATGCTTTTTTTGAAAGGGTTTGGCATATAACGTGCATTTTCTATATAGTTGCTTGGTCTCAGATCTGGACAACTGTTTTCAAAAAAATTATTCATTTTGTTAAGATGCAATATTTTATCATTTGCATTAGTATCGACATTTTTTATTGCAGAATCCTTTGAGTGGCCACTATATGATTTAACAAGATTCCATACTGCCTTAGATTTATTGTTCGACTCTCGAATATAATTAATATTGGATAGTTTTTTTGCCTCATTCACCACCGATTCCAAAATACTACAGTAATTTTTATAAATATCCTTTGATATAGTACCATTTCTCTGTTGTTGATATAATATTTTCTTTCGTTTACTAGAAGTTCTTATACCTATGGTCATCCAATCTCTTTTTTTTACACTACCTATTTTTACCTTCTTCAAGGGAACAACTATGTCCACCAACTGTTTCAGTGTTCCAAAAAAGTGATCATATGTTTTATCCACTTTATATTTTGAAGTTCATCCTTCTAATGGGAAAGTTTTGATTCTGAGAAGATCCTCTTTTTAGTCCTTGTTCCATTTGACTCAGATTCAGTCTGTTTAGAGGAATTTATTCTAATAATTTGAGCTTCATGATCTGATAGAGCAGATGTAACTACTTCACCAGGAGAGTCATTTTCGAAGTTTATGAAAATATTATCTAGCAATGTTGAAGTTCGGGGTGTTATTCTAGTTGGTTCGTTAATTTGTTTTGTTAGGTTGTACATATATAACAGATTCAAAAAGGACTGGGTTCTTTCATTTTCTTTTTCCAATAGATTGATATTGAAGTCTCCACAGAGCACTATTTTATATTTCCGGTATTTCATTTGCACATAGTCGAGTATTTCACCAAGTATTTGTAGAAATAGATCAATATCTCCACTAGGAGGTCTATAAATACATATCAACACTAACACAAGAGACTTACAAACTAAGGATGAACATTCAATTACACACTCTAAACTTTTATGATTGATTTCTAAGATATCACTAATATCTATAGAATTTTTCACAAGAATACATGATCCACCATGTATTTTATTGGTCCTACTATGGACAGTATCATTTATACTACTCAGAAAGCATTTTGCAATCTCATTTCTACCTTTTACCAACATCTTTTGTACATTCTTTTCAAAGTATATATACACCATTAAAGAAATAATTATTTAATTTTTTTGGGCTTATTAATATATACAACGAGCGGAGTTGAAAGGACAAACAGGGAGAGGACGTATGGAGTTCTAATCTCAGAGAGACATGACCTATAAGAAAGTGCTTAATTAATAAGGTCAAAGGCTTGAGCGGAAACGAGACGGCCCAAAGCATAAGGGAGGTGAGGAGTGCTAAAGAGGGGAAGCTACTGCTCACCCGAGAAAATATGAAATGAAAATGATCAGTCTGGAGGAAGAGAGACGGCTGGAAAGTATCCATATTAGGGGGATGCTGTAGGATACCACCAAGGACGAGATAGCAGAAGCGGTGAAGAAGAACATGGGACTCTAGAAAAAGGTGTGGGGATTAGTGACAGCAGACCACTGGAAAACACTACTATGACGGCAACCCTGAAAGTACCCAAGAAAGTTGCGCTAACAAACAAATCTGGAAATAGGTGGAGAAAATGAACAGCAACTGGATAACTGAGGTGAAAAATGGTGGAGGATATATGACAACGTTAACGGAAACGAAAAGGAAACAAGGAGTGAGGCAAGGAAATTGAACCTTAGTGGCACGAGGAATGGGAATGTGAAAACGAAAACTCACGTTTAACCAGGAAACTTATCCCGGAAATAGTGACGTGGGTGAAATGGAGACATACGAGGAAAGACTTTTATTTTACACAGTTCTTGACAGGCCTTGGAACATTTAGAAAATACAAAGGTGCTGATAGGGAAGTCAGAACCAGACAGGTGTGAAGATTGCGGAGCCAAAGAAACGCCAAAACACGTTGTCTTTGAATACCTGAGGTTCGAAGGGGATAAGACAAGGATGGAAAGAGAAACAGGAGGCCCGATAGCATAGAAGAATATAATATGGAAGATGAAGGGGAGTACGTAAAAATATATAATAGGGTTAGGAAAATCATGGAGACAAGAAACGAACAAGAATAGGCAGCGGTAGTTCCGGGCAGCTCTGGTGTAGCAGGGGGGTTTGGCACCACCGGTCGCGATAGAACATCAAATTCTTCATACCAGATTTTTAATATTTTACTCATCACTTTCATATCTCAATTTGTGATTCGAATAATGACAGAAATTATTTCTGCACACTTTGTTTTCTTTCTTGAAAGTGTTGCTCCATTCATATTACATACATAATTTTTGTGTGAATGAAATTCTACTATACACCTCACCTGATCAGATTTTCTTCCTTGTCTTGGAGTTGGGCCACCTTCATTCATGATCCTATGAGCAAATGGTCCCCATCTTGCATCATCTCTCTGCAGTTCAACTAAATTCGTCAAATTCAATTCTTTGGGAAATATGTTGGTTTCTGTGCGAGGGTAACTGATGAATCCTTGCGTATATAATTTTTCAGCAATTTTCATTGCTTCTTTAGCATTGATTTTCAGTTTTCTTGAAGCATTTTTCTCCATTTCCTAAGAATAATTTGTACACACCCATTTTATGCATGAAAGAGTTTAACTTATGGAGTAGGTATAGCAATTGTTCATGAATTGCCCTAGGAAGAGTTTGGTATCTGAATCCTAATAATCGATTGATTGATGAATGGTTAGTGTATATGAGTAACATTTCAAAATCTAACTTAATTATTAGGTGCTATACTTTTTATCTTGATGAAACCATTTGTTACCTGATTCAGTTTTTTGTAAGTTTTTTTTTCCATTTTGTTAGCTTCTTTTCATTTTTGACCCTGTGTAATGAGATGGTTTGTTTTACTCTGACAGAAAGAAAACAATTTTTAAAACAATGATATAATTTGTCAATAAAAGTCAAGTTGTTCTACAATTCTTTTCGATTGAATCAGTTTTAAATTACTCTGGAGGACATCCAGACGACATTGCAGACAGCAATCTGAAGAATTGTGGAATTCCGAGTCGACACAATGAGTATGAATGGAGCCCAGACAGGGACAATCAAAAAGAAGTATGAAACAAGATCTAGCAGAAAACCCAGGTTCAATAGGCAAATCTCAAGAGAAAGGGCTCAAACAACCAAGGAGTGTGGTGAGTTCCAAAGCTTCTGACCAGAACTACGAAATTTAATGCCTCAATCGCTGAAAGAAGGAAATTGTTGGAAATCGAGTTGGAAACAGAACGGAAAATCATTGAAATGAAAGAAAAATTTATTCGCAAACAACTAGAATTGGAAAAGCTGAAAATAAGGGAAACCATAGAACAAAGGGAAAGCAAAATGTCTGACAGAGTTTAGGTAAGAAGTATGGAGTCAGGTGAGTCATTAGATAATGATTTTTTAGTGAATAAGTGGATGGATCAGTCAGAAAAAGATGAAACGAATAGAAACAAAGTTTTAGAAAATAAAAATAAATATTCTGACACTGACAATGCTTTCATTCGAAGACAGTGTTTAGACAGGAAACTGCCAATTTTCAATGGCAATCCTACAGAGTGGTTAGTTTTCATAAATGAATATACCGAGACAACAGAATTATGTCATTATTCTGACAGCGAAAATTTAATCAGGTTACGGAAGTGTTTGAAAGATGAAGCCTTGGAATCTGGGAAAATGTTACTCATATCCCATTATAATGTTCCAGATATTATCGAAACTTTGGAAAATCTTTACGGTAAGCCAGAATACATTATAAAACATTTGATATCTCAAGTGAGAAGAGCTCCTGTTCCAAAGGATTACAAGCCCGAGACAATTTTGAAGTACGCCAACGCTATCAATAATTTAGTTACTGCTATAAAACATCTAGATTATGATATTTATTTAAAAAACGCTATTTTATTGGCGGAGTTTGTTTCAAATTTATCGGATTGAAACAAGAATGGGCAATGTACGCTATTAATCTGAAAGAAATAACTCTAATGAATTTTTGCAGCTGGATGAAAGACGTAGGGAGAGCAGCTGGTTTCATAACCCCATGATACAGTTTGATCAGGCCGAAAGAACACATGAGAGCACTGCCCAAGAATCCAGCTACATCCATCAGTCGAGGAGACCAGTGATGCTAAGAACTATCCCAGTGGAAGTTACAAGTCCAGACGGAAAATTGGTAATTTATGCACTTCTAGACGAGGGATCGACAGTGACACTTCTCGAAGATGAGGTAGCAAATAGAGTTGGTCTAGTAGGTATAAAAGAACCACTTTTATGCAGTGGACAAATAATCAGACACAGACGGACTCAAATTCTAGACGAGTGACTTTAAAAATAAAAGGTTGCTTTCCAACTGCCAAATGTTTTTCAATTACTGACGTAAGAACAATAAGTTTAGATTTACCTATGCAATCCCTCAATATGGAATATGTCGCACGTACCTGGCCATACCTTGAGCATATTCCTGTAAAGTCTTTCGAAAATATCGTTCAAAAAATGCTCATAGGTACCGACAATTATGATTTGATAATGCCAAGAGATTTTGTAGAACAACAGTCTAGGTTTGGACCAAGAGCCACTCTCAGTAATTTGGGATGGGTAATAAATGGTCAAATTTTAAAAAATAAAATTGATAATACCTATAATTTTCACATTTGCGATAGGAACTATGATGAAGATTTCCTTCACATTATTGTTCAAAATTCTCTGAAGTTTGATAATATCCCATTTCACCATGAAAATTCTTTTTCGAATAGTGACGACCAGGTGATGCGAATGATTGAATCTAAAACGAAAAGAATAGGTGATCGATTTGAAACGGGGTTATTATGGAAAAGGAAAGATATTATCCTTCCAAAAAGGAAAAATATGGCATTAGCTCGACTGTACTGCCAGGAGAGGAAAATGGACACAGACATTGAGTTTGGTAAAGCATATTGTGCAAAAATTGATGAATATATTTACAAAGGATATTTAAAAAAACTAGATGAAAATGAAATTTCTCATGATTCGGGTAGAACCTGGTATCTGCCTCATTTTGCGGTATTCAATCCGAATAAACCAGGTAAGCTTCGAATGGTCTTTGATGCTGCAGCAAAGTCAAACGGGTTGAGTCTGAATGACATGTTGCTACAGGGCCCTGATCTCTTAACACCTTTGATTGCGGTACTTCTGACATTTCGACAGAAAAGAGTAGCACTTTGAGGAGATACCTGCGAAATGTTTCATCAGGTTGTTATTAGAAAAGAGGACAGATCATCTCAAAGGATTTTATGGAGAGGTTTGGAAAGGACTCGTGAACCGGATATATTGGAGATGCAAGTCATGACTTTTGGAGCTTGCTGTTCACCATGCCTTGCTCAATATGTTGAAAACAGGAATGCTACAGATTTTCGATTTCAATTTCCAGCAGCTTATCATGCTATCGTCAATAAACATTATGTCGACGATTTTCTGGCAAGCTGTGACACTGAGGAAGATGCTGTCAATTTGATTGAAGAGGTTAGTCATGTACATAGAAAAGGTGGGTTTCATATTTGCAACTGGCTCTCCAATTCGAAAGGTGTACTAAATAAATTTCCCCAAAACATTCGATCGAATTCAATTAAATATTTCCATTCGGATGTGGAACTACCAATAGAAAGGGTTCTAGGTATTTATTGGAACCCGGAACAAGACAAAGTCATGTTCAATTTCCATGTAAAGCAAGTGGAATAAAAGATTCTTAAAATCGTGATGAGTATTTTTGATCCCCTAGGATTTATCAACAAATTGTTTGTCCAAGGAAGAATAATTCTACAGGATTTATGGCGATACAAAATTGGATGGGATGAAAAGGTTCCAGCTGAAATTTCCACAAGATTCAACAAATGGATGAGGGAGATGGACAAAATCAATGAAATCAAAATACCGAGATGTTATTCCCTGAAAACTCCAATAACAGTCAATCCAACTACACACATACTGTGATGCTAGCGAGAAAGCGTACACAGCGGTTTGTTACCTGAGAATCAAAACCAATGATAGCATAGAGGTATCATTTGTTTCCTCCAAATGTCTAGTTGCACCTCTAAAAACTGTAACAATTCCGAGACTGGAGTTACAAGCAGCAGTCATGGGAAGTAAATTAGCTAACTATATATCCGAAAATCACTTGAAATCAAAATAGACAAGTCGGTATTCTGGACAGATTCCAAGATAGTGTTGTGTTGGATCAGATCTGAAGATGGAAAATACAAGCAATATGTTTCGAATAGGGTGACTAACATTTTGGAAAATTCAGATCAGTCAGACTGGAGATGGGTACCGAGTGCTTTGAATCCTGCGGATACCATTGCTTGGCCGGAAGAGGAAACTAGAAATGAAAAGTGTACGAAGAAATGAAAAAACAATTTCTTGGAGTTGTATACCCATATGCTTTCCCAGAATTTCCTGATATTTCTCGATTCTCTTCGTTTATGAAACTTTTGAGGAGTACAGCCTGGGTTCTCCGATTGATGAAATGTTGTAGAAAACGTGGCTGAAAAGGAGAGATAGATACAGATGAGATCCGTGAAGCGGAATCACTATGGTGGAGAAATGTACAAAGGAATTGTTTTGATGAGAATATCAGAGGACTGAAGACAGGACAGGACTTGAAAAATAGCAAGATAAAAAAACTGTGCCCATACATCGACCAATTAGGAATTCTCAGAGTTTGAAGTCGTATAACTGCAGATATAATATATCCATCCAAAATTTTCAGTGACAATGGTACCAATCTGAGAGGTGCTGATAAAGAATTGGACATTGCACTGAAGAATTTAAAACAGAATGAAATTGTGTCCAATTTGTCTGTTCGAGGAATAAATTGGATATTCAATCCCCCAACAGCGTCTCACATGGGTGGCGTTTGGGAAAGGCTCATTAGATCTGTGAAGATTACTCTCAGAGCAATTCTGAAAGAACAAGCCCCCACGGATGAGGTTCTGCACACTGTATTCCTTGAAGTGGAGAACATATTGAATCATCGCCCGCTAACCGATGTTTCTCTAGAACATGAAAATGACGAAGCAATAACCCCTCACCACTTCTTACTCAGACCCCAAATTGACTCTAACACGAATTTCCTTGAAAACTTTGTTTCTGATGGTACGTTCCTGAAAAAACAATGGAGGATTACGCAGGACTTATCAAATAAATTTTGGAACCGGTGGATAAAGGAATATTTGCCAACGCTCCATACCCGAAAGAAATGGAACGAAGAAACAACTCATTTGAAAGTTGATGATATAGTCATCATTGTTGATAATCTTTCTCCATGTAACCACTGGTTGAAAGGGATTGTGACAGCAGTATTTCCTGGAAAAGATGGCCGTGTACGAGTAGCTGATGTCAAGACGAAAAATGGGGTGTTCAGACAACCAGTAGCAAAATTATGCAGACTAGACGTTCGTAAACCGAATCCAACTACAGATGAAGAATTCAAGAATTCCCCATCGGGGGGATAATGTTACCTGTTTTAGTGTTTTCTAATTTTTTTTTTACATTTTGTTAGCTTCTTTTCATTTTGGACCCTGTGTAATGAGATGGTTTGTTTTACTCTGACAGAAAGAAAACAATTTTTAAAACAATGATATAATTTGTCAATAAAAGTCAATTTGTTCTACAATTCTTTTCGATTGAATCAGTTTTAAATTACTCTGGAGGACATCCAGACGACATTGCAGACTGCAACACCACTGTTTGTCAAAACAACTGTGGTTTTGTAAACTATGAAAATCCTTAGATTCTATTATAAATGTTAAGACTGTTTCCAAATTTTTTTATTGTTTCATTAAAGAATATTCATTTTAGTTATTTCATTTGCGAGACATGAGACTCCAAAATGATATAGACTGTGCAATGTCTGTTATATGCTTTTAATCTCTGTGATGGTCCTTGAATTGTGCTTTCTCTGTACTTTCAAATTATTGACTTTATTATTGTATGATTGATAGGGTAAGTAGAGAATATGATAGTAACTTACCACTGTATCCAAGGGTAGAGGGCGCCATTTGCTTTTCTCCTTGCTTTCAACACTTTCTACGACAGTTTGCGGATTTTCCTTACAAATATCTAATATTGCTTGACAAGAGTTTTTATCAAAGAGTCTATCTCTTTTCCAAGAGAAATCAGTCGTTACATCTTTGACAGTATGGTTCACTAAACAAAGGAGACCAAAAAAACTACGGATTTAAAACAAAAACAAAAAAAAACAACAAGTTTAAGAGGCCATGAGCGCAATTATATTTGTGGCGCTTTTAAGGGTAAAAGAGTCAATTGATAACTCGAAAATGGTTCGTCGTATCGATTCCCAACAAGGACATGATTCTAGAGGACATTCAATTCTAGGTACGTGCTGTAATGGAAATTGAAATTTCAATCCACTTTTTCACAAAAAAAATATCAAAAATGTCCCAAAAATGCAGTTACTTTGAAGCAAGTTTTTGGGTAGATGAACAAATAATTTCAAAAAAACATTACAGCACGTACATAGATCAACGTTTTAACTTTCCTCTGATACCAAATTTTTTTCGATTGGATGAAGATTGCTTCAAGTTTTAATGGAAGAGAAATATCATTGCAGCTTCCTCGATTATCTGTAAAAAGCATCGTGAGGTGCTGCCGCAGACGTAGGTACATAGAATCGAACGTCCTCTAGAAGCCTGTCTTTGTTTGGAATCGATACGACTGACCGTTTTTGAGTTATCGGCTCTTTTACCAAAAAAACCGTCCCAATTATGATCGCGCTCATGGCCTCTTAACATACTACTATTACTGCATTTACCAAACCAATTTATTATACCTACTATTCTTGACTCACATATTTTGTTCTAACATTGTACAAATATACTTGAAATATACATCGTATGTGATGTGATTAAATATTCTTTTATTCTCTTCTATAATATGAATCATACTTCGGGTTCTGTCTTCAATTATTACACCTGGTAGTTATGCCTGAGAGTATCTTCTTCATACCACGTTCAAAGAAATATATCTAAAAATAAAATTTAGAGCTGGCACCTCTGTTGGCCAGTCATCCCTATCAACTAATCCAATGACAACCAAACTCACCTTTGTCTGTGGTATCGCTCGACGTACACACGTTCACGAATCCGTACCAGAAAAACGGAGAAAAAGATGGGAAGAATTAGCAAAAATGAGAGAAAGCGCTACACAAATGGTGAAACAATGCGAAAGAAGTTGAAAAGGCTTCTGCTGGAACTGCAATCCACGTCGAGTGAGTATTTATCACCAAATTTAATTGAATTGACGTTTTAGGAAAATCCAATAAAAATGGCGTTGATTTTCATATATATTGACAGCAAAAATGGAGCAAAGAAAAACTGGAAAATTGAGAATTCATATGATTTCCGACCAGTAAAAATGGTACCTGTTATCAGGGCATACATATGTCCCTGGGGTGTGGGGTCACATGACCCTTTTCATTGATGCTGCAACTTAATTTATACTCTCTTAGTTGGAAAATGATGAAACATTTTTGAAAGTGAGACAACATCCTATTATCAGGGCATACATAAGTCCCTGGGATATAGGATTTTCTCTGCACAATTCGCGTGATTCATTGGCACTGTAATTTATTGATCTTCTTATGGGAAAAAATGAGCATGTGCTCTGGAAAGGAGATATTACCTGCAACTATTAAAGCGAATGCGCCACGGAGTACTGAATAACTATTTTCATATTGTTACTATGTCATTGACCATTACCTTTTATCAGGGCATACATGTGTCCCTGGGGTATAGGTTCACATGAACCCACTATGTCATTGATGTGTTCAATATTTTAATAAATAGAAACTGAGTGGTTTAATTTTTCAAATTTCCTGTCATCAGGGCATACATATGTCCCTGGGGTATAGGTTCACATGAATCCATCATCTACACATGAATTCTTTGAAATCAATGAACATGTGGATCTGTTGTTAGTGTTACACGTGAATACTAACAAATTTTGTGTTGGTTCAGAAACCAGTTCGAATTCCGCCACAGAATATAGTGGTGATGAGTATGAAAAAGAAAGTGAGTATACCTAGAAGAATTCACGATGTGCATCAAAACCCGACTGACGGAAATGCAACTCAAAACATGGAAGAAGGAAATTTTTCTCGAAGTCCGGATGAGAAATTTTTCTCAACGGCCGAATATTCCCAATGACTGAAACGTGGCTCAGGTATAGTTGAGGCTTGCTTCCTCAGAGTTAAACTCGGAGTTGTTAGGCACCATTTGCAACAACTGCAAGGGCTTAGAACCACTTTCATTGAACGCTGATATTCAGGGTTGGTTAGCAGATAACATTTTCATATGATGAAATCAGCAAAAGCTAGGCAGGGGTCTGACAGCAATGTCCTTCAATAAACTGTTCGGAGTTCGAACCCTCGATGGACTAGGATTTTTTAGTTAAATTTAACCGATTAAATTATCAAAATCTCGTGGCTCCACTAGGGTGAGTCCAGCGCGATTCACTGTTCCAATTAACAGTGCTGTTCCTAAGGTGGACTTAGTAAAAAACAAAGCCTACAAGAATACATGGCTACTGACCATAGCAGTCGATGCCAAAGCACCAAAAAAAAAAAAAAACTTTTGCACACCATCAGAATAAACAAACCCCTAGTGATGGATTTGGCAGATTCTGTCAGAATATATCATGAATATTTCATGCAATGTCATAACATCGCAGGTTTTCATTCCTAGAATCCAAATTTGAGGAAGACCATTTATGATGTCATCCATACAATCTTTCTTGTTTGGGGACAATTACACGAAGGAAGTGGAAAATTTGCAACAACTGAAAAAACATGTTATTGAACTGAAGTTGACAATTCCAAAATCTGGTGCTTCTGTTATAGGTTGTCAACAGAGGGAGTTTGAGAAAACAAGTTCCTACCATCACTAGTGGTAGGTGGAGAACTTAAGGTAGAAACCAGGTATGCTAGTCGACTCAAAGATTTACCTGATTGGGTAAGATCAACAAATATATTTTGAAATAGCTTACAGGAGAACATATTTAATTTTCTGCAGAGCCTTGTCAAAAATGTGAGCCTAAAGTATACATTAAGAATTGTGAAGCCAATAATTTCAATCAAACTATTGAAAAACTCATCAAAATTACTGCTTTCAACCCATGCTGTCCTGAAATAAATGATTTCAGTTCAACATTTCTTTGAGACAAAGCCCAGATGGGTCATAAAATGGATTTGTACCAAATTCAAAATCATTGAATAGATACATTGAACCACCCCATATCAAATTAGACGATTATATATGTCTTATAAGGAGAAACAATTTCTTTAATACCATTGATCTTAAAAATGCATATTTCTCAGTCGCCATGGATAAGGTTTTTGGGAAATTTCATAGTTTTGAATATTTTGGAAAATTGTATAGATTTCTATGCCATTTGGCCTGAATATGTCACCATACATTTTTACCAAACTGAAACCTGTGTTGAAACATTTACACATGGAAGGAATTGTGTGGCCTATCTGGATGACATAATTATAATTAGTAACTCTCTTGCTGAATGCACAAAACATACTTCAGAAACAACAAAATTATTGTGTTTGTTCGTTAGGGTTTATCATAAACCGGGATAAAAGTCACCTATAGAGCCAGCTGAGGGATACCAACATTAAGGCTTTATTTTCAATGCATCAAATTTGACTTTATCCCTAACAGAAAAAAGGAAACAAAAAATTGGTTCCATTGCACAGTCAATCTCGATAAAAGGTAGCTGTACTTACTATCAGAAATTTTTAGAAATATTAGAAAACGATGATAATGAAAAATTAATAAAAATGTGTACCAAAATGTATGTATACAAAAAAAATCTCAAACCAGATTTGAGTTGGTTGATGAATAACACATGTAGTTCAAGATAATCTTTGGAGATTTTTTCAGATGTTTCATCATCAGGTGGATGCCAAAAATGTCATGGTTTCTATTCCAGCACAGAAATAAAAAACCTCAGGAATCAACTAGTGCTAGCAGCTGCATTTTATGCCATTAAAAGCTCCACAAAAATTGTTTCTGATATACATATCCCTACTGATGAGAATCAATAATAACACATTAGCTATCTTATATATCAACAGAATGGGGGAAGTTCAGAATAAAAACCTCTACTGTATAACTTGAGATATTTAGAATTACTGTGAAAACAAAAACATTTTCGTATTTGCATCTTATATGAATACAGAATAGAACCTCGAAGCTGATACCGAATCTAGGTCCAAATCAGTAGAAACTGAATATGAGACATGAACTGTCAGATGAGCTAGAGGCTTTCCAGTGTATTTGCTCAAGAATTGGAAATCCACTTTAAGACCCGTTTGCCAATAAACTCAATTCCAAATGTCCTCGTTACATCTCCTGGAATTCATATCCTAATTCTATGGTAGTGGACAGTTTCACAATCAATTGGGACGATTTACAATTTCATGCATACCCCCATTCTCTTCGATGAATTAAGTTTGGGAAAAATGAGCACTGGGATAGCGGTAGTACCCAGATGTCCCACACAAGTTTGATTTTCAACACTTCCAAACCTGCTTATATCTGAACCACTGATTTTTGAGACAAACATTGATCTCATGCACTCTCCTTTCAGAACCCCACACCACCTGTGTGAAAGAGCATTTCTGTGGTGGAAAGAATTTTTGTCATCTACAGATTTTCTGCAACAGGATTGAATGCTAGGATATCAGCTGTATCTGAAACCACATTAAAACAATACGAAATAAGCTACAAAAGATGGTGAAGGTTCTGCAATGAATGAAATTTCACTCAACTGCTATAATTTGAATAGACTCATACCTTTTTAAACCAACATTACCAAAAAGCAGCTTCATCTTGAAGCATGAAAAGTTCCAAATCGGCCTTATCACTAATCTTATCAGTTGATGAAAAAGTTGGAAAATTTATAAAAATATTTTTAAAAGGCATTCATAACTGCTGATCATCAAAACTTAAATATTCAAACACTTGGAACACTGGGGGCCTTCATCCTGTCATCTTACAATTAGACAAAATATCACCCCCAGAATCGCTATCCATACGAAGGATCTATCCTTGAAACTCGTGACCTTATTGGCTCTAATATCAGTTCACAGAATGCAAACGGTTGCGGATATTGAAACCAATAACAGAAAACCGAGAATATGACGATAGACTGGAAATATTCATTCCTTACAAGTTTAAGACTAGCAGCAGAAAAAGTCCACAGCCATTATTGATACTGCCATTCTTCATAGATAAACCAGGAGTAGGTATAGCATTCACTTATTTCAAGGACAAGAAATCTGAGATCAAAGTATAATAATAAACTCATTTTAACATTTCGAAAACCAATACATCCAGCTTCAACCCAAACCATTAGCCATTTGGTGAAAACAATGTTAGAACTTAGTGGCTCGACTCAACAATCTACAGCAGCATAGCACTCATCACGCATATACATCAGCTCTCAGAGGAGGAGTCAGTGTGGAAGAAATTCGGAAAAGAGCAGGCTGGTCAAAAAATTCAGACATTCATCATTTTTATATAATAAACCTTCAGCAGCAGGAAAGGACACTTTTGTGAAGGGAATGCTAAAAGGCTCAGACTTAAATTATTAGCTTTTTAAACAAAGTATTGACTTTCAGTAACAAGAAATATTTACTTTTTGATTTTGTTTTTGGTAACAATTATTCTCTATTTTATGCCTATGAATGGAGACACAATAATTGAAGTCACACAGTTTGCTTCATTTTCTCCTACAACTATATCGCAATGCTGTAAACATCTACCAGGAGTAATAATTGAAGACAGAACCCAAAGTATAATTGAAAGATCAAATGACTTACCTGTGAAGGAAATTTGATCATAATTATACGAGGGTTCTGTCGAAATTATTACAAACTCTCCCAATTAAATTACAAAAAAATCTCATTTTTGGAAAATGCCGGACAAGTCCTGCAGTTATCTAATTTACCCGCCCATGCAGCGATCTAGTTGTGGTCTCCTTTGAACAAGTGAGTTTGGTTGTCATTGGATTAGTTGATAGGGATGACTGGCCAACAGAGGTGTCAGCTCTAAATTTTATTTTTAGATATATTTCTTTGAACGTGGTATGAAGAAGATACTCTCAGGCATAACTACCAGGTGTAATAATTTCGACAGAACCCTCGTATAATTATGATCAAATTTCCTTCACAGGTAAGTCATTTGATCTTTCAATTAGATTGTTTGATTCAGAAATTGATAAGTTATTCATAATAACCTGAATTGGGATTCGAAAGGACACAGAGAAACATCTGGTGATATTTCTGTTACAATGAAAACAATCTTATATTTACTTTTGATCCTCCAAAATGGTTCTGCAATGAAATCTTCTATGGCTTGGTACCTTTCCACAACAAATCCCAATGTTGGAAATTGACAGGAACCATAACTTATCAATTTATCTGACAATTTTTGTGGAAAAACCTTTTGTAATCTTAATGTTTGTAATCTGGTGAAAGCAGCCCCTGAAATTTTTTTATTGAAATCTATAGAAATAAAGTTAGTTACATATTCTTTGAATCGTTCAGTGAGCTATATGTAGCCACAGCTGAAGATCACAGAAATATTGAATTATTCTCAAACCTTTTTGAAGTAAATAATCCAATCTCTAAATAAATCACCTGTTCTCAAATCCAATTCTTGCCTTACATCCACTGCATCATTTATATTTTTATTAGGTTGCCCAAGAGTATTCAATGCTCGAAAAACAGAAGCAGCTGTTATCTCAGAGAATTTAGCTCGGTATATCCTGAGATTTGGTTTTATATCAGAACACACTTTTATAATCTCAAAACCAATATTTTCCCCTTCTCTATCACAATCTGTCCATATGATCAGGCCTTCACATGATCGGATTTCCCTCTCTAGTGTTTTCTGGAGAATCAAAAAGTTATATTTCTTATGGTTACTTATGCAAACCACTTCAATTTTAACATTACCAAAATTACTCTGCAAAAACTACCAGAACCTCCACACACTCATTGATATTATGTTCTCAAACCCCTTGAATTTCCATGGTAAGGATAACAGTTGAAATAGCTTGCATGAATTCACTACAACAGTCAATTTCATGTGACTGAAAGGTCTTACTTTTATTTTTTGAAAATCTGCATGGCAAGTTTTAACAACTGGGGCGTCGAATAGGGCTACAGGATTACAGCCCTGCCAAGATTTATAATTTATTGTAAATTCATAATTGAGCAAGTGTCCTGAAACAGAGGTCATAACCATTCTAGCTTCTTCTCCAAGAACCTGGGCTGTGAACTCGTATATTTTGTTGTATACAGATAAACCTTCTCTCTAGAAGTATATAAACTAAACAGATTAGGCAATAATGCCATGAATGATTTATTACCCTATTTGAGTTTCCTCTGGATAAAATAGCAGAAATATTTTTCGCAGCATCATTTTTTTCTGCTACATTTAAATATTTCATTATTACTTTGGTTTCTGAACTATAACATCTTTTTACATGTTTACAAAAACTGAAAATATTTCTAAATTTAAACAACATCTAAAAGTAGAAGTGTAAAAGTTAAAACCATCTTGTTAAAATGCTAAAACCAAAGAGTACACCAACTAAAACTTTTGAAAATTTCATTCCTAAACATGTTCTTTCGTTTATAACGAAGTGTACAATTTACTACACTCGGTGTGAATTTATATAATCCTTGCTCGTTTTCACTGTTTGCAGTTGAGTTTGGTCATTAAACAATAGGCGTTCTCGATTGGCGATCGGTTCTGGTAACGGTTGACGTTAAAATGACAGAATTTTTGACAGTGGTTCAGTTTCTGGTTCAAATAGTGACGTCATGGTGAACACCGAAACGAATGGATAGGTTAGTCGGTTACGGTTAACATAATTCATCATAACCTATTTAATACTCAAATACTTTGTTATATCTTCATTTTTCAAGAGGAAATGAGTCTTTTGTATCGTAATTACACTCTTTCTCTAGAATTTTCATCTAGAATTACTTGGTTGGGCTCTAAAAGAAGAAAAAGTGTTGGAGTGATTCAAGTTTCCTTGGGTCCCATAGAGATCCCACATACATACAGATCTTGTGAAATAAACAAGTGCAGAGTAGTGCAGAAGCAGAACCTACTTATTTATCATCTGAGAACACCTAACAGGTGATAATCAACTGTATTGTCGAAACTTCACCAAAATAGCACAACCATGAAGTAACGAGTATTAATTCAAGCACCTTAAAATCTAATGCTCTTCAATTATGACTAATAAGCATCTCAAAGATGTATTATTAAACTATTTCAATGTATCAAGCTGGAAGAACACCCCAATTCTGGTCACTACTACACCTCAGCCGAAGACAGAACAGACTGGTGTATGAATTTGATGATAGTTTTGCCTTTGGAAATCCCATACATCCTATCCTATTTTACAGTAGAGCAGATTTTCTCAATTCTCCGGATATCTTTAGAAGTTTTCAACCAATGTACATTCCAAATCTTCAGATGATGTGTGTTGCAGGTTTTTCCGGGTTTTCGTACAGCTGTGAAAGCGAATGCTCCACGGGAATTTATTTAAGCTGGCCCAGAGCACCAACTATAATTATCTTCTTATTTTTTAATTTGTTATTGTTGCAAAGTAATAAATATTTTTCACATAATAGCAGACTTTCGATACTGTCTAAATAAGAAATAATGGCAGATGTGTTACATACACCTGGTAATAAAAGTAAGCATTCATCTTCTTTTCCCTCAAAAGATTTCAATTTTCCTTTGATGAAATAAATTTATAGCTGAATTATTTTTCACAACAAATTCCAAAAAAGTTCATTAGTCTCCATTTTTAGCGCCACATTCATATTAGGCTCAAAAAGAAACAACAAATCAGAGAGAGAAAGAGTATACCGCTCATTAGAAATTCTCCTATTGCTGGTTCTACGGAATCAGGACCGGGTTATATCCGTGACGTCATTGATAATGAATCGAGAACGGTTGGTTCAACTGCGGTTAACTTTTTGGTGATACCAGAGTCAATCGAGAACGCCTATTGTGGACGGTTTGGTCTGTATCGAGTGGTTTGGTTTTGATCACAGAACTATATCACAGAGGAGAATGGAAATGTCATGGGAACACCCAATCATTGTTTATATAGAAGATAGTCAACCTTATGGGATTATAATTGGATCAAAATGGATGCGACATGTAGATGGCGATAGTGAGCTCGCATCCAAGTCATGTCGTAACTTCAGTGATCTGGCCTCCAAGTCATGTCGTAACTTGATTGAAACAATGGGACAGCATTAAAATCAGGGTTTTTTTTTGCGTCCAACACCAATTACACAGGCATTGACTAACTATCTTACTTCTATATAAACAATGACCCAATGCACCATAAGCTGCTTTCCATTTAACGAACGGAGCTCCTCAGAGCTACCCAGAGCGTGTGACCATGCGTTCCATTTAGTGGGGCTTCAAGCACCGATTGACATTCCTCTTACCCCTCGAGCACCACCCGTTTTATTGGTGCATGAAGCACAAGTAGACAAAAGTCAAAACGCGAATACACAGTTTTTTGGCAAAAAAGTCAGTGATAAAGTAATTTCCGATCTCAGGGGCTTGAAGCTCTGGGGACCCTATATGTTTGAGTTCACTCGATGCAATATCGCATGCGATTTTTGCACTTTATCGAAGGATACTCCAAAAATGTTATTTTCGAATATTACCAGCGATAATTATCGATCATAAAACAACGAGCGGATATTTAGCATGCGATAATAATTATCGATCGGAATAATTGACTTAAATCCTAACCTCGATAATAATCCATTGTTTACATTTTACTCGTGATATTATGAAATGGCAAATTTTGATGAAATTGCAATGATCGCTATAGCAGAAGTAGTAGACGATGCTGCGGGAGCAGCAGAACAGCGAAGGTTCTACCCTCGTATGAATGCATTGAAACTTTGAGATAGACAATTTGTTAGAATGCTTCGTTTATCAAAAGTATTAATTCGTGAGTTGATTCGAATAGTGTCTCCCTTATAGAGGAGGGAAGTAGATAGTCAGCTATAAATATTGAGACAACAGAAAGTTACCTTCAGTCTAAATAGGCAGGTAAATGAATGTGATTTATAATAAAACATGCTTATATGAATGTTTTAATAAGTCTTGGATTCCTCGCAAGTGGCAGCTATACCAGCTAGACTCAGCTTCCAATATACACGTAGCATTCAGTAAATCATGTTTCAATGTGCCTTGATAAAGTAATTGATGCTTTAAATCAACCAGATATTTTTAAACGATTGATTAGTTAAACAACACAAGAAATACAAGCAGAACAGTTGTCAACGCGACGCGCCCACTGAAATATAGTTATAAGGCCGGCCACTCACGTACAGTTTTAACTGTCAGTTTGAACTGTGCAGTTATAACTGTCAGTTACAACGGTACGTGTGTGGCTATTTTAGTCACAGTTCAACTCCAATTTTTCAACTGTACAGTTTAACTGAGAGAAATGAAATTATTCATATTTTTAACTGAAATGACAAACTGAACTGAGTGTGTGTGGCGGTTTGAACTGGCATATTCCACACTTGTCAGTTTAGTTAGTGTCGACAGCCTGTGCATCAACATGTCGCGTAAACAAAACCAAGTTATTGTTGACTTTATCGAACTATATAGATCGGAACCTTGCTTATGGCAAGTTAAATCTGCTGATTACCATGATCGTGCAAAAAAGGATGCAGCATACAATAAATTGGCAAAGAAGTTGGAGGAATTGGAACCTGGTGCCACAAAACAAACTGTTCTTGCCAAAATAAACAGCCTGAGGTCAGCTTTTCGCAAAGAGCGAAAGAAAGTTGAGGCAACAAAGAAGTCTGGAACATCTGCAGACAGCATTTACAAACCGGTGCTTTGGTACTATGACCTGTTTGATTTTCTACATGATCAAGACACCCCAAGAGCGTCAACTTCAAATCTGGACAGTGAAAGTGAAGAGGTAAGAAAAACACGATATCATTATTGTGCATAAGGTATTTATTTGTTTTTTAATATGTGGTTATCTTGCCATGGGAGTTTGCCATCATTCATGAAATAGGTCATGAAATTATTTCTGATTTTTTTTGCCTCATTACCAATATTTCCAGCACGACGATTAAGTGGAATCATGTTCGATTGAGAACTATCGCAACCGATAGAAATAATAGACCCGTCATGACTATTTTCTTGATACATACAGGTTGCAGGGGCGTATGTACTAGATTGATGTTCAATCAAAAAGTTATGTAAAGCACAAGCAGCCATCACTACCTTCTCTACATTCCGTGGTTCTAAATTAATTGCGGACTGAAAGATACGAAACCGTGAGGCAAGTATCCCAAAAGCGTTTTCGACAGTGTGCCTTGCTCGAGATAATCGATAGTTAAAAATCTCTTTTTCGGCGGAATCTGTGAGTCCTTGCCGAAATGGCTTCAAAATATCCGTTCTGAGAGGAAACGCATCGTCCGCAACGAAGACATACGGAACATTCTTGAAATTGTCGGTAACATCGTCAGGCTGGGGAATATTTAAACTCTCGTTCACCAGTCTTTCAAAAAAAGATGTGTTCTGAAGAACACCTCCATCGGAAATTCGTCCATTTGTTCCAAAATCCACCATTATGAATCGGTATTTTGCGTCAACTATTGCTAGAAGTACCATACTATGTTTGCCTTTGTAGTTATAGTAATAAGATCCAGAGTTAGCAGGTGGAATTATATCAATGTGTTTGCCATCCATGGCACCGATGCAGTGTGGGAAATGCCATCTGTCTGCAAACAAAGTTGCAATCTCCTGCCATGTTTCTTCTGACTTAGGACACTGAAACAAGCAGGACACAATAAATTTAATGTTAAAATAGGTGCGTTTTGAGTTTTTTAGTATTTTAACAATATCGTATTATTTTTTAGGAATCGACTGACACTCCACGTCCAGTTGAACAAGCAGTAAACGATGATGTTGATGGCGCTACATCAGCAACTGAGAATGTTCCAGCAAAACAACAAAGGCCACCACTTTCAAGGCCTGGTTTGAATAAAAAAAGAAAGCTGAATGATGAACTGTCAACAGAAGTGCTGACTACAGTGCGTGACCACTTCAAAGCACCTAGGGAACAATCTGACCGGTATGATCTGCTAGGAAAAACAGTTGCTGTGCGATTGAGAAGTCTAGGAAAACGTCAGGCACTCATTGCGGAAAAAAAAATACTAGACGTGCTATTTGAGACTGAAATGGATTCTCTAATGCCATCGCCAATGGATCATTACAGTTTATCAGGACGGCAACTGCCTAATACCACTCAGACACCGTCAACGGTTATAGGTGCGTCATTCAGAGAAACTCAGAACAACAGAAGTGGTCAATCCCTCTACTCTCACAACTCAGCATCCTCTTATATTAATAATTGTACTCCAAGTACCGCACCGTCACCGTCAAGAGAGACACCTAGCTCATTAACAGCAATTCATTATTCTGAGAACAACTCAGCACCTTCTTATTTAAATAATATGAGTCCAAGTCCCACACTGTCAGAAAGTCATTATTCTCAGAACAGCTCAACATCCTCTTATTTTTCTTCTTTCCGTGATGTATGAAGGAATTAGGCACAAACCATTATTTAACTTTGAATTCTAATTTTAAGTCAATTCTTTGATTCAATTCGATTCCTTTGTACAAATAAAAGCAGTTTTCTAGTAACACATGTTTTAATTATTCTTTCAGAAATTATAAATGAACAAATCTGTACATACCTGCATATACTCCCTCAACACTTTGTAAAGGGCTGCACATGTGTCTGGGATAATTTGTCCGAGTGCTTGAGGAGATATTCTTGTAGAAAATTTCAGACACTCATACGAACGTCCTGTTGCTAAAAATCTCAAGGTTGCAGTCAATCTTTCGTGTGGATATATTGCTTTTCTCATGACTGTATCTTGCTTCTTAATCAAAGGAGAAACCAAGGAAAGTAATTTTTGGTACACTGTTTCAGTCATGCGTAAATAATTGAGAAAATCTAATGGCTCTTCCCTTAATTCTTTTAATAAATTTATGTGGGAAGATGCATTTCGTTTTTGTAGCCACTTCTTGCACCACTGTTTACGCTTTTTCTTTTTTCTTTTTTGTAATAACATTGCAAACAGTAAACCGACCGCGGCCATATCGTCTTCCCCGTTTGAATCCATGGAGAAAACTGAAGGAATGCACAATTGAACTGCACGTCTGTGTACATATCAGTTCACAGTTAAAACTGTCAGTTTTAACTGCACAGTTTTCACTGACAGTTAAAACTGTACGTGAGTGGCCGGCCTAAGGTATATTTCAGTGGACGC
Organism: Chrysolina oricalcia; assembly: GCA_944452925.2. Classification (NCBI taxonomy): domain Eukaryota; kingdom Metazoa; phylum Arthropoda; class Insecta; order Coleoptera; family Chrysomelidae; genus Chrysolina; species Chrysolina oricalcia. Next base: position 32,674,496 of record OX101811.2, on the reverse strand, counting down.
GCCACGTCATGTGATTTAAAAACCTTTAAGCTATTGGTTGAATTAGTGACCCAAGCTAAGACTTCCCCCACACCCTTCGAAACCGACCAACTCTGTAGCGCATTCAGTTCGGGAATAGCGTATCGAACGAGAAGAGTATCACATGCGAATTTTTGGCGATGTAAATATCACGTTCGAAATTTATCGCGCGAACTCAAACATAGGGTCCCTGGGACTTAACACTCCTAAATGGAAAACGCCTATAATGTACAGTACAGAAATCGTAATACACAGAAAAATACTCCATCATATCCACATACCCTTTTTAGGTATGTGATCATATCTTAGATCATATATGATTACGCTAGATACGGTATCATGTACTAATTGTTTGGTATTAGAGGGGTAGCGATAAGAGGGGGTGAAGAGGGCAATAGCGTACTACAGTACAGTGGCGTACGAGATATTTTGGTACAGTGCACAAAATATTTTGTGGTACAGTGTATATTGACAATACTGACGTACTTTTACAACACACATATTTCAATTTCTGTTTTCTAATGAATGATGGATTTCCATATCGGTTACAGTGAAATGAAAATTAAAGAACCGAAAATATTTGGATTCTCGCAAACGCCAGTACCTACGATCTCACAGAATATATATTTGAGAAGTCAATGAAATACTTACCATGGAAGACTATGAAATGATTGTGAATAGGAATAATCAGAGAGGATGGGTAATATAACAGCCTTAAGTATAAATTTTGTAGGCGTTAATGATTATATCCGCAATAATTTATGAAGAAACATGTACATGTATACCTTTAACCTTGGGTTGATCGTGACCGGTCAGTTGAAAAAAGAACTTCGAAACCACTGAGTGATTTCTGTTTGTGGGGTTGCAGTCAATTGTGAGGATGCCAGGGAGAAAGAAAGAAACTCTTTGGTAGGTATTGCGTCAAGCTTTCGGAAATGTTTATTTCTTTCTTCAGGACTTATGTCGTGACGCAATACCAAAGAGTTTCATTCTTACCCCCTGGCATCCTCAAAATTGACTTCAACCCCACAAACAGAAAATCATTCAGTGGTTTCTAAGTTCTACTTTTTTCTATATACCTGTATGTATCATTCATTTAGTACGCCAAATTTAACCAGTAGTACTAGACTTATATTTATGTACTGTTCATCTTGATATTTTTGGAATACCCAGAAGATATTGGGTCCATTGAAAACATTCCATTCAAGTTTTGATCAAATTTTCTCCACAAATTTTATCATGATATCAAGGAGTGCCTTTATTGGTTTCAAATTATCCTTGGAACAATACCTAATTAAAACTGGCAATGAGGTCAATTCAATCAAGAACTCTATAGTTACGTAAACTTGAATACGAGAAAATATTTTTACCAGTCTTTATTATGGCTAATTGAAAATCCCATCGATAATGAACTCGTCATAACAAAAAACAAAATGAAAAGTTGGTAAGTATATCAATACACAAGATATGTCAAAATGTACCGTGGCGTCGTACAGATTGAGTTAAAAAAAAAATGAAAAACTTGCTGATGAAAATTGTTTATTTTTATGAAACATATTTCAAAAACATTAATTCATTCTACATTATTTACAGCCCCAATATCAGTAAGAGTAAAATATATATATATATACATATATATATATATATATATATATATATATATATATATATATATATGAATACTAGGTACTAAATATAAATACCAAATATACAATTAAACAGAAGGCAAGACGATAATAATCCACGAAATAAAATTTTACACTGAACTATACATCAATATGACATATTTGGAATATATTTTTATATATAATATATATAAAAGAAAAAGTTATTGGACATAGCCCTCGAGCAAACCGTAGGATGGGCAACACTAGGCTGCAAGTGAAAACAGAAACAAACGGAGACAAAACAGAAAGCCAACCGTTCATTTGTGGGCTAATAACTTTTTCTTTTTTGTTTTTTCATACAGTTCCCCTCAATAATCCACGTTTTTATATGTATATATATATATATATATATATATATATAATCCTAGAAATCACCGCTAAGTGAAAGATTATTGATCTATGTTTTACTAAAAATGTTGAAAGATGGGTTGATAATATCAGTAAGTTTATTGTCCTTTAGAATAACAATAATTTTGATTTTATCTACCCTTCTTCTCAAGTCCAATTCATTATTGGAAAATTGATAGTTGAGAACATTTTGAGTAAATAGAGGAAAACTTGGTTAGATTGAGATCCATAACATTCAGGTTTTACACCATCGTGAAATTTCATTAGGGTCTTTTGTAGCATAAGACAGTTTTCATTATTATTTATGATATATATTTTCAAATCATCAGCGAAGAGTAAGAAATGCGAATCACTTTTACTTCCATTGATATCATCCACAAACAGATTGAATAGCAAGGGGCCACAGTCTGGTACTCTAGACTGGACTCCCAATTATATTAGAAATATAGTTAATAATTTTCACCCACTGAAATCAACCAGTCAAAAAACTCCTCATCCGGATGAGAAAGTTACCAGTTATACCTTATACCGCCAATTTGGATGTCAATATCAATAACTCGTGAACTCAAGCCTTTCAGAAGTCAGCGTAGATGTACTTGTAACTCATTTCAAAGGCTTTTGATATATCATTCTGGTATAAACTGTTAATTTTCCCTGACTGAAACCACATTGCTGATCTATAATTACATTTTTACACTCGCAAGATAAAAATAATTTGTAACAAGGGAGTCAAATAATTTAGGTATACAAGACTGCAAGCATATATCAGGACAATCATAATGGCTCTGTGAGTACTGTAGGAGATAGATTCGCTTGAACACTGAATAATAAGAGGCCAATTTGCAGTTTCTGTCAATAAAAACTTTATTGTTTTGGTTTCATGAACCAAGATTTCCACTGACTAGTAGCACTCAAATTCGATTGCCCCTAATATTCAAGCTATAATCTCGTAGCAAATTTCAGAATCCTTTTCAATATCTTATCAATTTTTGACTTCTTCTTTCAAATTTCTGACGTTTTTCCGATATGATTTTACTGAGTGTTGATTTCTGAATTTTGCCTTGAGATGTACAAATTTGATAAAACGCATATTGAATCATTTCAATGATCATTTCTAACAAGTACGATCACATACAAGTAATCACTCAGTCTAAACAACGACGGTAGATCAAGTCTGGGCGGCAGCACGCATACCATCACACGTTAAAAGGTAAGGGCTACATCCTCCCTAGCTCGCACAAGTCTCGCGAATACTTCTGAGGGCTGCACACAGGGGTGTAGCCGGTTGATGGAAATAACAATTTTAACAAGAGCAATTCACCTCTATAATTTTTATTCTAAGTATGTTTTCCGATTATGCTGTTTTAAATATGGGTCTGACAAAACTATATTTCTAGTATTCAGGAAATTTTCTAGAATCAAGATAAATATTGAATCATAATTTTACTACACAAAGTTAATTTTTCAGAAAACAGGCAGGTATGCCGTCAGGACCACAAAAAAGACTATTTGCAAAATTCATTTACATATTTACATCAACTCTACAGATTATTCAAATGTTAGTCTTTTTTTAAGATAATAATTCACACAAATAATATTTTCCAAATCTCTTCATAAAGAGAAATGTTTCTTGGGACAAAGTACATTTCATTGATTTTTAAGCAGTATTGTTTTCGTTAACAAGCTTCTTACTCTATGTGTTACATTATCCTTCAACTGGAAAGTTTCATGATGAATACGAATTTTAAAATAATTTTTTAGTATCAACTTTGTAAGATGTAAAGGATGTTCATTCAAGGGATCATTTTCATAAGAGTGCTCATTGCAAAATTCCATCACATGAGTTTTTAGGTTTCTGAGAGAACCACTAACCAAAACATTCAAAATATTAATATTTTTTGAAAATAAATTATTCCGATTTCGATAAATCCGTAGGTAGGTTTCACCTTTTTTACAGATATTGATTACAAATTTGGATGCATTTATCATTTTGCCATAACATTTTCTCTTTTGCAGTAATGAAAAAATCTCTTTGCTTTCCAACATTGATACACATTCTATACAAACTACACATTTTTTTAAACATTTAACAACGAAACCAGATATGTATGATACAATATCTTCAACAAACATTGTTAAATGCCATGAAGGGGAACTTACATAATCATGATCTTGACAACTGTCGAAAATTTCAATGTAATCTTTTGAATCCTCTAAGTTTTCCCCTGTACTACTCTTGGTAACAGAGCTTTCACTAAGAATAGTGGTACTATCCAAAGCAACTGCATTTGCAAAACTACTACCCTTTATTTCTGTGTGAACCAAAAGCCTCTTATAAATGGCCTGGAATTGTTTTGCTGTTGGATTATTATTGAAGCCACCACGACTTCTAACGGCACTGAAAAATACTTCAATATGATCCTGTGAAAATTTATATGTAGGAATATATTTCAAAAGTGGTTCAGTGTTGACATAATATTCATAAAAAGATTCAATACAAATTAGGTAACCGAGAAAACCAGTTTTTCTGTCAGTAAGTAGAATAGAAATTCCATTGAATTCCAGACCTAAAGTATAAGACTTGTATTCATCCAAATATTCAAAGATTTTTTTTGAATTTTTCGGTGACAAACATTTTTGAAAATCATATTCCCTTTCAACTGATGATGGTGAAATTTCATTTGTTGAAAACACTAAACTATTAGGCATTGTTATAGATTCTAGGAGCCAATGGACACAACACATTGAAACTCTATGTAAAAAGCTTCGTAGTGGCTGTTATTCACTCAATTTTATGGCAAGGCAGTGCAGTACACAGATACTTCTTACAATATATTATGCCAGTTTTCATTGTCATCTGCGCTATGGTATACTTAACTGGGGATGTTCAACCAACATGGAGAGAGTTTTTCTTCTACAAAAGTATGCAGTTAGGATTATAGCCAAACTTGCATATAGAGATTCATGTAGATTAGCATTCAAAAACCTGAAAATACTCACCTTGGCGGAAATATATATTTATGAAATATGTATATATGTGTACAAAAATAGGTCATTATTTGCTTCCAATCAAAACATTCATGAGCATGAAACTAGATCCAAGAATCTATTAATGCCAGAAGCACACAGGTCCTCATTTTATCAGAAAAATCTTCAATTTATGGGCTGTAAAGTATTTAATTCACTAACCAAAGATATACAGACATCCCCAAATCTCTTTATTTTCAAACAACGGGTGAAAGAGCTACTACAAGCGAGAATCTGTTATACATTGGAGGAATATTTCAATTGTCCCTGAATTGTAAATGTCTATTTTATCAATTTTATTAATTCTAAGAATTTTTTATTACATGATATTTTAGTTTGTTGACGTTCAGTCTGTATTATGTAATTCTCCACACGTGGCTTTGACGTTTTCTTTTATTATTGTGCTATGTTTACTGTTTGTATTATACATGTACTTTTAAATTGAAGAAATAAATTATTATTATTATTATTATTATTATTATTATTATTATTTTGCAAATTGCGACCTTGAATTAAAAATATCAAAAAGATTATTACCAATTTTACAAAATTCTGCAGTTGCCTCTGCATTCTGAAATTGCTCTAGCTTCAAATCTTTTTCTAGAAACGTTAAGGCGTCTGAGACACTGTTACTGAAAGTTTGGGTCGCAATTTTAACTTTTTGTCTCTCGTTTTTCCACAGAATATGCCGCTTTCTTATTTTGGTAGCAGCATGTAAGCCCTCCGCCTGCTGAAGTTCAACCAAATCTTCAAAATATTTCCAACATATATTTTTCCCATTACCATTGTTTAAAACTTTATATGTACCCAAACAATTTCTCCACAACTTCAACATGTGGCATGAATCAAGAAAAATATATACTGGCTTACATGTAACAGGATGTGGAAAGTATGTAACCAAATTTGTGACATCATGAAAATTAGCACCAAGGCAATGACACATGCGTAAATTGGCTTGTGTTCCATCAAAAGTAATCGATGTGATTGTTACACCTGTTGAATGAATAAGTTTCAAAAGTTCTTTCACTAAACAAGATTTTTCAAACCCTTTCAAACCATTTATGCAAAAATAGCCAACAGGTATTTTCCAGTGACCGTTGATTGCAACCAACATAAAAACAAGAACTTCTTTTGCTTGAGGCAGATCTTCACTTTGTATACCTCTTCCGACATCTATGAATCCAGTAAATTGTGCTCCAGTCCACTCCACTCGCTGCATTATAGCCATTTCATCTAAAACTAAGCTGCACAAAAATTTTTCACCAGATTGTACCTTCAGTCTCAGTATTTTCAATGATTCTTCTGTAAATCCAGGAGATCCATCAATAGAACGATACCATTTTGATATGGTATCTGGATGGGGCAAACAGTTGTTGAATTTTTCTCTAACATACTGATAACTTTTCATTCCGTAAAAGCTCAAAGTTAGAGCAAAGGCTCTGAGCTCTGGTGGATATTGTTTTTTGGAAGGACCACCTACAATTCTCTTCATAATTGCTTTAGAACCTTGAGGAACTGCAGCCTGCAATAAAAATCAAGGCTTTGAATACCTCCTTATATATTGAAATACAGTATTGTAACAAGGTTTTCAGTAGAAAAGTTACAAAATCATTTGAATTTCTGCAATTTTTAAAATTCTTTAAGTTAATTTGGGATGTATTATTCTCAGGTCCAATACGATAATACTCACATCAATAATTGCCTCAGCACTAGTACTGAGAAAGTTGTTTTTCTTGAGATGAATCATTGTTTTTCTGTAAGTAGCCAGTCTTGCTTTCAAACGAGAGATTTGTCTCTTTTGATTGCTGATTACTACTCTTTGATTCATAAGAATATTTTGCGCTTTTTTCCATTTTCTCTTATATGCTTGGGACATATCCACTTTTTTTTTTCAATTTTACTGTTTTCAAAAGAGATTTCCTGTAAAAACATACTAATGAAAATAAAATAATAGGCAGAAACACTAATATATACCTTGTACGTAACCTTCTGTACTCCCTCTCAGTTTCTGAAGCAGTTAAAGTTGATGACGATGCAGGGGAATCATTTGCACAAATCATTTTGAATATTTTCAAAGGAATAGGACTTCCCTCTTCAATTGGTCGTCTGAAAAATGGAATAAGTGAATACTTTTTCATGGATGTGACCTGTGTGTATCAGTAGGTTAACGGATTTTTCTTAGAATATTCTGTAACCTCCAATGAATCCCTATATTAAATATAATGTATCCTCAAATGTACCTCTTGGTTTGTTTTTGTAGTCCACATTCTATTGGCATTTGGTTTTCCTTCTCAAGTTCTGATGCAATTGAAGGGTTGCGTGATATTTCTTCAGATGAAATACTTCCATCAGGGACTGATGACGCAATGGCAGATTTGTTTCTGCAGAGAAGGCACATAGTAACTTGAATATGAAAGAATTGAAAATAAGTTACTCATCATACCTTTCAATAGTCATTGGCTGCAGAACTGAAATAGCAATTGGTATAGCTCCTTTCACAAGTGATCTCTTGCCGGCTGGTGAAGTTCTGATACTTTGTGGAGAGAAGTGATCAGAGCACAAAACTTCATAATAATGTATCTTTTCGGTAATACCCAAAACCTCACACCAACCTTTTTTATGTTCAAGATTCTTTGGAAACCTGCAAAATGAAATAGTTTTCATGACTGCTTTGTAAGAAATATGGCTGTATTTCATGCAATCTGTGAATGAATTTCCGAAAGAAACAGCGATTTATCTAAAAGGTACTTAAGATGCTAACATTGTCGGTGTCATTGGATATCAGCATATCAGCCAAACAATTCAAATTAAAGGATCTATCCATAAATTACTTTTAGTTCCTATTCCGACTTCCTGTCCTATCCAATAGCACGCCTATGGAATACATCCCTATGAAAAGATCTGGCAGAATCCTTCTCAAATTTAACATTACAAACTAAACACGATTTTGGCATTCTGATGAGAAATCGAAGCACTGTTCTTCAAACTAAATTGTCCACAGCAAAAACTCTCAAAACTATAAAAATTTACTCAATAAGATCGTCAAATTCGCAGAAAAAACACAATATCTGACATTTGTCTGATTTGTCATTTGTCAAACTGACGTCGAAATTTGAAATCGACCAATCAAAGGATTAGTACGCTAGACCCCCCCCCCGGACCAGCAAAACAAATAACCTAAGTGCCGTATCTAGCGTAGCATATATGATCTAAGGATCATATCGTCAAAGGATAGAAATCGCAATAGATCATATAGTACAAGACAGAAATGTACAGCGTCATATTGTAAAGTTTCAGAACGTAATCTATCACAATTTACAACTTCATAACGTACTCCATCATAACCACAAAATTTCATAAAATCATTGTATCATAAACACAAAGCATCATAATATCAAACTATCGCAACAGCAATGCATCATAACATCAAACCATCATAATCGTATTCGGTAGAATTAGTAACGCATCATAACGTATTTCATCACAACGTAATACTTCCGAACGTAATGTTTCAGAACGTACTTTTTCATAATCCTATAGTCCATGCGCTTGCTTACACTTTGTGGTGAAAGTTTCATACTAATTGAAGACCTAAAATGAGATCTAACTTCAGAATGAACTAGTGCACATTTTGGAGAAAACCAGTACACCATCGGTGCAACACTGGTGCAAAACTAGTGCAACATTAGTTTTACCTATTATATGATTGATTATGACACTTATGTGTTATTGTGTTCTGAGTTTGCGCAGAGAAGTTGTGAGGGGCCGTAGTCCGCAAAGAGACTAAACTAACAAGGAGGGTTTAATAAGCTCTAGCCAATCAGAATCTTGTAGCATTAACGCGTCATAGCGACGCACTTGGATATGAGTACAGAGTCGAACTCGAACCAAGCAACAAAACTATCAGCAGTAACTCTCATATACCAATTGAGCTAGTCCGTCAGTGTCTATAGAGAACGGCGGCCATGACACGTCCAACAACGTCACATTTCGTCAAAAATGTTCTTTCATCTCTTTCTATTAGTGTCTCCACTGTCTTATGGGGATTAAAGTGATTAAACTCTCCTTGTTAAATAATGTTTAGTCTCCTCGTAGACCGTACTAGTTTTTTTCCAAGTTTTTTCAATTTCTCATTTTCTTGTATTGGCATAATTGGCAAAATGAAGATCGTCTGAGCATGAATAATCTTGTTTGTTTTGTTTTTTGGAATTAAATTGTTACAGTAGGTATATACAGATATATTCGTAGAGGAGAAAGAAAATTGTGAAATCTTCCAGATAATCACATCGGTCATTAAAATATAAATGCCACTTTCATTTCTAAAAAAACTTGATGTTTGATTGAAACTGTTTCCAACAAATACCTAGATATATCGAATTGTGGATGATAGTTTAGCTTTCTATCGCAGATAATTCCTCTTTAATTTCATGAACATTTTAATTTCGGAAAATTCGAAACATGTGTTGTATAAGTAAATAGGTAACTGATTAATTCTCATTATAGAAAATAATTAATGGAACATGTACCTATAAGTAAGTTATTATGTACTTTTAACAACACAAATCGATATGAAAGAAAAAACGGATCAGGTAAAACAAAATTTTATTATTGATTACAGCAAAGTAAAAATGTTGATTGCATTTTTGTTTTTATGGAGAAAATTCACTTCTTGATAAGTTTTTTTGGGTTTGTAACTTACACAGTTTAAAATGAAAATACCTACCTATATCAACGTTGTTTGAAAAAATTACGTACTTTTATTCTTTTTCTGACAGGCAAATTTTGAGAATACGCTAAGTTATTGACAAAATTAATTGATATTTTCTCTATTTGAAACACATTAACTTATCGGGGTAAATTTATTAATTTTTCCTTCTGTACTCTTATAGAATTTCATCTAGATTAACATATTATCAGACTGCGGATGGTTAAAAACCCAAAAAATCACTTCAAAAAGTAAAATCAGGTTCCCATAGCGTAGGCCGTAAAGGTAATAGTGTGTGAATTTTACATTAATCTATATTACTTCAGGTATAGTGATTGTTCTAATGTACATGTAAAATGATTCTGTGAGTAGAAGACAGGATAACTTTTGATCTAATCTCTGTGTTATATTTTTGTGGGTTTGGATTTATTAACAAATTCCTATCTGTACTACACTGAACCGTTGTGTGACTCCGAGCAATGAGAAATATTTATTGCTTGGGAGGTTTATAAGATAAAGCTTAAACAGTTAGCAGAGAAGGTTGGATTTTTATATCCATTCTCATTAGTCAATTACCGTGTCTTCTGTTTTATCGAACATGCCAAAATACTTTCACGCAAATGATTATTCACAGGGGAGATTGCGCAGATCGACAGAGATATAATCAAAGAATTACATTTATGAAATATCCGTGCAAAGGTCCCAAAAGACCAAATCTGCTAAGTGTTTCTTATATAACGAATGGCAAAATCCTCGTTTTAGTTTAAAACTGCTATTTTAAGTAAGAGGCGATCTTCTAGCTGTTTTGTTCAATTCAGTTTTGAACTGAACTTTTACTATTTGAATGCAACCTATCCTCTACTGATGTTGGAACCATACGGGAAACTTTTTTATTAACAGTTTCTCAGAAAATTTCATTCCTGATAAAAAGTTGATGCATTCAATTAGATTACGTAAGCGCATATCGATTATTGCCAGTGGCGTACGGCTAAGCGGGAAACGGCTGATATTAATACTCCATAGTGAATTCACTATGGAGTATTAATATGCAAAATATTGTCGCGACTACGGCTGCACCCTGAGTCGTATAAGCGGTTGTTTCCCTCATACGAAATGCAACTTGGGATGTAGCTAAACATGGTAGCTATGGAAACTCGAGGGTAAACAACGAAACAACTGGGATACGGGGACCGGGAAAGCTATAATAATAATAATAATCGTCTTTATTTCTCAAAACAAAAACAATACAAAAAATCAGTGGCTGATCGCTAGTGGGGCGAGATTTAGCCTAAGCTACTCTTCCATCCAACCCCATAACGATCTTTATCCCGAAGTGTTAGTGCGAACACGCTAAAAAAATTTACAGCCAGTTGAAAAAAAAAGAACAAAAGAAGGAACTGTGAACCAAATGAGGAAAACTCTAAAGGTTACCCAAAAGTTTTTGTCTGAACCATGATTTGAACGCATTTCTGCTAAGGTGTATGACGTCAGGAGGTAAGGAATTGATCAATTTAATGGAGTTGTATGTGAAACCTTTTTGAAAAAGAGCTGTTGAGTGTTGGGGCATTGTTATGGTGTTTTTATTTCTGATGTTGACAGAATGCATTTGCGAACGGGGCATAAGTTTAGTTTTTATATTTTCAGGGCATTCCAACATTACTTTATGCAGATATATATATATATATATATATATATACCAATAACTTCATATATTTTCATATATTGCCCCTCGCTAAATCCATCCTTATATACAGTGACCGCCAAAAAGTATGTACCATATGGGAAACATTTTTATTATTGGAGTATTGGAAAAAATATTCTGGGGAAAAGTTTGTGCATGTCCGATAACCTAAAAATCGATTTTGACACATGTCACGTGATCGCTACAATGGCGGCAAAATGAAAAAAATTGTAATGCAAAGGCAAAAAAGGGGTAAGATGGCAATATATCAAAAAAAGTTATTTGAAAAAGTCACTTAGAATTCAATTTTATACACATAAACGAAGTTTCAAGAGATAATTCAAAAAAATTGAAAATAGCAATTTTTAAAAAATATTTTCCCATCTATTTAAAAATATTATTTTTTTTCTTATGAATAGCTTGACTATACTGAAACATTTGCATTTTAATGATAATGACAAAACTTTCTCATTTTCTCCACACCAGAGGGCACTAAATTAAAAAAATTGGTTTTTGCCAGAACCCTCGCTGGTACATTGGTTCTTATCTAACAGTTATATCAGAATTCCAAGACTATTGTGTTGATATGGTAATCTAGAAACACCATGTTTCCTGATTTTAATCAAGTTTCAATAATAATGCTGTATGAGCGTTTTACTCTGGTGTGGAGAAAATGAGAAAGTTTTGTCATTATCATTAAAATGCAAATGTTTCAGTATAGTCAAGCTATTCATAAGAAAAAAAATAAAATATTTTTAAATAGATGGGAAAATATTTTTAAAAAATTGCTATTTTCAATTTTTTTGAATTATCTCTTGAAACTTCGTTTATGTGTATAAAATTGAATTCTAAGTGACTTTTTCAAATAACTTTTTTTGATATCTTGCCATCTTACCCCTTTTTTTGCCTTTGCATTACAATTTTTTTCATTTTGCCGCCATTCTAGCGATCACATGTCAAAATCGTATTTTAGGTTATCGGACATGCACAAACTTTTCCCCAGAATATTTTTTCCAATACTCCATTAATAAAAATTTTTCGCATATGGTACATACTTTTTGGCGGTCACTGTATATAATACACGGTGTTTCTTAAGTACGTGTAGAAACTTTAGGAGCATGTTGCTGACGTCGAAATAAAAAAAAAAGTTTCCATAAACACATGTCTGCAAGTTATTCGTTTCTAAGATACAGAGTGTCGAAGTTTAATTCTTATATTTGTTTTTTGTTAATAAATTCCAAAATAATTGTGATATTCGAGTAAAGTTTGGTATCTGGGTTGATTTTTCAATGACAAAATCAAATTTTATGTTAATTGTGAAAAAACTAATTCCTAATTGAATTTATTTTAAATTTAAAAATCTTGTCATTCAAAATCACTTGCATCGGTTATTTCAAATCTCAATGACTCGAAAATCTCAATACTCGCAGTAAATAACGAATATTCCCAGATACCAATTACCCAAATATCAAAATTATTTTGAAATTGTTCACAAAAATTAAAATAAGAATTCAACTGTGACACTCTGTATCTCAGAAACGAATAACTTGCGGACATATGTTTATAGGAAATTTTCTACTTATTTTGATGTCAGCAACACACAGGAATATTCCTGTTTTTGGAATATTCCAATACGAATATTCTACCTAGAATATTCTCTATAGAACATTCATAGAATGGTACGTATGGAATATTCGTGGATCATTCCCGATCTGATATTTTCATATTTATGCACCCCTATATTGTGTGAATTGTGTTGCTCTGTTTTCGGTGATTAAGATATATAGTGTAATGATGTCATATAGAACGTAGGTAGGTAGTTTAAAAAAATAAGTATAGTAATAAAGTAGGTTTACTTTGAAAGCACTTATTAGAATCTGATGGCAATTATTTTTTCGAATATTATCAAACTATTATTTATTGGTTATGTATCACCACGCTGGAACAACGCTGTATCAGTTACTTTTTTTTTGGTGTTTTGGCATCGACTGCTATGGTCATTATATAGCCATGTGTTCTTTATAGGCCTTGTTACTAACTCCATACGCCACCTTAGGAGCAGCACTGTTAATTGGAACGCAACAGTGAATCGTGCAGGACTCACCCTAGTCGAGCCACGAGATTTTAATAATTTAATCGATTGAATTAAATTAAAAAATCCCAGCCCAAGCATCAGGGTTCGAACTCCGGACCTTTCGACTCAGAGTCGGACGTTCTAACCACTGCGCCACGCCCCGACATTGTAGCAGTTATTATTTTCATTTTATTCCCAGGAATCCCTACGTCGTCATCAGTCACATTGTCTGAAAGAAAAGGGGGTAAATAGTACGTAGTACAGAGAAGTTCATCAGGGAACGGATTATATCCTTGATACAATATCACAATTGAACTTTCGAGGAAATGATTAAAGAAGATATTTAGTAGTATAGATTAATGTTCTGGCAAATCGCTCAAAAGTAGTTCATTTGCAGCTTGGCAAATCTAGCTCTGAATGTGAAATTGCCACGCCTATATCGATGCGTGGTAGCAGAAGTGTTCAGTACAGTCCGTCAGTTTCATGGTATCTGTCGCATCGCGATGTACAATTATCGTCCGAATACTTTCTCATTGTAAATTCGCGCATATCATACGTTTCTCGACAATCATAGCTAGATTTGCCAAGCTGTACTTCTGTTACCTTGTTACTAATTTTTTTCTTTTCTTTCAGGATTCCCAATTTAGCAGCGGACTGGGTCAATGAAACAGAAGAGAAAGACCTTAATCTTAATTCATTTGGGGTTTGTTTATTAGTTTATTTGAGATTTTTTCAAATATTTCTACAAATGATGGTTTTCAATAATTTGAGTTTTTATAGATTTTGGTAATTTTTCAATAATAGTAATAAACATATTTTGTTCGATTGATAATTTATTTATTTTTTAGAAATTCACGATGAAATACTGGATGTGGAAAAAACTTTTTTATTTCCACTGAGTGTTGGTTTATTTGTTACTAACGTTTGCCGCTTTTACACCAAAGTGAAAGGTGAAAAAGCCGAAACCGGTCCGTAACAAATAAATCAAACCGCAGTAGAAATCAAGACAGAAGTTATTTTTATTCATCTACTATTTCAGTGAATAAATATTTTCCAGAAAGCATTCTGCCTGGATTATTCAGAAAAGGAACTCTAGGAAAATTACTGTTATATTCCATGACTATACCATATATTCCTAGAATATTTCTTTAAGAATATTCCTTGATTATTTTCAACTAATATTCCGGGGATGATATTGGAATATTCCAAATATTCTGGGAATATTTATTTGGAATATTGTAGGAATATTTTGTGTGGAATATCTGCGGAATATCCTGTGAATATTCTAGATATCCATAGAATATTCTGAGGAATTCCCATTCGCATATTCAGGGAATATTCTTCCAATGGTCTAGGATATCCTGGAATATTCCTCGGATATACCAATATTCCAAAAGGAACGTTCTAAGATTATTTATGGAATATCTGGTGCTGTCTGGGTGAATTTTAAATAAGGGACACTCAATAATATAATATGGGATACTTAAAACAACTCTTACCTAAACCAATACTAAGTCCTTTTGTCCTTTTATGGACGACTTCAGCAAAGGCCAAAAACTCCTATAGGAGTCTATTACTAGCTATCTCCTATCATTCCAATTATCATATATTTATAAAATCATAGAAATGTGTTTTTCATTCGGTCAACGATTTAGCGCACCACGCGACTTTGGACAAATTTTAATGTCAACCGCATAATGACAATGAACTCGATCGAATTATTAAATAACAAGAGTGAATGAATCAATGCTTTAACACAATTCAAAGGGCATTCCTGGCATTCAGGACAATATCGAAAACTGTTATCGGTTTGCAATTGAATGATATTCCCAGTTATCCAGTTAAGTCTACCAATTATTACTAATTTTAATAACTAATTAAAGAGTTGGCCTCAATTTTTGATGGGAATTATTCACAATAATTTTTGAGTAGTAAGTTACTGAATAGCATAAATTATGAAAGCAATTACCTGATCTTTAATATGAGTCAAAAAACAGTATTGGAAAGATAATGAAATAAACTCAGAATCCTTGAAAAAATAAAAATTGGTAGACTAAACTGAATAACTGGAAATATCATTCAATTGCAAACTCAAAGGGCATTCCTGGCATTCAGGACAATATCGAAAACTGTTATCAGTTTGCAATTGAATGATATTCCCAGTTATCCAGTTAAGTCTACTAATTATTACTAATTTTAATAATTTTAATAACTAATTAAAGAGTTGGCCTCAATTTTTGATGGGAATTATTCACAATAATTTTTGAGTAGTAAGTTACTGAATAGCATAAATTATGAAAGCAATTACCTGATCTTGAATATGAGTAAAAAAAACAGTATTGAAAAAATAAAAATTGGTAGACTAAACTGGATAACTGGAAATATCATTCAATTGCAAAGTCAAAGGGCATTCCTGGCATTCAGGACAATATCGAAAACTGTTATCGGTTTGCAATTGAATGATATTCCCAGTTATCCAGTTAAGTCTACCAATTATTACTAATTTTAATAACCAATTAAAGAGTTGGCCTCAATTTTTGATGGGAATTATTCACAATAATTTTTGAGTAGTAAGTTACTGAGTAGCATAAATTATGAAAGCAATTACCTGATCTTGAATATGAGTAAAAAAACAGTTTTGGAACCCAGGTAGCAGAGTGACCTAAGAAGACGTCATATTGACGTCGTTTTTTCGCCCATTTTGGTCCACGACGTCTTGGACATATATCTATTTAATAGATATATGGCCTTGGACCAATAAATGACGTATAAAGTACGTCACAATATGTGACTTATAATAAAAGACGTCATTATATTTGACGACCATTAGACGTCATATACAGGTCAAAGGTGGTGAAACCTAAATTTCGAATAAATATCGAGTAACTTACTATATATTTGAGGAGTATTTCAACTTTCGCGCCTAAATAAAACCTGATAAAGAAATATTGCACACATTCAGTTATCCCAGCATTCATCATGAGATGAGGTGTCAACTTTGCGTTTCATGAATTATAGCCGTTGTCTCCATTTCATGTTCGTGTTAATGTCCTTTCTCCATACTCCATGTTGTGTCATATGTCACACGTCACATTTCCCTTTTCCCGCCAGTATACACTAAAATGCACTACACATCGCTCCGACCAATGCTGCTGTTATTAACAATTTTGGGCGAATAGTCGTTAAATCGCTAACAATTTTGTATGGCTATTCTGTCTACGTAAGGTTAGTCAGGGCAGGTTAGGATGGCTAATAATTCACGCATTTTTAACTCAGTTTGCCACCTTCCTGTCTTGTCATTTAAACTTCCCGCCATTACAGTGACGAATCACAGTGCGCTTTTGTCGTGCACTGTGTGAGCAGTAAAATGCACGGCATAAGCGCTCCGACCACAGAACTCATACTTAATAAGTATGAGTTTTCTGTGGCTCCGACCAATGCTGGTGTTATTAACAATTTTGGATGAATAGACATCAAGGCTGTGTCAAGTCACCGGTCGGACAAGGCACGCGCGTTCAGTATGAAGTATGACGATGAGTCGGACCGATCAGATGATTGAAAATGTTGGTCACATACATACAGTTCTAATTAGGTCGTCAAGTCAACCAAATGACCGCGCTGGTCTAATCAAATTGGTCAGACCGGAGACTTGACTCAGCCAAAATGGCAATTTTGTATGGTAACTAGTTCTGTTTATGAAAGGTAGGTCAGGTTAGGTTGGTTAGTAATTCACGCATTTTCAACACAGTTTCCCTTCTTCTTGTCTTGTCATTTAAACTTACCACCAGTACAGTGACCAATCACAGAGCGCTTATGCCGTGCATTTGTCGTCTCAGTCACTCCCACTCGTCAGTCGTCACTCCAGAGTCCGGTCCAGTCTCCACCACATACCTAAAAAGAGTATGTGGTCTCCACTCCACGTGGTCTCCACACAAGAAGACTAAAAACAAGGAGTGTTTGATACCCATAAGACAATGGGGACACTAGTAGAAAGAGATGAAAGAACATTTGTGACGAAATGTCACGTAGTTATACATGTCATGGCCGCCGTTCTCTATAGACAGTGACGGACTAGCTCTTGGTATATGAGAGTTACTGCTGACAGTTTTGTTGCTTGATTCGAGTTCGACTCTGTACTCATACCCAAGTACGTCACTATGACGCGTTGATGATACAAGTTTCTGATTGGCTAGAGCTTATTAAACCCTCCTTGTTTTTAGTCTTCTTGGTCTCCACACACTCCACTCACACCAACACCAGTTATGATCACAGACCTCACATGAGGTCTGTGGTTATGATTTTTACAAACAAAAATGTCTTTATAAACAAATAGTGGCGTTGTATAGTAATTGTAAGAGTTGTAAGTTGTTATATAGAACAGTGAAGTGACAGTGATAAAATTAAAATATTCGCCTTTGATAATGCTGATGCCGTGAATGCGTGAGCCACATAAGCGGTGTGAAGACAGCAGCCAAAAGTCAGCTGCCGATATTTCCGGAGTTACCCGAACTCCAGTGGCGTCGGGGGTATATTTTACAAGACTGTATTTAATCATCGGCAGCCTGGCTGCTGAGCAGCTATATAGTGCTCATTTAGGGTTTGTACCGGGTCTTTGCTTATACAGGGGCGATAAAAACATCATAGGCCGTTGTGGTACTGATTCTATATCCCTCATAACCAGAATTACTGGCACTCCCGTCAGATTTATACAGGGCCAAAAAAAATTTTTTTTCTGGAAAATTCATTTTATTGAAAATTCGCACGGCCATCAACTAGCCATAGGCATGATAGGCCGTTGTGGTACTGATTCTATATCCCCATAGACCAGAATTACTTGCACTCCCGTCAGATTTATACAGGGCCAAAAAAACTTAAAATTTTCTCTGAAAAACTCATTTTCTTGAAAACTCGCATATCCATCAAGCAGCCATAGGCATCATAGGCCGCTGTGGTACTGATTCTATATCTTCCATGGACAGACAGACTTGCACTCCCGTCAGATTTATACACAGCCAAAAAAACTTGAAATTTTCTCTGAAAACTCGCACATCCATCAACTAGCCATAGGCATCGTGGGCCGCTGTGGCACTGATCCTATACCCCCCTTAAACCAGAATTACCTGCACTACCGTCAGATTTATACAGGGCCAAAAAAACTTGAAATTTTCTCTGGAAAATTCATTTTCTTGAAAACTTGCACATCCATCAACTAGCTTTAGGCATCATAGGCCGCTGTGGCACTGATTCTATATCCCCCATAAATCAGAATTACCTGTACCACCGTCAGATATATACAGGGACAAAAAACTTAAAATTTTCTCTGAAAAATTAATTTTCTTGAAAACTCGCACGGCCATCAACTAGCCACATGCATCCTAGGTTGCTGTGGTACTGATTCTATACCCCTCATAGACCAGAATTACTTGCACCCCCGTCAGATTTATACAGGGCCAAAAAAACTTAAAATTTTCTCTGGAAAATTCATTTTATTGAAAACTCGCACATCCGTCAACTAGCCATAGGAATCATAGGTTGCTGTGGTACTGTTTCTATACCCCTCAAAGATCAGAATTACTTGCACCCCCGTCAGATTTATACAGGGCCAGAAAAACTTAAAAAAATTTCTTGAAAATTCATTTTCTTGAAAACTCGCACATCCATCAACTAGCTTTCGGCATCATAGGCCGCTGTGGCACTGATTCTATATCCCTCATAAATTAGAATTACCTGCACCACCATCAGATTTATACAGGGCCAAAAAAACTTAAAATTTTCTCCGGAAAATTCATTTTCTTGAAAACTCGCACATCCATCAACTAGCCATAGGCCGCTGTGGCACTGATACTATATCCCCCTTAAACCAGAATTACCTGCACTACCGTCAGATTTATACAGGGCCAAAAAAACTTGAAATTTTCTCTGGAAAATTCATTTTCTTGAAAACTCGCACATCCATCAACTAGCCATAGGCATCATAGGGGGCTGTGGTACTGATTCCATACCCCTTAAATACCAGAATTACTTGCACCCACGTCAGATTTATACAGGGCCAAAAAAACTTAAAATTTTCTCTGGAAAATTCATTTTCTTGAAAACTCGCACATACATCAACTAGCCATAGGCATCATAGGTTGCTGTGGTACTGATTCTATGGATGATGGATGTGCGAGTTTTCAATAAAATGAATTTTCCAGAGAAAATTTGAAGTTTTTTTGGCCCTGTATAAATCTGACGGTGGTGCAGGTAATTTTGATTTATGGAGGATATATAATCAGTGCCACAGCGGCCTATGATGCCTATGGCTAGTTGATGGATGTGCGATTTTCAATTAAATGAATTTTCCAGAGAAAATTTTAAGTTTTTTTGGCCCTGTATAAATCTGACGGTGGTGCAGGTAATTCTGATTTATGGGGATATACGTTTTCCATCCATTTGATGAACTTGTCATATTCCTTTTCATAGGCATCATTAGATTTTTGCGAGTATTTATGATTTCAAAGTGCACCAATGAAAAAAAATCGCGTAAAGTATTCGTGGATAACTGGTCTTTCAAACACTTTATTTCGAACACTCCGGCTGCGCCGTCGTGCTCGCGCGTGTTTGAAAAACCTTTTTATCCACTTACACTTTAATATTATCCTATTAGATATTTCTGACATAATGTTGGATGACATAAGTAATAAATGAAACAACGTTTCAAAGTGTTTGAATATAATAATTTAATTGAACATTTCATCTAGGTATATAACCAATTAGCCATTAAATATAATTTGCAAGTGGCCTTGACTGACTCAGATACCAGACCCCAGATAATGAAACAAAACTTAATACAAACTTAGTTTCAAATCACTTCAGTTATTAATTTGATTTCCCTTATCGTCCATATTTGAATTTGACTGTTTTACACCTACCAGCCTATTGCTGTATATCCTGTACTATTTGGTAAAGTCTAATTGGGTGTCTGATTTGTAGGACTTCGAGTCCATTTTTTTCGCCCCCTGAGATGTCAAGTCTCCTATGTTCCAGTGCTTCACACATTATGTGGTATCCTGTTTCTGAAAAACTCCCACATAGCCTGCAGTGAGAGTTGTCTTCAGCCCCAATTTGTACAGGTGTTTCTTTGAAGACAAGCATGTCCAGTAAGAAACCCTGTAATAACTGTCAATTGGTTTCTTCCTGAAGCTAGCAACTGATGGGTTTGTTTTTCGCACGGTCCTGCGCGTAGAACGGACATGCGATATTTTTTTTCTTAATTTTGAGTTGTAACTCGAAATTATAGATCAAGCTTCCCCCACAAAATAAAAGACGAAAATGGCTTATACTAATTTTTATAAGATAGTTCGTTAATGAAAACCTCAGATTTTGCCCCAGCAAAATCGCTTCGTGGAATTTTTTAAACAAGCAATAGTGAAAACTAATGTAGAAATTTATAAAACCTACAAAATGGATTTTCATACGACCGGATCGGTGCATTTTCCACTAAGAAAATCCAGGAAAACCTCGAAAAAGAAACCACTTTTAAAAAATTTGCAATTTTTATAAACAAACAATGGACAAACAATATTGCGGGAACTGATATATAAAATATGTGGTTCAACTGTGCGAAAGATGTTTTCTGTCCGATGTGTAGTTTTTGCACAATCGCGTTATAAACAATTCAAGGGCACATCTTGCAAGATGCGCCGATTTAAGGGATATCGTATTCAAATTCTGTAAACGGCATCTGGAAGTAGAGATCTATATCTAAGATTTGTATATTTTGGATTTTAACCTGAGAGGTGAGAAATGTGTTGAAAATGTCACTGAAAGTTGATGAAAACACTTCAAAGTGCGTCCGAAGTCACCCGAAGTCGTACTGATTTAAACTTGAGTTCGGGCGACTTCGGTGCACTTTGAAGCATTAGAGTAACTTCCAGTGACATTTTCAACACATTTCCCATTTGTCAGGTGAAAATCCAAAATATACAAATTGTAGATATTGATGTCTAGTTCCAAATGCCTTTTACAGAATTGGAATAAGATGATTTCCCCTCAAATCGACGCATTTAGAAAGATTTGCCCTTAAATTGTAAAAATTGTAAAATGTTCTAAACGATTCCTTCAATACTTTTTGAGATATTCGCAAAAAAACAAAAAAGTTGTAATTTTTCACTATTTCTTCCACAAAGCGATTTTGCTGGGGCCAAAACCGGGTTTTTCATTTACGAACTATCTTATAAAGAGTACCTAGTATAGGCCGTTTGCGTCTTTCATTTTGTGTGAGCCTCTTATTTTCAACTACAGCTTGGCCTATTGTGTTAATGTCGATTAGCTTAATTTCGAGTTATAAATCGAAAATAGTGTTTTCGACAACTACAATAATTAGTGCTAATTTCGAGTTGCAACACGAAATTAGCGAAGGATGGACATGCAATATTTTTTTATTAATTTCGAGTTATAACTCGAAATTAAGCAAATTTCGAGTTGTAACACGAAATTAACACTAATTTTGAGTTATTGCTCAAAATTAAGCTAATTTCGGGTCGTAACACGAATTTAACGAAGGATGGACATGCAATATTTTTTCCTTAATTAACACTATTTTCGAGTTACAACTCGACTACTCGAAATTAGCGTCAATTTACTTGAATTAACTTACTTTCGAGTTTCGAGTCATAACTCGAAATTAGTCCTAATTTCGTGTTATAACTCGAAATTACCTTAATTTCGTTTTATAACTCGAAATAAGTGTTAATTTAGTGTTAGAACTCGAAATTAAGAAAAAAATATCGCATGTCCGTTTTACGTCTTCGTATGATATACTATTTGTCTGAGTAACATTTGAATCTGGGCTTTGACTTAAGATTTTCTCTCATGTTGAACCTTACAGTGTGTTTCATTTCTCATGGAAACACCCTCGTATTTTCCGTAATTTTTGACGTAGAACCATGAAATTTTCAGGACCGATTGCCGATAAAATGAACTCACTACACGATTGGGGTCATCCTACGTTATATACATATAAAGGGTGGGTCACGGTCGATGGTACCTTAGATGTTTACGAAGAACGGGAAATAGTATCATTCTGAAAATTTGGTTTCTCAAGTAGTTGCTCTTGGTCTATCGATCTAAAATATTTTCAGCAATGCAGCGTTGCCGCTTATACCAGAAAGTAGCAGCATCTTTGTTATTTCAAATGGGTCACCCTGTATATTACCGCATTTTTGAACTTGTCATTCCTTTCTGATCATTTCTGCCTCATACTCCCCTATACCTATCTCTAACGGTTTTTGAGATATTGGTTATTTTCCATATTTTTTATCCAAAACATAGCTCGAATTGAATGTTTATTTCGGCGGTATTTGGATTCTTAGGAAGTTGCAATTTTGCGATTAGTTCATCAAGATCATGTACATTGATTCTGTATAGAGAAGTTTGTTCTGCGTTATATAGGGTCGTTCAAAATTTATGATCTTACTGCTAGATACGAAAAGGGTTGAAAGTGCGTTTTTTTAAATGGAACATCCTGTATATTATGAAATATCCTGAAAGATGACTAAATTCCCTTCGAATTGATATATCATGTTCCTAAACGTAAATAGCCAGAATTCCTAGATAATAGCAATTTTCACTTGTAATCTCCCAAGTGCTTGACTTATTGCCGGAAATTTGTACGAGATAAATTTACGGCAATTAATTCAAGCACGAGGGGGATTCGGTAAGAAAATTTCACACCGAGAAATGAAAATCATCCAACAATTCATAAGAAATAACTAACGATGGTTTCTAGTTACCACCATTATTTCTGCCAAAGGTCGACATTTCCGTGCACCAGCGCCCTCTCTATATGGGGACCCTTGGCACTGTCAAAAGGCATCGTGCATGTCACCACTGAGCTGGCAACAGCAGGGTGGAGTGAAGCACACTTGCCGTCCTCTCCCACATACCTAAAAGTAGGTATGTGTCCTCTCCTTCCTTTCATCCTATCCCCCTGCCGGGCGAAGATGGACTGAAGAAAGAGTAGCTGCTTCGGGTAGAATAATGAATTGTGAATAATAACTTTGATAGAATAAACTTTTATTTATTTATTTATGAGTCGCTAGGTCGATGGTTCAGTCCACGATAAGAACATAACTTTTTTATTTTTTTTGTTCCAAATTTAAACACATTTATTGATGAAAATTTTGTTAAGTATTTTACATATCAATATTTCGGTGGTTATAAATAGTTCAGGTGAAACCATCGTTAGTTATTTCTTATGAATTGTTGGATGATTTTCATTTCTCGGTGTGAAATTTTCTTACCGAATCCCCCTCGTGCTTGAATTAATTGCCGTAAATTTATCTCGTACATGAATTTTCAAAGAAAATTCATGTACTCGAAAAATTTCCGACAATAAGTCAAGCCCTTGGAAGATTACAAGTGAAAATTGCTATTATCTCGGAATTCTGGCTATTTAGGTTTAGGAACATGATCAATTCGAAGGGAATTTAGTCATCTTTCAGGATATTTCATAATATACAGGATGTTGCATTTAAAAAAACGCACTTTCAACCCTTTTCGTATCTAGCAGTAAGATCATAAATTTTGAACGACCCTGTATAACGCAGAACAACTTCTCTATACAGAATCAATGTACATGATCTTGATGAACTAAACGCAAAATTGCAACTTCCTAAGAATCCAAATACCGCAGAAATAAACATTCAATTCGAGCTGTTTTGGATAAAAAATATGGAAAATAACCAATATCTCAAAAACCGTTAGAGATAGGTATATAAACGGCAACGCTGCATTGCTGAAAATATTTTAGATCGATAGACCAAGAGCAACTACTTGTGAAACCAAATATTGAGAATGATCCTATGTCCCGTTCTCCGTAAACGTCTAAGGTACTATCGACCGTGACCCACCCTGTATATCGATCCTGAAAGGTTTTACGTCGAAAATTACGAAAGATACGGGGGCGGTTCCATGAGAAGTGAAACAAATTAGGATTTTTAAGGACTGAACATTTTTCTGGAAACAGGTGTATTAGTAGTAATTTGGGGATTCTGAACACGAATCCAAAGGAATTTCAGGCCAATTTTGCCCTCTAATATAATGTTTCGGAAAAATTAATGGTTCAGTGTATATCACATAGGATGACCTCTTTTGTGCAGTGAGTTCATTTCTAGTGTATCTATCGATCCTGAATTTCATGATTCTACGTCAAAATTTACGGAATATGCGAGGGTGATTCCACGAGAATAAGTGAAACACACTGTATACTTCTTTATACCTAAACAAGACATTCTTTAAAAAAATGCTCAATGAATATGGCCCAGTTCAAGCATGGCTAATATATACAGTTCATGATGAAAAATTGTTCAATTACAGGCTGATACCTCATAGGAAAGCATCTTTTGAACAGAGTGTGTGTAATGGAAAAATCCACGGTTTCCACGGTTTCCACGGCAATTACATTGACTTTTTAATATTAAATGCAGCCTTCAATATTTTTTTGATTTGTCGACTATACAATTTAGAATCATTCTGCTACATGAAATTATGAAGTAAATTATTATCAGTTGGGCATCAGAAATGGAAAAAAGAGTCAGAATTAATGAAAAACTATAATTTGAAAGTATAAGTGTGGTCTTCTACTAAGTATAGATATATCACAATTACTTTTTCCGACGAGCTTGCGTAAAGTAGTACTTTTCCGCACGCATTTGCGTGCGTAAAGTTAAAGTTTTCCGCACCCCGTGCGGATAAGATTTTTTTCCTCCTACCCCTATAGAAAGTACACTTTCCTCCCTCAAACCAGGGAGGAAACTTATACTTTTCCTCCCTAGGGAGGAAAGTACTTTTCCTCCCCCTCATTTCAAGTAAGTTGTAAACGATGAAACTTGTGAATCTATTATAATCAAATTGTTTCCGTAATTCCTAGAACATCTTATATATCCTGTATTCTGGTAAAAAAAACATGAATGTTACTTCTACTCTAGTTCTTTAATAGCTATTTGTGTATTTAGAGCGCAAAGTGATTGATTGTTGCTCGACAAAGAGATTAATCTTTGGAGAACGACAATGACACTTTGTGCTCGAAATACACACATAATTTTTTCTACAAGCGCAGCTCTTAGAAAAAAAATGATTGACACTTCATTCGAATAGGCACATAACATTACTTATGAGAAAATCACTCAATAGCAATCAGAAATGTATAAGCTATCTAAATGTCCAATAATTCAAATCACTAACAAGAAAAAAGTAAAATAACTTTCTTGAAAAAAAAAAAAAAGTTGTAATTGCCAGGAGATGAACCCGGGACCTTCGGATTACAAGCCCAAGACGCTAGCCATTGCACCACCGCAGATTCTCAGATACACATGACTGTATTGTCTATACTTTCCATCAAGTAAGAATAGGTCTATTTGCAAACAAAGTCACAAAAAGGTTTTATTGAGTGGGTAGGAGGATAAATCATATGCATTACATGGGAGTAAAGTGCCTTTTCCTCTCTTGGATGTTTACTGCCCGACGCGACATCCTGCGGGAGGAAAAGTGGCACTTTCCTCCCTAGTAATACAAATAGCTATTTTCCGTACTGAGCGCGGAAAAGTAAAACTAGTAAAAAATTTCACTGGTATGGAAAATTTATATTTATTTTAGTTGCTGTAGACTATTTTATGCAATATGAGAAGCTGTTGCAAGTGTATTCCCCTTTACCTGTCAATCGTATTTCCCGATATTTGTAATTCAGCTTAAAACACAAGAAATTTTTTTAAAATACCTTGTATAATGATAAATGAATATATATAATATTGTCAAGCAACAATAAGTGCAGTTATCAACTTTGACATATGATGTCAGATTTTTCCTCAGTTTCTGTCAGCAAGAATCTACAAAAACAGACACTTTTGTATTCATCAAATCATAAGAAAGTTGCTCTTTCATTACGTATAAATATTACTAACAAATAATTAAATTTTTTAGTGTTATGTAATTGTTTGTTGTATGGTTCTTTCTATCAAGTTTAAATAAAAATTATTCAATAAGTTTAATTTTTTTTATATTCGTTGCTATCTGATATGAAGCTCTTAGGAAAAATTTTGTTCCTAATACGTGCGCAAAGTGCCTTTTCCGCACACAAAAACTTATACGAACTGCGCTTCGTTCGCCTAACTGTATTTCCGTGCGGAAAAGTAACACTTTGCGCACTTGTGAAGCCCAGTTGCTTCAAAACTTACCGGAAAACCGATAGTTACCGGACCATACCCTGCATAGGTTGGTGTTGATATTTCTGAAAAACTAATTTGTTCATCTCAAATTAGAGTTATCAAATGTCTTTTTGAAAGAAATATTTTGAAGAAGAGGTTTCTTCTGTCATCAAACTATTGTTGGTCCCATTTATTTTTTGCATTAATTTGGACCTATTTTTCATTTTCCAATGCCAACCCTATTTTCAGAAAGACAACATTAATTACATAAAGACCGTTTGTTTTCGTGAAATCCATAGAACAAGCTCTTGAAGTAGAAAACAAAATATTTCATATCTGGTGGGGAAATAAAGTAGTTAACATAGATGAAGGTATCCCTAAGAATGTTTTTTTTTGAAAAGTACCGACACTAAACATAAGTAGTCAAAAATAGACCTGAAAATGACTATCATAACAAATCAAATTAGGTATTCATTGCAAGAAATATATTACTTATAGGTAACATTAGCCAAGTTTAGTACTTTGATCAGAGATGTAACAGTAAGGAACACAAGCAGAATGTTAGACCCTTAAATTTGGAGTAAATAAGTAGAGTTGAGTAATAATTATTAAGTAGGAAATGCTTTCTTCAAATAAGAAGGTATTCACATTTTTTCAACTCAACCATGTTCCAATACCTTTACCAAATTTATTGTATTTGTTCTAGGATTGAAAATTAGTAACACTTTTCATGGCAAGATTACATCAGAACCATTGCTAAATCACCACAAAAACTTGGCTTTCTATTTTTGTCAATGTTGATTGCCCATGTTCCGATCAGCAACACGTTTTCTTGGGAAAACTTGGTTTTTGGTTTTGTGCCATGTGATCTAGAATACCGTCTTCATATATGGAGTTCCTGAGGATTTTATTCAGCAAAGATGAATTTTTCTAGTACACTGAAGAGAATGTGGTATTCAGTAAATCTTTTACAGATATTTTTGTGGGTGGTGCTCTTCTGAAATATCTTCTATTTTTCTGTTGTTCTACCCTGCAGTTTAATTGAGAATTATTTTTTAACTATTTTTTTTCTTTCCGAGGACTTAATCTTTCAATGAAAGTCAAGAGATTGGAACTTATTGCCTAAGGAGATATCCCCCAAAGCTTAAAACTTAAAAATAACTAACTCCTTTTTCTTGGGTCACATGATGTTCTTAAAATTAATTACAAGACAAAATAATGTTTGAGACCACACATTTTGAGTAAACCAAACCAATTGTGACCCCACATATTTCACATCAATCTGCATTATACTAATAACAGAAACTTGGCTATTAGACCTATCCATCTAAAATATTCAATATTTAGCATATTAATATCAAATATTATAGGATAATTTGTACTTATCTACAATAATTAATAAATTAAATTGAGAAAACTCAAAAGATTTTTGTATTCTACTATTTTATTACATTTTGAAAGGTGATTATTCGTGAATGAGGTATAGGTACACCAATTCAATCTTTCTGGTTTCTACTTCAAATTGAAATGTTTTCTTTGCAGAACTTGAGCTAATCCTGATATGAACCCCTTGTGCATATTTAGGATTATAAATACATTCAAACCTACACTGATTTTCTGCCACCTAGTCTTCAAGTTTACATATAACAGTTTGAGAAGTTTCAGAAGTAATACAAATTTCTTTTGCATCACTAGCACCTTGGCCACTGTCACTAATTTCACAAAAACCTGACATTTTTGTGGAATCCCTGCTACTAGAATCACTACAAACATCAGCATTTGTGTTGCCAATAGCTACACAATTCTTGAGATCCTTGAGGAATACTGCTCCTTCAAAGAACCCATCAACCAGCTTTTTAAGTTTTTTGGTATGTACTTTGGAATGAATATGAAGTTGCTGTTTCAGTTTGAATCCTTTGCTACAAATTTCACATTCAAAAGGTCTTTCGTCGCTATGAACTTTCGAATGGAATTGTAATTGTTGCTTAAGTTTGAAAGCTTTACCACAAAACTCACACTCAAAAGGTCTCAAATCATTATGGACTAGAAAATGAATCTGCAGTTGTTGTTTAAATTTGAAGGCCTTTTCACAATATAAACATTTGAATGGTCTCACATCTGAATGTGTTTTTGAATGGTTATCCAACTGTTGTTTGAGTTTGAATGCTTTGTTGCAAATTTCACAGCTAAAAGGTTTGAAATCTTCGTGAACTTTCGAATGAATCTGTAGTTGTTGTTTCAGCTTAAAAGCTTTTGCACATATGCCACAACTGAATGGTTTTAAATCTTGGTGCACAAAGGAATGTGTGTGTAGCTGCTGTTTCGTCTTGAAGCCCTTGGCACAAATTTCACAAATGAACTGTTTAATTTCATCATCGTTTTCCGTTTGGGTTTTTTTTGGTCGACCTCTCAATTTTTTATGCGTTTCAAAGTGTGACTGAAACTCATTTACATTTCCACAATAACAATTACATACTGGGCATTTGAAGTTGTTATTTGAGTGGACGGTAATATGAGAAGCAACATGACTTTCAACTTTTTCTCTGCTTTTGAAATTCCTTTTGCACATTGGGCATTTATATTTGAGGATTTTGTTGTTTGTTTCTATGAAGGAGGCTTCGAAAACACCTCCGGATGGTGATGGAGTGTTCAGTTCAATTTCCAAATATGAATTGAGTGGTTCGGGATCGAGATCTTGATATTCTTGAATATCTGTTTCTATTTCCTGCTTTACGAACACTTCTTCTATGTTTTCTAAGTCCATTCTGGTTTTTAACCCCAATAATTGTATAAATTATTATATCAAACATCACTTTTACAGATTATAATTATAAATGTCAACAATGTTGACATTGTTGAACGACGACAACCGTCAACTGTCGAACTGTCCTATCAGGCTGTCACTCAGTAGCTGTTTTTTGTCGTATCACTTTTTAAAAATTATTTGGCTGTTTTAAAAACTTTTCATTTTAGCGTTGACACAGTGACGTCATAGAGAGAATGTTTTAAAACGAAATGCACCATTTTGAAGGCATAGTCAAATCTATGACGTAAAATTGGAATGTTTTTAACCATCAACCACTGAACGTCGGAGGACGAACGTATTTACTGAACCAGGGTCAAAGTGACCCTATTATTTGAATATTTTTTTTTTATAAATACCTAATATCGATATTTAACAATTTGAGCTAGTTTACAATGCTAAGTAGTATATTTTCCAATGTTACGAAACTCCACTTTGTTCAAAATAAAATGTATAATATTTTTCAAAAAAGTTATAAAAAGCAATGCGTGATATAAAAATTGCCAAAATTAAAGTTTAACATTTCAATAACCATTGTTTTGGTAATATATGAAAAGTAAACATGTAAGGCATATGAAAAATTATAGATTTTTTAAAAATTATTAATTGAAAAAAAAAAAGTGCAATGGCTGTCCTGAAGTCATCAGATCAGATCATTGCAACTGCAATCTTAAAGTTAAATTTTTTAATGAAAACTTGAGAAAAATGAGAGACTTTCTCTCGATCCTAAATACAATTTCGAAAAGTTCGAATGATAATTTCTACAAAAATTTCTACAATAAGTTCAAATCGAGATACAATCAAGAGATAAAAAAAAGCAAAGCAGAAGCTTATAATCAGTTGATATCGAATTCTGACAATTTAGCTAAAACATGCTGGAATTTGATAAACACGGAAAGCAATCGAGGTAAAAAAAAGATAATGAAAGATGTGACTATAACCCCCGACGAGTTCAATGATTTTTTTATAAATATTTCAAATCATATTATAAGTTCACTACCTGATTGCGATCAGAATGCAATAAATTTTCTTGACCCACTGAATTCTCCTAAAGACTCGCTTTTTCTCCATCCAATAACTGAAAGTGAAGTTCCTGATGCCATTCTAAAACTGAAAAATTCATCTTGTCCTGATATGTACGGAATGACGAGTAAAATAATAAAAAGCACTTGTTTTTTTCTTCTAGAACCTTTGACTATTCTCTTCAATCATTGTATCTCCAATGGTAAATTCCCTGATGAGTTCAAGCTAAGTAAAGTGATACCTATATTTAAAAAAGGTGACAAAAATACCATTGATAATTACCGACCAATATCGATAATACCAATTTTCGGTAAAATTTTTGAAATTATTCTAAAAAGCCGCTTAATTTCGTTCTTTACTATACATAAAACGCTACATGTAGGTCAGTTCGGCTTCAGACAGAACTGTTCCACTGTTCAAGCGATACAAAGACTTGTGGCTGACATAGTCGAGGGTTTTGAGGCTGGTCTACATACGGTGGTATCTATGTGTGACCTGAGCAAAGCCTTCGACTGTGTCTCTCACACAGTGCTATTAGATAAACTACAATTTTACGGTATACGCGGTACCTCATGGGAATTATTCAAATCATACCTGAATGGTAGGAGACAAGCTGTACTTATAGACAACAGCTATTCTGAAATCGAGAACATTCATTATGGGGTACCTCAAGGTTCTATCCTTGGTCCACTTTTATTCATCGTCTATATAAATGACATATTTCATTACATGTGTCCAACCAAATGCATTTGTTATGCAGATGATTGCTCCCTTTATGCATCTGATAAGAAACTAGATTACTTGGAAGAAACTTCACAGGATTTTTCAAGAAAAGCCGAAACATGGTTCGTTTCTAATTGCTTGAAACTCAATAAAAACAAAACTCAAAATATTGTTTTCTCAACCAACAATACGATTGCCAACAGCTCAGAAGTTAAATTACTTGGAATTGTTATGGATGACAAATTAAAATGGTCAGCTCATATTGAGCACCTGAGTAAAAGGTTGAACTCAACTCTCTTCATTTTGCGGAAACTCAGCAGATTTGCTAACCTTACAGTTTTGAAAACAGCCTACTTTGGCTTATTTCACTCCCACATTAATTACGGTATAACTCTATGGGGAAACGCTGTAGACTCTGTGAGAATCTTCAGACTCCAGAAACGAGCTTTAAGAATAATATCTAAAGCCAATTTTAGAGACAGCTGCCGCCCCATATTTGAAAACCTAGAAATACTCACCTTACCATGTATTTACATTCTCAATTGTTTGTTGGATATTCATAGAAATAAAGAAAAACTTCAAAGTAGAAATTCATTTCACAATTATAGCACAAGAAATTGTAATTTGATTCGACCTACTAGACATCGTTTATTGACTTCTGAACGCAATACCTTAGACGTAAAGTTATATAATAAATTGCCAGTGTACATTAGGGAATTACCCACTCATAAGTTCAAGATACTAATTCGAAGATATTTGCTGTCGCAGTGCTTCTACTCGGAGGGGGAGTATTTGGAGGCTGGTGTGAGTTCATGGGAAACTACAGATAAGTCATAATATATATGTGTATATATATCACTGCAACACAAGCCATTGAGGAGCACTCTTTACCTAATTTAAAATTATATATATATATTTTTTTAACTTTAAAATTTTAAATTATAAACTGCAGTATTGTAGTATTGTATTGTTTTGAACAAATTTTTTTAATGTATTATGCTATGTCCTGGACCTACCACAAATGGATTTACTGTTCTGTAATGTGGCTGAATAAACTACTTTTCCTGAGATTCATTCATTTTCTTGTCCACATCTCTGTTTGAATACTCCATCCACTGAAGAAGTGAGTCTTCATAGTCTGGGTCTGTAAACTTTATTGTTTATGATGAACCAGCCATAATACTTTCGACAAATGCCCTCAAAGAAAGAGCGGAAAAGAAAACGTATTTACCGTACCGGGGCCAAATTGACCCTGTAACGCTTTCGATATTTTCATACGGAATAGAACACCAAAATACACCTTAAACGTCTATTCAGCAACCGACGGGAAGGTACTGAGACGACCAAATGAAAAGATTGTACATGCAGCGCACAGTCAGCAAATTAAAATTGTACAGGGTCAAATTGACCCTGGTTCAGCCATTGAGGGTTAAAATAGTATTGAATACGGTTCAACGACAAAAACAGCTTATAAGTATGTCCCACCCAAAGAGATTAAACTAACAAGGAGGGTTAAATAAGCTCTAGCCAATCAGAATCTTATAGCATCAACGCGTCATTGTGACGTACTTGGATATGAGTACAGAGTCGAACTCGAACCAAGCAACAAAACTGTCAGCAGTAACTCTCATATACCAAGAGCTAGTCCGTCACTGTCTATAGAGAACGGCGGCCATGACACGTCCTACTACGTCACAATTCGTCACAAATGTTCTTTCATCTCTTTCTACTAGTGTCCCCATTGTCTTATGGGGATTAAACTCCAAGAGACTAAACTCATTAATTTCAGGTGGTGATTCCTTGTCGTATTTTATGAAAAAAAGTTCATATAAAACGTTTGTGTCCTAACTTGCCTTTTTTCAAGTGACGGAGTGTCATAAAGTTAATGTTAATAAAAATTATTTAATAATTACTCAAAAGTCTTTTCGCCGATTTTCACGAAATTTGGTGTTTATTAGCAGTTACAAAGGGCTTGTTTTCATGAGGTTAGATTTCAAATAATAAGTAGCGAAGTTATTGATAATTATGGTGAAAAACATTGTGCGCCACTGTTTTTCTGTCAGTTTCATATTTTTACATTTAAAAATACAACTCTCATTTATAATGCCGTGAATTTGAAATGGCAAGACTTTATCAATCCATAGATTTCCTTAATTAATGTATTTCTACCTGAACTCCTTTATTAGTTTCGTCGTTGATGTACAGGTTGTGTTCCTGGGCCTTTTATTGTCAGCTGTTTCTATCAAAACTTAACAAAACATTCGTGCATAAAATTAAAAAGAATTCCAAGAAAATATGGAGAATCTGAAGAAAAAAAAGATCATTCACATGACTTTTTGATGGTGCGTAACCACCATTCCTACGACACTGACTTTGATTTGACAAAGTTTAGCTATTTCAAATTCATGGCATTATAAGAAAGTTGTATTTTTAATTATTCATTGTGAAAAAATATGAAACTTAGAGAAAAACAGTGGAGTACAATGATTTTTACTATAAATATCAATCAAGTAACCACCTGCCACTTGTGATTTGAAAAATAATTTCATGCAAACAATTAAGCCCCTTGTAACTGCTAATAAACACACCAGGTTTCATGAAAATCGGCGAAAAGACTTTTGAGTAATTAATAAATCACCGAATTTCTTTAAAACTTTCGACACTCTGTCACTTGAAAAAAAAAGCCAGTTAGGACATACGTTTATTTGAACTTTTTTTCATAAAATATGACAGGGAATCACCACCTGAAATTGATGACAGCATTTAGCTTACACCCTGTATATAAAAAAGTATATGTCCGATTCACGAGTTAATTCATGTTATTAGCTCACTTAGACTCCTCATACTGTGTACAATATGACTACGCGAACCTGGCACGTTATGTTTAAAAATTGCATATTCAGTATAGTTTTTGACATGGTATAACCGTGTTTCCATTGCAGTAAACTAGGAATCATTTTTCCTCAAGTGGAAAATAGTAAATGTGTTGTTATGTCAAAAACTACATCAAATAAGCATTTTTTTAAAATAACCTGCCAGGTTTGCGTTGTGATTTTGTTTTCAGTATGAAGAGTGTATGTAAACTAATAAAATGAATTAACTCGTGAATCGGGCAAATATGTTTTTTCTCAGAGGTACTGTACCAATATTTTAATTTTGAACTGAAGTCAAAGGAAGGGTTATTAAAGGTTGCATAACAAAAATTATAATCTATGAAGTTTTGTACCTGCGGCACTCGAAATACTGATGCTACAATGCTGTGAAATGGTTGAAAATTGCTTGCAGCTATGACTAAAAACGGTCGAGCCCGTGTAAGTGGTCGAGTAGTAGGAGTGAGCGGTAGATGAGGGGAAATATTATAATAAAGAGGTTGCGTCATAATACGGTTCCCCTCATTTCACGGTCACTCCTACTCGATCGCCTACGCGGGCTCAGTCGTTATTAGTCATGTTTGCAAGCATTTGTCACCTATTTCGCGGCATTGTATCAGGAAATGAGAATATACGTTTTGTAGTGCAATACTTTTACTTTCAAAATCTAAGAAATTGAAATCGGACTATCACTAGAGCCATCCAGTCAGGCTGAAAAAAAAATCATTTTGCAATTATGGCAAAACTAATGGCCCGGGAGTACCTGCTTTGTGAGCAAATAATGAACACATAATTCACCACTTTCATGAACAGGGCCATTCCTACAACTTGAAAAATAGCGGATTAACGAATTTTAAAAAATGCCGAATTTTTCGGTTTTTCCTGTTTTTCTCCGTTACTAATGATCCGATCGAGTCGCACAAAAACTCATTTTGTTTGTATTTTATTAACTACAATTCTTTTTATTGAAGCAACCAGATTGCTGTATTCGTTTTTATTTTATAAGCAAAACACTTGAGATAACACCTTTTTTATATTTAAATGTTTATAACAAATTAATAACTTACAGTTGCGAGTTCAAAACATTACATGTGACGGCACAGTCGGTTTTCTACTACTATTTTTGTTAAGAAAAAATCCTCTATTGGTTTGGTGTACAGTTGACAGTTCTGAAGCTGACGTACCCCACTCTCTCATTTTTATTGCATTTCATAACAGTACAATACAAAGGCATGATCATTTACGTATTAATCATTAACCAAAGTGACTAACTAGCAACTTCTGGTTCTCTGGCGAGCAGGAGCAAATCGAACTATGCAAGCACTGCATACTGCGAAGTGGTTGCAGTTCATAAATATGAACTGCCTAGGTCTACTTAGACATACTACGCACCTAGCGCTCCTTGCCATTTCACTTTCATCTGAAAACAATGATAACAATTACACAGCAAAATTTTCGTTAGAACCGATGTAAGAGAAGGGCTTTTCCACGAGATATTTTCTCAACATCAAGTACATTTTTACACCAATTTTAATTCAACCCAATGAAAAGAGGGGATGTGATGTGAAATGAAACATGTTATCATCATGAGTTTTATGTCGTGCATTTCGATAACCAAGTTATCCTCATCAGTAGGCATTACTAAACTCAACATCGAATGACGCCATGCACAAGCATCCAATATCTTATCTTCAATAGCTTTTAACAATGGAAATAATTGTAAAAACGCTTCATCAGTGCAACACAAATCAGTTCTTCTGATTCTAACTGGATTTAAAACGATATACAGCCTATTCTATATTAGGTAGGCACCATTGCCAACTCCGTAACTATTGAAGTTGCGAATTCTGTTAAATGGGCAAACTAGTGCATTTTTTCAATGCTGAAGATAAGAAAAAAAATTTACAAACGTTTTCAAAATATTTCATAATATATTATTTATCATGTATTTCGATTCATGATCACATTCTTAACAAAGAGCTACTTACTGGGTATGACTTTTCTTCCTAAAGTTGATAAAGAGAAAGTTATTAGGATAAAATAGTTTTCTTATTCGAACGGTAACCTGTAGAATTGATATGAGCAATCAAGTCGTCAACATCGCTGATAATACCATCATGAAGTCAAATATTCAAGTTTCATATTAATAAACCTCGTTCACCAGAGATGACAGCCCACGATTTCTAAATTTGGGATGTTCTCCGAAATGACTTTTACGAAATCAAACACATAATAATGTGAAATAATATGAAAATTTCATGAGAACCGTGTTATTGACGGACTGTATTGAATAAAATGAAAATCATTTGTAAAAATTCGAAATACTCTACTCTTTACTCAATCAATTCTGCTAAGATGGGTATGTTGACTATGAGGTGACTCTCTGGCAGAAAACAACTACTTCCTGGCTAACACCATAAAATGGTCATTGAACTATCTCGTCAGATAAACGTGTAACGTTCCACAAAGAGGACCTCATTGCGAGTGTTTCATCTAAAAGTATTGTATAAACGGGACCAGCGACCGAGCTAGGATTTGAACCCTCGCCCTCGGTTGATTATAGAAGAACGTGGTTTAAACTAGTTGGGAATAAGCAACGTTAATTCTTCTATTCTTCTATAAATACCTATTTGTTAATGATGAGTATATGTAACTATAGAAATATGTATACCCATTTCTATGTTTGTAACGTACCAAATTCAAGATAGGCACTGATGTGGTATGACAGAAAGAACAGATTTTAAACAAAAGCAAAATTTGGAAGACATTATACATGGTGACCTAGGGTTAAACCGCAAAACGTTTAGTGAAGTAGGTAAGTATATTGAAATAAGATTTTTATTATCGTAAATACGGATGTCAAATTTTATGAAAATCAGCCAACAAGTTTTTGAGTAATGAATAAAAACTGATTTTTCCTAAAATATTTGACACCGTGTATCTCGGAAACGAAGCAAGTTCGGACACATGGAAAAATCTTATTTATTTTCACGTAAAAAACAATTCTGTACGTTTGGCGGTTCAACCTTGGATCACCCTGTATATTCTTTTATTCGTTTTTGGGCTTACATTATTCTGCACACTGAATTTAATGTACTTTTCTGCTTAGTTATCATATATTTCAAAGCTTTATCACTTTTCTCCAGTCGGTTGAAAAAAATGAGAACAAATATATATCCCTTCATTATAGAATAAGAAATCCTACTGATGAAGATGAACTTGGTACTTGAAATACGCATCTAGGAATACATGTGTGTGATGAAGAGGAAACATGTCATTTTTTCTCATATGCATACCGTGTGTCACAGATTCATGGTATACCCCCCTTTCCTCCTTTGTTTCTCTGGATATGTTTCTGAAATATGGAACATATTGACGGCATTTTGTGACATATTTGTAAAATAAATTCATTTTCTGATTTTTCCAGATTATGTGGAATCCAACGTTGTGAGTGGGTTTGATGTTGTTATCTCTAATGACTACGGATATATCGCCATTTATTTTATCCATAAGCTCAGTATCGAGTGGGAGAGTTGGATGAACCTACCAGAAAAAGTTTCTTTCTTCTACTTATCAAGCTTATGGATAAAATAAATGGCAATATTTTCGAAGTCATTGGAGATAACACCATCAAACCTGGTATCGTTGGATTCCTCATGATCATCCCTGACCGATCTTGTAATAAAATATACAGGATGTCACATTTGAAAATCGAATGTTGATGTCATTTCCAAAAAACCGGAAGTATAATTTGTTTTACAAATATGACAACAAGTATTAGTGAGCATATCAATGTTCCAAATTGTCCCATGAGTCTGTGTCACACTATTACAGTTTTGTAAGGCAAGACGCGCACTGAAGTGGTAACCAAATGGCGTGGCGAGCAAGTGGCAGGTGGAATCGCTGTAGCCTATGTAAACAAATGTAGTCACGCGTATCAAAGTGGAGTAGGAGTGACTTGTTTTTTTTTTCAAGTGGCGTGGTACTAGTCTGGCGTCACTTTATATCCATTGCAACTGCGTTCTTTTTTGGGAGAAACATACTTTCTGCAGTTTGTATCCATTTTTGTAGTATGGTTCGTACTTTTCTCAGTAATTTATGAAATGTCAGCTTCTTCATTCTCTAAGAAAGTTTAAATTTTTCATCATCAATCAATTCCTTTTTATAAACGTTGAATATACTAAATTTTCTATTTTTCTGCCATAGTGGATGAACCAATTTTTTTCTTCTTTCCCTGGTTTTCAGCATTTATATTCGCAAGTTGTAGAAATGAAAGAGCATCTTCGTCCTCCGAGACTGACATTTCTCTAACTGATGAAGTGGTGACACCATACGTTGTTTGCCATTCCAGTGCGCGTTAAACCACTTTCATACCACTTCGCTGTCATTCCACTGCCACACCACTTGTTTACCATCTCTATGCCACGCACTATTCCGATATCTCATCACTGCCACATCACTTCAGTGCCCGCCTTGGCTAAGAAGAAATAGAAGTTACCGTATGAAAGTGGTCATGAAATACACGATTTAAAGTAGCTAGCTTAGCTTGAAATATGTACTTCCTATGAGGTCGTCATTTTGTATAATTTTGACCTGATATATTAAAATGCACGCATACTTATGAGAACAACTGCAGAACAGTGTGGAACTATATGAAGTATACAGTGTGTCCCAAAAAGTATGCAACAAATAGAAAATAAATTATTCGTGATAAAAGTTGGTGCTTATCGAGAAACTCACAATGGATGATTGTAAAGTTATGTTCAGTTCTTGGTTTGCGAAATTTTTTTTCTTTATTTTCGAATCATCATGAAGGATAAAAATAATATTAAAAATACAGAATAATTCCTCATTCAATTGATTTATTACAGTTATTTTTTTTTTTCATTTACATCCTTCACCTTATCATCCTAACATTCAAATAATTTTTGATGATATGTTCTCTAGTTATTGAAACATTAGCTTTATTCCATGACTTTATACCAATATCTAAGAGATACATTGCTTTTAATATTTTATTTTTTATCAACGTTGTTGCAAGAGAACTAAACATTGTAGCATTTTGAAGAAAATCTGAATATTAGTGGTTCACGGAATGACAATGAAATACTCACCAAGAAACTTTATTCTTGATAACTCTTAAAAAATCAAAAACCAAAGACTTTTTATGCCTACCATATATGAAAATGAATCATATCAACCCTGAAAATATGACAAAAACGTAACGTTTATCGGCCTTGGGCTACAACACGATTTTGTTGTTTTTCACTATCTAGACACCCGTGATCTGACTAGGGGTCGATAATGAGATTTTTTATGTAAAAAAATCAATTTCAAGTTTTCGTAAGTAAAATTACACCCTACTGTCAATACATTTTGACAGTCACATAAAAATGTAAACATTTTTCAGACACTCGCAGATTATATGAAAAATAAGTAATATGAGGACATCCTGATATGTAATAAAAGTATTGTTTCTATTTTATCATCACTTATCGTCATTAAGGTAAAACGGAATCTTATCTATGTAGGATGATACTCAATTTTTAGTTTTAACTAATATGTGAATGTAACTAAATTAAGAATCAATTCGCATAACTCATATACTAGGTTAGTCGATGTGTTATATAAAATCAACCGTGATACCTTCAATACTTCATTGATTCTTAAATTAGTTTACTAAATTGAAAGAAAAAATAGACTCCATTATACAGGGTGAGCTATGACCACCTTCCGAAAGTTATACAGTGTGCTCGTGAACGCACGTGGAAATGCAAAATGAGGGTTTCTCTGTTCCTCTGTCTTGATCAAACTGAAGCTGGATATTTGAAAAGAAGTTTTATTATCATGACACCAATAAGAGGTTGCAAAATTAATGATTTACAATAAATTACGTGAAAATTCACTTCTGGAATGCAAGAGTGATTTTCAATTATGAAAATAAATGTTGAATGGTGATTAAATGAAAATGTTTCGAGAATTTTCAAAGTGACGACGATCGGCGACAACTCTGCAAAATTGTAGAAAAAAAAAATCATCACTTAGTTTACCTATGTTATCTCCCGATGAATCCAGATTTTCTTGTCGGTTGTCTGGAGATCCAGTAACTATTTTGAAAAAGGAAACAGACAAATTAGTTAAGCAAAACTTAAATATCAATTCAATCAACAAACCTATAGTTTCAAACTCAACATTTCCATAGGGATCAGCGGCTGTAGGTAAATATCGACGTTCAGTGACTCTATTTATAGCTGAATAAATTATATGAGTGTCATCATCAGAAGATATTTTATAAGAAAGAAATTTACTTTTCCAACGACCTACTTGAAAAACATATCATTTCGCACAGTAAACCAGTACACAAAATTAGGTAGTTCGCATTAATGCGGTATTAAATATAACAGTTCCTGAATGTGCAAAATATATTTCGTACTAGTGCGAAATAGATCACTTTACCTAAATATTCATAAATGTTTAATAAAATTAATTTTCTTTGTTTAATACATTTT
Source organism: Chrysolina oricalcia (assembly GCA_944452925.2). Taxonomy (NCBI): domain Eukaryota; kingdom Metazoa; phylum Arthropoda; class Insecta; order Coleoptera; family Chrysomelidae; genus Chrysolina; species Chrysolina oricalcia. The sequence continues at coordinate 32,633,864 of OX101811.2, read as the reverse complement.
TCTAATATTTTTCTTCAATTAATTTGTTTGATATTATTATAGGGGACTACTATAAAGCATTCACTCATAATCCTAAAACTAGGTTTTCCTGTAAAACTTATTTGTAGGTAGGTGTAATAGAGTCATGCAAAATTCAATTTACTCGGAAAAGTTCTATGAGTAAAAACTTGTATTATTAGTCGTCCAAACACATTTTTAAAATGCAAAATATTTTGTTCTTCAGGTAGATGGTCGGAAAAGTATGGTGTACAACTAGTGCGGAAACTGAATATTTCATCTTATGAAATATCTTATTTTCCGCACAAGTTATACAGCACACTATTATCAGTCATAATTTCAGGATAAATGAAAATAGAAATATTTCTTGACAGGAGAAAAAAGTGTGAAATAGATACCAGAGCAAAGTTCCCTTAAATATTCGAGGCGACTATCTTTTCCAACAAGGAAACTGTAAAATAAAATAATCTCAGTTCTACACAACTGAATTTTGAATATTTTATTTCTATCGAAATAAAGTAAATATGTAGTAAAAAGCCTCAATACCGCACTGGAAAATTACGGCCAGTTTCTAAGTTCTAGTCGAACTAATTAAATTTTTCAAACAAAAAAAGCGGTTCTAACAAAAGGGCCACATAGTTCATTACTATGTACATTTCCATTCATTTTATGTGATTCTCTTTGAACAATATGAACAATCTTGCAAGATGTAAATAAGTAAAGCCAATATTTATTATTATTTGAAAAACACACAATAATCAGGAAAAAAAAAGGAAATGAAATAAATATTAGTCTTTTGCTTCATTATCTGCAGGCTGTATGCCTTAGGAAATGAGTTCACAGCATTGCCATAAGTTGAAAAATCGAGCCCTGGGAAAAAGGCATTCTGCAAGTCTCCATGGAAATATTAGTTCATTACTATATTTCCATTCATTTTATGTGATTGTCTTTGAACAATATGAACAAACTTAATATCCATCCACAACAAAATGGCGGTACATTATGTTAGAGTTCTGCCATATGAGGATCTTTTCGATGGCTATTAATGAGCTCTAGTAAAATCATTAAATCTTTTTTGGTATCATTAAGAGATGATTCTGAAATTCCCTTCTTACATTTCCAAACATTCTAATGCGTTCCTCCAAAAAAAATCCAAAGGGGTAAATCAGGCAAGCGAGCGATCTCCGTCTTGATGAAAACGAAAATAAAAAAGATGTCTTCTTGTAGCATCCTCAAATATCGAACTTCGTTCAAATTTTCTCTCAAGACATATGGACCTATGATACGGTTGCCCAACATTAATTATTTGGATGTGTTTTCCTGAACTCATGAGGACTTTCAGTGCTCCAATCGCGGTGATTTTGACTATTCATATGTCCATTCAAGAAAAACGTGCGTTCATCACTAAAACAACTGTTGCTCATATGAATCCTATTTTGACGATGTTTCTCACTCATCTGGTGACAGAACTGAATTTTACTATCAGGATCGTCTCCAGAAAGTTCAAAAACCATTTTTATTTTAAATGGATGTAATTTATTTTTACTTCAGTTTTATGTACTGTTGAACGTGGGGCATATCATTCTGATCCGTTAGTTCAGTTGTGGATTGTTGAGGGTTTTCTTGAAGATCCACCGAAGTATCAATCTGTTTGTTTAGAGATAGATGGTTGACACTTTTTCTTCACATTACTCAAATTCCCAGTTCCCATTCATATTCCCTGTTAAGTTCTCTTAAATATTTTTTGTCAATGGGATTGTCTGGATACATCTCATTGAATAATCGCATAGCTGCATGAGCATTCGCCTGAGACTAGATATCACATCAACAGCAAAAACTTTTTCCTCTACGGTACGCATCGCTCTCCTCAATATTGAGAACAGGTGAAGAGCAAGATTGAAACTATGACATGTAATAAAGATATTTCTTATTTATACATATCATAATGACTAACTGATTGATCGTTCTAAGTTGAGGGATTCCTTATAATTGAACGATGTTGTTATAACTGATTTCCTCGATTACCTGGGTCGATATTATTATTATTATTCAGTCTGTTTAATTATCTGTTTGTAGATAATAGGTACAATCATTTCTAGTACAGAAAACTTTTGTAGGAGGGTACTTTAGAAGATTTGATGATTTTTCTAGAACTGAAGTAGGTATCTAAAGGATCCTCATAGCAGAGCTCTACCATTATGTACCGCCATTTCGTTTTGGATAGACATTTTTGTTTCATATTTTGTTGTCGTGTAGAGAATTGAAATACAATTCAATTGATGTATCACTCGACCACCAGAGCAATAAACAAAAAAATGGCAGACCGACGTAATTTTGAAAAAAATTATTTTTTTATCAAAAAAAAGCTCACGAACTCCCATTTCACCAAAAAAAAATTGAAAGAAAAAATCCAATCCGTTCAAAAGTTAAGAGGGGTGGGATTACTTTATGATAGTTATAACATTATATGGTACCGCAATTTTGTGATGGATTGATAATTTTGTCTGAAATTATGCTTTCGTACAGAGAATTTATAGATATTTCGAATGAGGTATCACTCGATCCTCCATGCCATTAAAAAAAGTCTTTCAAAATGGCGTCGTGTCGCCATTTTGAAACGTTGGTACGTTCCCACCTCGACGGTATTAATTACCTTTGAGGGTGTGAAACTACCAACTAGTATAAACATGTGCTACATGACATATAATGTGATGACTTATATTCCTCCAGTCACACAATGTTTCCGATGTCTCATGTACGGCCACACAAAAAAAAATTGCAAAGGAAAGCATAGATGTTTTAATTGCTCTGAAGTACACGAAACAGAAGAGGAATATAATGATTGCAGACAAGTAAAGTGTCATAATTGTGGAAGTCCACAGCATAAAACAAATAGCAGGGAGTGTAATGAATACATAAGACAGAAAAATATCAGAGAAAAAATGAGTTTCAATAATATATCTTTTCTTGAGGCTGCTCAATTTTTCCCAAAAAATATCATAACTAATCGAACCCCCAGTGAATACCCTGTCTTGAACTACAGGGCTAACCAGCATGTAGATAATGAGAGTCCAATGACACAAACAACAGAGGATTTTATTATAACGTCTCAACCAACTAGTGGTAATGATAGAGTATCAAAAAATAAAAGGACTTATGCAGAAACAGTACATTCCAAAACAAAGACAAATTTAACACAAGGTTATGATCGACAAATGCATAATTCATTATTAATAAATCCCAATGGTCAAATTCGTCAACCAAGAAATGGGGCAGGGTTTAATAATAACATGAATGTAAGACAAGGTGGTAGTAATAGTCACCGAAGTCTGACACAACAGAATACAAAACATATGTTTGAAGGTAAGGATGAAACTAATATCATTCAACAGTTTTATGATTTGTTCTCTGGATTGCCAGAGAACATAAAACCAAAAATAATTAATTTATTTACTACTGTAGGCAATTTAAAGGATAGACAGGAGTATTTTGTTTTTGATGTTACGGACACTTCAGTGGAACATCAGGAGCGTAACTTCTAATCGGTATAATTTAATTCAACTTATTCAGGAGGTAGATCCCAATGTGATTTTATTAAATGAAACTTGGCTAAAACAGGAACAAAATTTCATGATTAAACATTATAATATTATTAGAGAAGATAGGAAAGATGGTTATGGTGGAATAGCTACTCTTATCAAGAAAAATATAAAGTATAGTAGAATTGTTGAAAACGGTATTTCAGGAAGAAAAATGTCAGGTTATTATATGCAAAATAAACAATGTTAATATTATTAATATGTACAGTACTGTTAATAACTTACCTTCATATACGCAGCTTTGTAAAATGATAAGTGAGTTAGAAGGGAATATTATCTGGATGGGGGACATGAATGCCCACCACCCCTTATGGGGTAGTTCACTTATTAACAATAACGGAAGAATTATTATGTCCATCCTGGAAGGACACGATTATGTCATAATGAATGATGGATCAACTACAAGGTTATGTAACCCTGATGACAATCTTAGTCCTTTAGATTTAACTTTGGTTTCCAGTACAATTGCCTGCAAATGTACATGGGAGGTTTTAGGAGACTGTGGACATAGTGATCATTTTCCTACGGTTTGCACTTATGAAGATCGACAGACGATAGACTATTTGATTAATTCAGACATAGTAATTAGAAATTTTCGAAGAGCTAATTGGCAAGGATATTATGAACACTTATTAGTTACACAGCAAAAAGTTTGCAGTCCTTCATACGAGGGATTAGTGGAAGTAATGAACGTCGCTGCTGACATACATATACAAAAAAAAAAGAATAACAGAAATGATAAACCTGGAAATCCATGGTGGGATGTAGAATGTGACGCCAAGATATTAGAGAGACAAAGAAGCTTAGAAATATTCAAAAATAACCCTACATTGGAAAATTACATAAACTCTAAGAAAATTATCGCTAAAACTACAAGATTCCTTAATAAAAAGAAGAGAAATGCTTTTAAAGTATTTTGTTCTTCCTTGAACAGAGAATCTAGTATATCTTATATATGGGGTACAATTAAGAAATTTTCTAATAAAAATCAAATAACTCATAATAATAAGGTTCCAAATTTTACAATAGCGACAGGTTTGTTGGACAAGGTATCAGTATGTGACATCAATCCTAACTTCATATTGAATACAGTAGAAACCAAATCGGAGGAGATTAGTATTGAGGAGCTCAATATGGCTCTCACAGTTAAGAAGCACACGAAACCGGGGAGAGATGACATTTCATACGGAATGTTTATCAATTTACCCATGGACTTGAAAAAAATTTTATTAGAAGTTTATAATAATATAATTAAAGGCAATAATTTACCGGAATCCTGGAAAGAATATTTAATAATTGGAATTGTAAAAAATCATAAAAACGATTTTAGTTTAGATAACCTTCGACCATTGGCTATGTCTTCGTGCGGCTTAAAAATATTAGAGAAAATACTGAAATTTAGGATTGAATGGTATTTAGAACACAACCAAATTTTATCTAGGTACCAGACAGGATTTCGAAAAAGTCAGTGCACTATGGATGCGATTTTGTATTTAACAACTTTTATACAAATAGCTTTTGGATTAAATCAGACGGTTGTAGCTGTGTTCCTTGACATCAAAGGGGCTTATGATAATGTTAATATTTATAAATTATATAAATATTTGATAGAATACGGTATTAACACTGACATTGCTAATTTAATATTCAGAATAATGGACAACAGACAACAGTTCATTGAGGATGAGGATGGAGTCATACATGGTCCTCGACTAACTACAAGGGGTTTAGCACAGGGGTCACTCTTAAGTCCAGTTCTTTTCAACATATACTTGAGATCACTTTTTAACATAGTTCCTGATTACTGTACGGTTATTGCATATGCGGATGACCTGGTAGCCATAGTGAAAGGTCATAATATTATTGAAATTGCAGATCAGGTCAATCAAGCCTTGGAAGCTATTAATCAATGGATGCAACAACATAATTTAGAATTGACACACTCAAAATGTCAGGCTATATGGTTTCGTTCAAGTAAAAAACAGACAAATGTTCCAGTTGTAATGATAGGTACGGAAAAAATTGATGTCTGCGACCAAGTTAAATATTTGGGCGTTACGTTTACCTACAACCTTAAATGGGATAGTCATATTGAGACAATTATAAAAAAAGCCAATCAAGGATTGAATCTTATTAAATGCTTCTGTCGTGTTTGGTGGGGTGCGGACCCCAAAAGTATCATTATGGCTCTTAATGGGTTAGTAAAGTCGCATCTTGACTATGGCTCTATGTTGTTTCAACCATGTTCAAAAAAGAGTTTAGATAAACTAAACAAAGTCCATAATCAAGGGATGAGAATTGTAACAGGTACTATATGAAATCCACACCAATAACTGCTTTACTGGGTGAAACAGGTGAAATGAAATTGGACTTCAGACGGCTATGGTTAGCTGTTAAATTTGTACTCAATAGAACGGATCACTTACCTCCAGTAATACTACTCATACAAACCTTGAAACTTATATGTGCTAATAAACTAGGATATTGGAAAAAAAGGTTGACCCCTTTGGTAGTTGAAGCTATGAACAGAATAGATCCATTCAACGGACATATTTATCACAATGACATTTTACCCTGCTATAGTTTCGATTTTGAAATATACACGTTTACCAGCCAATTATTACAAATTTGGGACTTCATAAACATGACATAAACAGCCGGAACACTTTTATGCAATTTTTGGATGATCATGAATCACAGTATTGTTTTGTTTATACAGACGCCTCAAAAGCTAACAATAGAGTTGGCTTCGGAGTATATATACCACAACTAAATTATTCATTTGCATCTAGACTGCATGAAGTTACAAATATATGCGAAGCTGAAAGTATAGCGATACATCAAGCAATGATAACATGTTTGGGAAAAAATCTAACTAATATTTATATTTTGAGTGACTCGAAAAGTGCTTTAGAGAAAATCACTTATAATCAATACTCTGCAAAAACTGATTATATAACTATGAATATTAGACAAATTGCTTATTTAGCAGCACAAAATGATATTGTTTTCAAATTTGCCTGGATACCAGGACATTCTAATTACTGGTAACGAACAAGCGGATACATTAGCAAAGGTAGGTTCAGATCTAAATGTCCCATTGAATGTTCGTACTGATAAGAATTGTATTTTGACACTACTACTACAAAATATTAGAGAGGAATTTTATTCTCAATGGCAATCTGATGTTAGACGTATGGGGAGATCCTATTTCAAGATTCACGAAGAATTTCCCAGAACTACTTGGTATTTTAAAATTCCATATATGAGCAGAAGACATGTTACTACCCTTATTAGAATGAAAACCGGACATTGTTCCAGTAAAGAACACCTTTGGAAAATAGGGATTATGGAAGACCCATTTTGTGAATGTGGGAAAATAGAAAATATAAATCATATATTTCTGGAATGTCCTCTTAATGAGTTCCCTAACAGAGACATGTATTTTGATATTAATAAAGAAGGCATACAGACTCCTTTTGATATGACTGCAGTTCTTAAAAATCTGAACCTGGGTATCATTAAAATTTTATGTAAATTTATTGATTATAATCAAATCAAGCTATAGAAAGATCATATACCTTCTTCAAATTACTATGCTCCTACTATAATCAGTCTTAACCTTTATGTGACTGAATAGGTACCCGGGTACCTATTCAGATTTTAGATATAAATACTTTTTTTGTTTAAATTCTTTGAAGTGTGTGATTTCGTGACATTTCTAATCTAGGTTTTTTCTACACAATGTTACAATAGAAATAATATTTTTACGCTATTTTAGAAATAAATAAGGTCCAAAGTTTTTTCACCCAGAAATGACGGTGTAGGTACCTGGGTACCTCTATCAGTTTTAAATGCAAATAGATATTTTTTATAGCCAGAATGAAAACGCGAAGTTTATCTGCATATATTTATTTATATAAATGGTAACAAAAAAACAAAAAAATCTTACATATAAGGTCAGTTGGTTTTTTGGCAACATTTTTTACATATAGTTTGATCTACAGAGTGTTCATTACAAACTGGCTTACAGCAGGATTTACACGCTTTACGAGTCTTCCTTTGTTTGAGCTTTAATTCTCGACAAATTTGGCAGCTACCAGCAACCATAACACGCCCAGAAGCATCCCGTCTTGGTTGTTCTCCGGCTGGAGTAACAATGGGCTCGATTATTTGTCGACCAAGAACCATTTCTAGCGACTGACGTGTGAAATAATTACCAACAACTTTTGGAATAAGGGATCGCATTTGTATAGCGGGCAAGCACATGTCATGAGCAAGATCTTTTAGAAATCTTCGACGTTGATCAGTTGTTCTAAAATTTGGATTGTGTTCCTTGTAAATACAATAAGAAGCCAAGCCACCAACATCTATTGTGTTGAAAAAAAATGCCAATGGCCAACGATTTGTTCTACGTTTTACTGTATACTCGCCTAGCATCTTATCCATGGTGTCAACGCCTCCTTTTGTTTGATTATAATATTTTATTATTTCAGGCTTCGCCACGGTAGTATCATCTACTTGGCCTGTAGTGTGCATCGTTGATAAAAGAATAACAGATTTGTTTTTCTTTGGAACATAGGAACATATTGTTGCATCTTTGTTGAATGCGAAAATGGTTGAGTATATAGGCCTGTCTTTAGATGCCTGCATATTTGGTGGTAAAAATGCCTTATTTTTCCTGAGAGTCCCTACCAAAGTCATCTTCCATGAATTCAAAGTACGGGCCAATTGCAGACTTGTAAAAAAATTATCCGTTGTTACATTTCTTCCCGAACCCTTATACTTTGCCACTAGATCCAAAACTGTGCGCTCACCGACATTTACCTGTCGTTCACCATCTAATGGTTTTCCAGTGTATAGTTGACCTTGTAAAGGATAAGCATTTGCCGCATCGCAAGCCCAAAAAATTTTTATTCCATATTTTGCGGGTTTCGATGGAATGTATTGGGTAAATTTAGTATGTCCCCTGTAAGGAAACAATTGTTCATCTACTGTTATACATTCTTTTGGCTTGTAGTTCTTTGCCAAATTTGAATTTAGCATAGTCCAAATATCTCGAATTGGGGCAGCTTTATCATTTTTGGCACGTTCGGCACGTGTGTTCTGATCATCAAAGCGAATAAATCTGAGAAACATTTTGAACCGATCTCGAGACATGGCCGCTCGAAATAGAGGTAAGGACTCTAGTTTCCACATTTCAGATACGTGTTCCCTATTAGACCTGTGTTCGCCAGCAGCAATAAGAACTCCTAAAAATGCATCTAATTCTACTTCAGTAAATGGAATGAATACTTTCGGGCTTGGTGTGTTGGGAGGTGGATATTTATCTGCCAATTTTCGGTTCCATTCGTCCGTTACTTTTCTACCTTTTTTGTTAGAATGCCTTAGAATTAAGGTACACATTTCTGGAGATATAATAGACTTGAAAATTTCTCGAGCCGTGTATGAACGACTAAAGGATGATGCGCCACTTTTTTCGTGCAGAATATTACGACCTATTGTTTGCCTTTGTATTGATGATGTGTCACTCCACTGAGTGCCATCCTTGCCAGCCCAAGTTGTTTTTGTAGGCGCTTCTTCTTCGTCAACGTTTTCATCGGAATCAGTATATTCTTGCTCCACTACAGGCTCCTTTTCTATATCAGATTCCTCGGATTCTCCACCTGATAACAATTGTGGAATATATTCGTCTTCATCGGACGCAACAAATGGCTCTTCATCAGACAAATGTTCTACTGCTTCTCGTAATTCTGCAGAGGTCAGCCTGAAATAACATATTTCGAATTACCTTTATTAGTATAATTATTGTTCTTGTTTCTTTGTAAGATAAAAAAAAACTTCCACTCCACTGCGGCTCCTACACACATAGACCACAGGTAAGCAAAATAACATGACAGTTTTCATTATTCATACACTACTAAAATCAAAGAATCGTCTTATTTCTTACCTTTCATTTCGCCATCTTGGTTTCGCAATATTGGCTTGGCTTGAACCAGCCTTACTATCAGACATTCTAAAACAAAATTTAACAAATACGCTTAATCACCCGCAGTTGTTTATTCGACACTCAAACATGCAACTGACCTGTAACTAGGAATAAATTCAGTTGATGTCGCTGCGCTGTTGCCATTTAAACAAAGTAGGTACCCAGGTACCTACGCCGTCGTAAGAAGGTGTTTTTCTTCCCAGTCACATAAAGGTTAAAACCGCGTACCTATCCCTACCTATGTTTGTGCTATCTGTCTGTCTACTAAAATCCTTTAAGCACATGAAGAAGTAGGAACTAGGAACAGCATCCAGCATCAACACGTTTCACATGTCATGGATACCACAAGAAGCAAGTTGTTAGCAAGAAAATAAAAAGGGTTGCAACCATAGATATATATTATATATACTTACTCTAGATCGCTAATCCCGTCTACGTTTTGTCTGAAAAGTGTTATAAAAAGTCGAATGATTGCGTCAATGCGCATGCTCATAACCAGCTACAGCGATGACAAATTTCAGCAACTTTTATCTTTGTTGTTGCGATTCGGGCAAAGATGATCTAGCATTACCGCGAAGCGTGCTCAAAGTTCCGTCGAATTCTTTAGATCGTTCAACAGCGTTAATAGTTTCCATTGTTCAAAGAGAAGGGATTTGAGTTTGGCAGGGACGGTTTTATTTTATTGTGGTCATTTTAAATGTGGTTTACATATTAGTACTTTGTCAGTAGTGTGTATTGTGTTATTAGTTTTCGAGTTTTTCTGTGGTAAATTACAGTTTTTAATTTTTACTATGATGACGTGCTTGGTGCTATGGAGTGGAAACAAAGGAAAAATTCCTGGAATCCATTATTTTTAGTAAGTAAATGGAATATTATATCGTTGATAAAACTGAGAACCTACTAATACTTATTATTTCTTCATGTCTGAATTATGCACATTATTTCTAGTTTGACGAGAGCAAAGAGCAATGCATGACATTTGGATGAGAGCATTTGGAAGAGATCCTACCGCGGAGCATCTGGGTGAAAAAAATGTCATTTGTAGCAAACATTTTTCTCCAAACGATGTATATATTCAGGGTAGTCGAATGTTGTTGAAACGAAATGCAGTTCCAAGCCTTTTTTTACGAAAACATGATGAAGTTTCCACCCAAGAAAGGTAAAGGTGCATTTAGTCAACATAAACGTAACTTTAGCACAAGCACTGACATAAACATAACCGTGAAAATAATTTTGAATGAGACCTGATATTACACGAGTTTTACATTTAGGCATACATTTAAGAATGATAGGTACATTTTATGACATGAAACTTTAGGTTCACGTGAATTAAGGATAATATTTTTGTCGTAAGATTCTTATAATATTGGGATTTTCAAAGTGACATGTTTTTAGCATAAACTTAATATTGTTGTATAAATGGTGCCATTTGATTTAACAGATTCAACTTTCGTTTTTAACATATATTTAAGCACAATTTTAAAATGATGTTGACTAAGGCTGAGTCAAGTCTACGGTCTGACCAATATGATTCGACCAGCGCGGTCATTTGGTTGACTTGACGACCTCATTAGAACTGTATGTATGTGACCAATATTTTCAATCATCTGGTCGGTCCGACTCATGGTCATACTTCATACTGAACGCGCGTGCCTGGTCCGACCGGTGACTTGACACAGGGTAAATGCACCTTGAGTCATATACAAAATCTAACCTAACAACATAGGTACTAGGTAGGAATCCTGAAACTTAAAGTCTCGTTCATAACAGCGCGAATTTCGCAATTTTTCTGCGAATAAAATAGCTGCCGACATGGTTCTGCATCAACGATTGGTTCGGCAGGACTGGCAGCCTTTTTAATTGCAGAAAAATTGCAAAATTCGCGAGGGTATTAACAAGTCTTTAGAATTTGTGCAATTCATTCATGATGTACGATTTATAAAGGTTTGTAGTTTTTAAGGATGAATTCAGATAATTTATAGTGTTACTTCTGAAATTATGCAAACTATTTTACACTTTTTTCAGAACTCTTCATGAATTCCCCAACGCATCGAAATGGATGATAACTTGGAAGTACTTTTTATTGAAAACAAGGACAATGTTTCAGGTGTTACTCTTCAAGTTTCTTGCACTCCTACTATTGAAATTGCAGTGAGGTAAGATATTAAATTTATAATACTCATAAAATTTACTTGTGAACATTTGGGCAAGATTATATTTTGAAATTTACATATTCATGATATATATGATGTGATATAATAATAGTAATGTAATAATATTAATACTCCCTCATAAACACTTCTATGAGTGTTGTATCCAAGACACAGCCTGTGGAGGTAGAGAAGCGAATAGGTATTATTATTAAATAAACATATAATAAATGAACTTTATTGAACCAATTACATTGATCCAATAGGCCATTGACCTAGGTCCTTCAGCCCATTGTGACATTATTATTATTATTTGTCGAAACAAGTATGTTCTCAAAGTCTCGAAAGTCCCCTGTTATTATCAAATATTATTTTAAGATTCCAAATAAGACTTGAACTAAGATCTCTGAATTTGATACTTTACTCAATTTTTGTAACCCCAACTAACCTCCAAAGTAAATTGTTATTGACCCACCAAACTTATTACATATTTTATGTCGCTATTGCGATTTTTTTTGTTTTTAACTTCTCATCGTCTGGTAGGAATTCTATTGTTTCAATGTTATTAGCAATAGTTTTTGATATAACGCACCTTATCTATGGATAATTTTAATATAAGTCAATGATAATTCTATTTCAGCTCACCTTCAAGTGCTACCACTTCATCTGTGGACTCCCCTAGAAGTTTCAAAAGGACACATGGAGAAACATCAACAGTGAAGGTAATAGGGGACAAATTAAAAGAGCAAGACGAGATATCAAAACGAGACACAATTACAGGTTAGTTGATTTCAATGCTTATTTTTATTATGCTTGTATCATATTTGTTGAATGTTGAATATACTTAGAATCCGTTTAATATCAATTGAACTCTTCCATTCTACTGAAATATTTATTTTAGGTCTGATGAAGCCAACTTTTTACAAGAAAACTATCAAATTTTAATATAAATGACATATATGCGATATTTTCTATTCTTTCCAAATTGATATCACAGACATACTAGTAATTATTTTTCTTTGCATACGATTGACTGGTGACAGTACTCACTTTGATTGAACTGAGAAGTGAAAAATAAACATCACTTGAAGTAGTTTGGAAATTGTATTTGAGTTTTGTTTAATAATTTCCATAGAAGTATTTTATGTATTTTTATTTTTATATTTTCTCATTTCATGTATTTTATATTTTCAGTGCATCTCCCTCCAAACTTCATCGTAAACTCGAACAAGCAAATTTTAAAAAAATCCATAGTCCAGAAAAAAGTAAAAGCTATTACAGTGAAAATCAATCGCCTGAAGAAAAGAGTCACCTTGAAGCAGATAATATCGACTTCTTGGAAAAATCCCTGACAGGTGTCCCGCTATCCTTGATGAAACGGACTATAGAAATCAAAAAAGAAAGGATTGCATGGAAAAAATTGAGAGAGAAATTCAGTGGTGACCACTGTCCGTAAACCATCTTCACAATACTTTATGGCTAGGTTTTTCCCAGGGGAACCAAACTTCACAGAAATGATGTGAACCAGCGATGCGTATATAGAAATTTCCAAATATCTGCTGGTTCTAGTAGTGACATGTTATTCAATTTAGAAAGTGTTTCTTTTATTTATTCAATGAATATCTCGAATTGTTGCTATGTTGCTGAACTGTTTACCTATGTACATTCAGGATTGTACAATTATTTTGTTATATTCTGGAATACTACTGTACACAATATTTTAAGTAAACTATATTTGTAATAATTGACGTTTTGAATTTTGTTACTTTCTTCGAATTTCTTTGTGAACAATTAATTCATAAAGTTACCGGTCAACTCAATAAAATATGTATTATAAACATTTCATTTCTTCATGTAATTAAACTAATCAAGCAAAATTCTGAAAATATCTGAAACATTCACTTATTGATGGAATACATTGGAAATAGGAAAGCTATATGAAATATGCTTTCGACTAGTAATTACTCAAATTACTATAGATCTCACTATCATCCTCTTTCCATCTCAACGATATAGATTCAGATCAAACGATCCTTTTTTTCTATGAATGAAATTCTATGGAGTTCTATCGGCTATGTCGAATTTTTTGGCTTTTATCAGTACGGTGTAGCGAAGTGTGAGTATAAACAATACTTGATTGCATGCAAAAACAGCAAACAAACGGAGTCAGAACCAGAAGCTTCTATTGAGTGCAACCAAGTATTGCTTATCCACATATTTGGCTACGCCGTACTGATGAGAGCCAAAAAGCTCGAAACTTGTACCTACGGTTTGCTTGAAAAATAATTTATATACAGATACTTACATTCTCATAGCTTGATTAAACATTTAGATTAAAATGTGTATGTTTGCTGTATCCTGTTTTAGTCTGGATAGCATTCTGATATTGTTCTTATAGAATCGTGTAAAAAATCATTATGACAAAATAATTCAATCTTCTGATAATAAAAGTAAAACTTCCTGGACAGTTATAAATAAAATTAAAAATAACAGTAGCACAAAAACACCCACATTAAAAATCTCTCATGAAAATAAAGTTTTCTCCTGTCCAGAGGACATTGCCAATATCTTCAATAGTTTTTTTATAGATGCTCTAAAACAAGTCATAGACGAGATCCCACAAATTGACCACAATAAGTTTGAACATAGCCTCAACTGCATCTTTCTTCAATGGTTATACTTCCTTTCACTGAGGAAGAAATGCTAACAATTTTCTCAAAACTCAAAAATAAACGTTCCTTTGGGCCTGATGACCTACCCAACAATATTATAAAAGAATTCAAAAATGAGCTGTTAAAACCCATAACTAACATAATAAATTTTCATTAGAAACAGGTACGTTCACTGATGCTCTCAAAATGGCGAAAGTAATCCCACTTCACAAAAAAAAAAGAAAAATATGAACAACTACAGACCCATATCAATAACATCAGTTTTCTCCAAACTCTTTGAATACTGCATGCTTGAGAGGCTAAACTCCTTCATTGCAAGATTCAAGCTTAGGAAATCAAAATCTACTCCTACAGCAACAATAGAAACCTATAATAATATTCTTAATGATTTAGATGCAAAAAAAGTCCTGTCTGCATTTACTGTGATTTAAGTAAAGCTTTCGATTGTGTTCCACATGATCGGCTGCTTGATAAGCTTTGGTCATATGGAATTAGAGGTCCTGCGTTAAGCTGGTTCAGGTCCTTTTTGACAAATAGAAAGCAATACGTTCAGATATCTTGCAATGAAGAAGGAGGTCAAAACATAGTATCTCGTTCTCGTCTGGCCCATGTGGAAGTTGGAGTCCCTCAGGGAAGTGTGCTTGCGCCAGTTTTGTTCTAAATTTATGTAGCAGATATCGTAAAATATCTTGCACCTTTCAAATTAACATTATATGCTGATGATCTCTCTATACTGGTATCAAAACACTCACTCAATCTCCATCAACAAGCATGTAATAACCTCATGGAAAAAATTATTCTATGGTTTTCCCTATTTTTGATTTATCACACAAAACAGAGAACAGCCGAAAACATAGAAATAAATTTAGGGGAAATGACTCTAGAGAAATGTCACAATATTAAATTTCTAAGTATAAACGACACACTTGACTGGGAACCACATATAAGCAATACAAGAAAAACTCTGAACTGTAAGCTGTATCAAATCACAGAGTGCTCAACCTTCACGTTCTAAAAAAAAATTATTTTGCTGAAATACAGTCTCGACTATCGTATGGCATATTATTCTGGGGCATGTCTTCTTCAGTACAAAAACTATTTGTGCTCCAGAAGAAATGCATACGTGCAATGATGAAGAAATATCAAAGAGAATCGTGCAGACCTCTCTTCAAAAAATTAAAAATACTTCCATTATGCTGCATATACATACCGGAAATCTCTTGCTGCATACACAAAAGCAGAAAAGGTTTAGCCATCATCTGTACGCACCTCAAAATCACTTGAATATATGCCAGAATGACCCCGTTTCTAATAGGTATACAATCACTTTCTCTTTAATATCAAACAAGAAGTATCCTACTTCAAATTCCGAAAAGCTTTGAAGGAATATTTATTGAACAATTTGTTTTATACAATGGAAGAGTTCCTTTCATCATAGTGGGCTCCCTCTGTTCCTCATACTCTTTTAACTATTTTATATATATATATATATATTTGTATTATTCCACACTATTTTATCTATTTCATATATGTATATTTGCTCGTCCTACTAATGTGACCGAAATTTCTGACTTGTTTTATACCTTGTAGGTCTTCGAAATCAATAAAATTATTATTATATATTTTGAAAAATAAAACCGTGATACTTCTAGATGAATCTTTCATAAACATATTTCAGAAACTTCACCAATATTGAATATAATCAGTTTCTTAACAAAACATCTCCTCCAAAATGCATTTTTCATATTCCATACAAATTTGTAAGCCTGACACCAAAGTACTATTAAATCGATTTTACTTAATGTCACGAATCATTTAAAAATCTTGCTGAATCCTACCCTGTTATGAATGAAGCTTGTTGTGATCATGCGCACTGAATCATGCCTCCAACTTTTGATAACACTTTCGTCCCATTGAATTGGCATTCTAGATATTATGATTTCTATGGTTGCAACATGATGTAATATCAGGCAAGGTTGTAAACCCCTGGATGTGAGCTGGCCAATTACACCTCACTGGAAGTAACGGCCAATAAACGAAAGAGAGAGAGAGAGATAGTGTACCGCGCTGTGTTACATGCCTCCTTCATCCACTCACAGAACACTTACACTTAGAACGGAATCTGCAGTGTTGAACTCTGAGCCACAGTTTCTAGCGCCACAATATCCGTTCCGGGAACTACTGGCGTTTGGTTCTTCCAATGTAGGAATCTACTATCGGTTTTTGATGGTGCCATCTAGTGGCAAAAGTTAGGACCATATGAAAAGGGCGGGATATTCAAAAATCTCACAAGCCATTCTATTTTCTGGGCATCCTTTGGAATTCACCGGTGGATCCACCAACTTCGTCCTTATGTTTTTATAACATAAGAGCGAAGTTGGTGGATCCACCAGTGAATATAAAAACATGCCAAATATACTTTACCTACTTTAAATTAAGCAACAAATAGAAAACTTTTTAATTACAATAGTTTAAGAAAATTTGATTCTTGATAAAAAACTCCATCAAAACTCGGATTGTGTCTATAAATTTTCGAAAAATATGAAAGGCATAACACATGGCAAATAAACATGAATTAAGCTCAGGAATGAAAAATCTTGTATTTTGGAGAATTGTGAATGCATAAATTGGGAAAATATTGATGGATGCAGTGATTTTAATCAAGGATAAAATTTTCTGAAAAGTCATAGTAAATAAAAATGTTTTCCACAGTGTGCGGTACTTCATGGCGGCCACTACACTATAATTGTTGTTGTTAGATTTCTAAGAATCTGTTTCAGCTGAAATTGAAAGAAAACTAGTTTTGATGTACAAGGTAAACTTTATTTCTTCTTACGACTTTTCAAAAATCGCTTATGTGCAAGAAGTTTCATAGGATCTATTTTGGTTGAGTTAATATGTCCCCGTACAAACTGACTGAATTTAGAATCTCTGCCTTTGAGTATTCGATTCACCTTCTTACACCAAAAGTAGATGCAACATCGAATCATCAACTTACAAGCTATTCCCCCGGATGTATGAATCGGACAATTTATTGGATTGAAGTTGATTTGTTGCTCTGAAATATCTTGTAATATAACACTGATGTTATTGACATTGCATAAACGGGGAATCAGATAGCTAAGACGAGAAAAACATTGACCTACTAGGAAGAAAAAGAAACTGCCTGGTTTTACCAATTTAGAGGTTTCTGTATATTTCCTTGCCTCAATAAAATCCATATTATCAACTTGTTCATAGTGTAGTTGCAAGTGTTGCCTACATTCAACACATTTCAAAATTTTAAGAAGCCGTTTCACCAAATATCCACTTATGTAAAGTACATTGTGCCACCTTAGTTCTTTTATTCAATATAATATCAGATGGTATTTGAGGAGTGGCTGTTCCTTCATGAGGGGCTACCTCAGCTGAAGATGATCTTTCATTCAGAAATGATTTCAAGGTATTTAGTGCCCCTACTGAAAAATCCCTCTTACAGTTGGCATTTGGAGAATGCCTGGACATAAAATTATTAATTAGAAGTGCTTTAAATGAATTTTCAAAGTGAGATACATCAGGTGACACATGTCTGACCCCATGACTTCTTATTGCACCAAAAAAATTCTCCAATGGATCTTGATTGATTGCTCTCGTCAAAATATATTTGAATTTATGTTGAGACAAGATAGTTTCTGTTAATCTTATGAACGCTTTAATTGTGAAAATTAAATTTTTCAATGAAGGTACTATAACCAGGCAGTTTTTTTTTTGGAAAAATATTTCATGGTTTCAATAGTGATGATAGAATTTCTCCAAAATTCCAGATGGGATTTATTGTTAACTCCGCCCTTCAATGGTTTCCCATTTGGTGCCAGGCTGTTATTGGAGTTCAAACTATTAAATAATTGGTCCAAAAACAGTATGAGCTCAGCAGTGTCCACAGCTTCAGGAGATAACTTTTTTCCATCATCAATATCTGTAACAGAAAAAACAAGACATAAATATAAAAAACATTTTCTGTTATTTGTTCATGATTCTCAACATTTGTATATAGACTTTCCTAATACTGAAAATAAAATTGACTTACAAATGGTGGAATAAAATAGTAATTTTCTAGAACCTACATGAATTCATTAAGTATCCATTGTGAAGTCCTCCTTTGAGACAAATATACAAAAACAGAAAAATTAATCAAAAAAAAAGCTCATTCCAATATTGGTCATAAAATCTGAGTTATTTGAAATAAGATACTCACTCCAAGTAGCTATTCTCTTCATCAAAGACCCAACTTGGTGGCTGAACACCTGGGTACAGCAGGATACCTTCATTTTTCTTATTTTTCCACGAACAACATGTTGATCTGTCAATTTAGGGCAAATTCAATCCTCCTCTGATGCATCCAAAAAGTAGAATTGTTCAATGTGTTCCCATTTTGCAATCCTAGATTTTCCTTTATAATCAAAATGTAAATCTTTCGTCAGTAAATTTTTTCTGATACCCTTAAACAAATGTGGTACATCATATAATGGAATGATTTCTTTATCATTCACGTTAAATCCAAAATATTCATTTTCCATTCCTTCTCTTAGGCAATACTCTCTCCTGTCTCTCAGCAAACTATTGATGGCAGCTGGATTGGTACTCCCTTGGTCACAGACTGTACCCATAACTTTGAATCCAGCTCCTTGGCATGCCATGATAACTTCTTTTATCAGACTTTTCAGTGTCAAACTTTTTGTAGGTCCACTACTGAAAGTGAAACATACAGGTTGTTTCCACTGCTTATGAATTCCCTTAAGCATGAAAACCAAGGCATGATCTGCAATGTTTGGCGTTCTCGAATGTCCTGTATCTGGTACTCCTTTGATGACATCATTCTTTCTATCATATTGTACATTACCAGTGAGTGCCATTTCATCAAACATAAGTATGCAGCATTTTTCTTTCTCTGGCATTTTTGCTGCAGTTTCTTGCAATGAATCAAAAATCTTTTGATTTATACCTGGCATGATTGGTATTTTGTTCAGTAAATTCTGTAGAGTTCTTCTGGAAGGCAATATAAATATTTTCGATAAGAAATTGTAACCCCTTCCGCTTGACTTCAGCAGTGACAAAGCAAAGATTTTTTCGTCTTGTTTAAATCTTCTGCCTTTGGGTTTAGAATGCTGATTCCTTATTTGAGATAAAATGAAATTATATGTAGGCTCAGACACATAATTACATAAATTTTGGTAATTGGGTTGTGCTGTTAACTTTTCTGCTAATTCACATCTTCGCTTCACAGAAGACAGACGGGTTTGCAATCTTGCCACTCTTCTTCCCCAATATACAACTTTCCGATAAATGAACCTTTCACGATCAGTTAATTGGCTCTGCCTTGTTAAATTCATCTCTCCCAATAATCCTCTATGTTTCACTCCTGAAACAATATCAATTCATTAACTAAGAGAAGAAGATAAAAGTTTCACTAGTATGCCAGGTTGGTGAATGGAAATATGATTTTTAATCAAAGAATAATTTCTTATTGACAAAGTGTGTACCTATGTATAAGTGTAGACTAAATTAATAACATTTCATAAATAAATGTATAAAAATAGTCACAACTGTAAAATTAAATTGAAGTCAAAACAATCCATAAAATATTGAAATTTGCATACATATATGTAAATAATAATAATTGTATATATATATATATGAATAATCAAATAATTTGTTTTTAAATACGAATAATAAAAATGCAAAAATTATAAAAATTCTAAAATCTAAAATTTTAAAAATAAAAAATTGTAAGGTTTAAAAATATAACATCCAATGATTTACCCTTTCATTCTGAAACAATATCAATTCATTAACTAAGAGAAGAAGATAAAAGTTTCACTAGTATGCCAGGTTGGTGAATGGAAATATGATTTTTAATCAAAGAATAATTTCTTATTGACAAAGTGTGTACCTATGTATAAGTGTAGACTAAATTAATAACATTTCATAAATAAATGTATAAAAATAGTCACAACTGTAAAATTAAATTGAAGTCAAAACAATCCATAAAATATTGAAATTTGCATACATATATGTAAATAATAATAATTGTATATATATATATATGAATAATCAAATAATTTGTTTTTAAATACGAATAATAAAAATGCAAAAATTATAAAAATTCTAAAATCTAAAATTTTAAAAATAAAAAATTGTAAGGTTTAAAAATATAACATCCAATGAAAGGGTAAATTGTATCACAGTATATACTTTTGGTTAATTTATCATTCTATTCTATCTACATAATATTGATCCAAACTATAATAGACTCTATCGGAAA
This sequence comes from Chrysolina oricalcia, assembly GCA_944452925.2. Classification (NCBI taxonomy): domain Eukaryota; kingdom Metazoa; phylum Arthropoda; class Insecta; order Coleoptera; family Chrysomelidae; genus Chrysolina; species Chrysolina oricalcia. The sequence goes on along the minus strand of OX101811.2, from coordinate 32,613,156 downwards.
GAATTTTTTTAACTGCTTTTCAGAAGCTAACGTTGGACGATATATCTTTTATATTATTCAGAAGGTGGTTGTACATTTTACAACCGTTATATATAATTGAATTCTCAACCGAGAGTGGAAGATGGTAATGATGGCTTGAGATGATTACTTTGACAGGTGGCGTACCTACTCTCTGTAATGAAATTTTGTTTCTGTTTACTTATGAGACACACTGTTTCAAATATGAATATTGACAACCGTGAGTATTTCGTGTTACTTAAATCGCGAAATTTCAGTTTACAGAGATATCTCAAGGCTCGTTTTCGTAAAACAAGAAAACTCTGACACTCTACTCTGAACACTCTATCAGGCTGTTCTATTTGGAGAACTATGAAACCAGTAGTCCTCCATAATGTGTACAATGTCATTTTTATTCAACAATATGTATACTATATGTAAATATATAGATTTAATATTGTATATTCTTGAAAAAGGTAGTATACTATCAGACTTTGGTTTGAGAAAACTCAAATAGGCACTAATTTTAGAGATACAATATAAAAAGAGCATGTGGATAACTCACCAACTGGTAAAGACACACAAGGGGCACATTTTGTGTTATCTTCAATTTGAATAGAATGCTGCATAGATACAGATGATCCAGAAGCAAATGTCTCAGGTGATCCTTCCACTGCATGAAACACAGAACTCGGTCCTGGTACAGCATTACCTGCAAATGTAAAACTCAATAAACACCTACATCACAAAAGTTTCAAAAGTCTTGACTCATGTTCTGAACAGAATACCTTTCTCAAAACTATAATTACATGTGGATAAACAGAATTTCCAAGTATATCCTTCAATAAATATTATTGAATATAAATGCATAACTCACCATCGTTTCTTGCGTTCTCAGGTGAAATTGGACTTTCATTATCAGAGCCATTTAGGGAAGATTCTGGAAAAAATCATCAAGTTAATCTCACATTTAAGAGGACCAGATTTATATCAAATCAAATATGCTTTATTATCGAAGAACATAGTTCTTATTGACAGTATAATATTTTTACATTATTAAACCTTTCTCTATGAATGCATCTTTTGAAGAAATGTAATCCCATCAATTTCACTTCTATATACTGAGAAATATCATTCATTCTCTTATTTGATTGCCACTCTTATAAACAGTTAAAATGTTTCATACTTGGTGTAGAGTGCTAAGTCATGAATTCTTCATAACGAACTATGAAAAACCATTAAAAATTTGAAACTAAGACTCACCTGGTTCTTCTGGCAGTAATAATGTAGGAAATGCGCCTTTGGTAAGGCCCCTATGGCTAACTACCTTGAATTCATCTTTGAAATGTGCATCACATACAAGATAAGATTTGTGAATTTGTTCAGCCGATTTTGTTTGTAGAAGTGGATTTTTCACGTTCTCAAGCCATACATTGAATAGTTCCATTTGGAGATCTGGTCTTGGAAACCTATGCCGTTTACTACATGAATCTGTATAGTTTGGCACGCAACACTTTTTATAATAGAACGTACTATTTGCCATTATAGTTCACAATAACAAACAAACACAACACAATAACAAATAACCACAAATTAGGATAAGTCTGTAAACCAGCAACGTAAAAGTATCAGCTATCGGAGAAACACAAACTTCAACTTCCAATGGACGAGTTCAGCCCACTGTTGCCAACCTTGAAAATAGTCAAAAATACTCTACCACTGGAAACGCATTTTTTCTGGTTTCTGTTTATTCCTTTCGGTTTATTTATTCATTTTACAGTCCTAGGAGTATCCCCAGTTTTTAATTCCAAGTAATTTGGTAGAAAATTGATGTTAAATGATTTTGAGGTTAGTTCGGTTAAAATGTTGGCCGCCTGATTTAAATTAAAGAAGAAGGAGAATAACTTTCCGAGTATTAAGCTGTTTTTTGTCGTATCACTTTTTAAAATTATTTTGACCGTTTTTAAAACTTTTCATTTTAGCGTTGAAACAGTGACGTCATAGATAGAATGTTTTCAAACGAAATGCACCATTTTGACGCCATAGTCAATTTTATGATGTAAAATTGAAAAAGTTTTTAAAACATTATTGAATACGGTTCAACGACAAAAAACAGCTTAAATATAGGTTGTAAATGTAAATAATCACTACAATAACAAAAGCAAGCAGTGCAAGCACAGAACACCCGTAGGGGCCGTAGAAAAGGTGTTCTGTGCTGGAAATATTGCTACTGCGACTGCGCATGGTATTAACATGAAATGTTACTGTCACAAAACACGAGAAAGTGTGTCGTGGCCAACATTTTAACTGAAGTAACCTCAAATTCACTTAACATCAATTTTCTACCAAATTACTTGGAATTAAAAACCGGGGATACTCCTAGGACTGTAAAATGAATAAAGAAACCGAAAGGTATAAACAGAATCCAGAAAAAATGCGTTTCCAGTGGTAGAGTATTTTTGACTATTTTCAAGGTTGGCAACAGTGGGCTGAACTCGTCCATTCAAAATTGATGCCAGTGTTGCCACAGACCTATGAAATTTCGTGCGAGCACGCTCTGTTGAAAACGTGCGAGATTGTGATTAAATGAGCGGGATTTGAGATTTGGTATGTTCGGGTTTTGAGAAATATTGGTTTCAGAATTTCAGGATCATGCGCAATTGATAAGAAATATTCGCTTCACCTTAAATTTCATGTACCTTTTTTCAACTGCGCATTCTCCTGACGTTCCAGAATTTGTGGTTGGTTCAGTTCAATGTACTCGAAAGTGGTTGGACCTTTCGCCACCGTAGCGCTGGCATCTAATATTTTCAATTCCCAATAGACGAGGAAAGTGTGTCGTCACAAATATCATTCTTGTCAAAAACTGATTCCAAACAAAGAATTTTAGGTGACTTTCTCTGTTGATAATTTGCTGCTTTGCTTACTAGTTAGTATTAGGTTGTTTAGATTTTGTTTTCTCAAGCAAAAGAAGTTGAAAAATCTTCATATAAACAATCAGACAAGCTGATTTAAATTTGATGGATGTTTGTTTGGAATCAGTTTTTGACAAGAATGACATTTGTGACGTCATCACTTTCCTCGTCTATAATCAACTACACTAGGTTTTCGAATATTTCTTCTTCTTTTACGTGGGAACTCAGCCGATATTTCTTCTTCTTTTACTTGGGACCTCGGCCTCTGAGGCTATTCTGTCATAACGTGCGAGATTTGACAAAGGGGAGCGAGAGAGCGAACCAGAGGCAAAACGTGCGAGATCTCGCTCGATCGTGCGAGCTGTGGCAACACTGATTGATACTGACTGTTGATCGTCCAACGGGATACGACATAACCTCAAACAACAATTTCTACCACCATCTTGAATTACCATAGGAACGGTGACTTCAGCGCTGCAGTGTCAGTTCCGGAAACTAAAATCAGTGGCCCAAGCCATCCTATACCAGATTCCGTTCTAAGTGTAAGTGTTCTGTGCATCCACTTGACAGTTGATTGTTTTCAGTGCAACGTCGACGTGTGTTTTGACTTTTATTCTATATACTAATAATAATAAGTCAAAAATGACGTCAAGGGGAAAGCAAATATTGCGTCTAGCCTTGGAATCAAGAAGCACTGATATTGTTGACAATATTGATCGAAAATCGATAGAACATGCATCTGAACGTGATCATAACCTACAAAACCCGGGTACTGCAATTTCAGCCTGTCTCCATAATACTACTGGTAAGTCCAATTTCCGATACCCTGTATGGTAGTCATGTATTTTGGTGTTTCATTTAATAATAATATTGGTGTTTGTACAAAACTATGCAAAAATTGATATCATAAGTTAAATTACAATACAAAAATGAAAATTGCCATAATCGAAAAAGATATCAATGTTATGAGTTTATAAGAAATATTTTGATAATATTTTTAGAAAAAAAACTTAAATTAAATTCAATATTTGACAATAGTTTGTTCAGAGTAATTAATTCGTGGAACTTAAGTCCTCAGTGGCGTACTAACTGTGTTGTGTTTTTCAAACCTAATATATTTACCTAACACTTTCAATATCGGTGTTGATCTTTGGGCCTAGTAAAGTTTTTGTTTTTCAGTGCAAGATCTGCCTAGTGATTCTGAATGCGACCCTTTTAGTGATGGTTCAAGTAATTTATATGAGCCAGACCCTACCGAACTGAGTGATAGCGAATGTGAGATATCGGACAATGTGCATACTGAAGACGATATACCAAATACTACTGATATTTCACCTCAAACAGATCTGCCAGATACCACAGCAACACAAAACATAGAAGTACCTTTCAAAAAATTTGCTCTCATTCAATCAAAACTAAAAATTGGGTTAGCTGCCCCTCCGCCCGATAAACGGGGTAAACATCTTACAAGACTGACCAAAACCGCTGAAGATGTTAAGGATAATATAAAACGTCACATATCCAGATTTCCTGCCGACGAGTCTCATTATTCCCGACATTATAATATCCACAAAAAGTATCTATCCCCTCTTCTGTCCATTTCAAAAATGCACAAGCTATACTTGGAAGACTGTAGAGCAAATACATTACCTCAGAGGTCTTTGGTAAAAGAATGTATATACCGTTAAATATTTGTTACTGAATTTAACCTCTCATTTGGTACTCCAAAGAGTGATACGTGCAGCACGTGCGATAGTGGCAAGAACACCAAGGAGCACGAAGAAAATTACAATGCAGCATTTGAAGCCATGAGAGTTGATAGACAGACAGCAGAGTCAAATGAAAAGGTAGCGTACTTAACAGTAGACCTACAACAAACGATGCCGTTACCACGACTGAGCACATCAAAGGCATTCTATTTACGACAAGCATGGTTTTACAATTTGGGCATTTATGTAACCACTAAAGAATGCTCTAAAGTAATATTCTGTACTTGGACAGAACATCAAGCTAACCGAGGTAGTACAGAAATTTTTAGTTCATTGCTTACGGCACCGGAACTAGATCAGACCCTCAAAAGTAAAGAACATTTGGTAATTTGGAGCGACTCTTGCTCTGGTCAAAATAAAAACTTCTTGATGGTGTGCCTGTATCAATACCTCATACATTCAGGTCGTTTTAAAATCGTTGATCATAAATTCCTAGAACTTGGTCATACGTACCTTGATAGTGACAGCCATTTTGGTTGCATCGAAAAACGTCTGCGAAAACATCTACCTTCCAGATGACTATCGGCATATTATAGGACAAGCAAGCAAAAATGGTCTAATTCTGGATATGAGTTATCACTTTCAGAATACAGATGACTTAGCGAAGAATATTAAATTATACAACAGGAAGAAAGATGTATTACGTGAGACTGAGATTTAGATATGGTATAAAATGGATCCGCGTAGAAGCATATGGTACATATTTATATAAAGAAAACTATGATCCTTATTGTCCATACAGGATGGTTGATATCAGAAGATATGTTAAGCAGACACAAGGTCCCGGAGATATTGATCTACGACGACAATTGACGAGAACTGGCGTATTATCAAACGAAAAAAAAGAGAATTTACAAGAGCAGCTACCTTATATACCTGAAGAACATCGATGGTATTACAACATGCTGATTAGTGAAGAAGTGTGACAATGGACTTCAGTAAACGAATACTTCCTAAAAAGAAGCACTGAGAATTTTTCCAATTTTCTATGTACCTATGTTATTACGGTCACGTTAATAAGGCAATATTAAAAGTTCATATCGTTTCTTTTGGGTAAGTACAGAGTGTTTTCACGAAAGTACTAAATACATTTAATATACATAACTCCAACATCCAGTACAACATATACTCCAACCTGAACTAAGAGTTATGGAAGAAGGTGTGATGTACACTAAATTCAAATTTAAAAATCGAAATTAAAAATAGTTTTAGACATAACCATGAAGACTAAAACACCGCATTTAGTGCAATCGTTTGATATATTTTGTTCATGGCAGTTCCTGTTGGATAAACAATTGCAATAAAGTATTTTTAGACGTCAATTTCTCAAAACTAACTATTTGTAACATAACACCTTCATCCTCTAAGCCCTTCAATTAACATATGAATTCACTCAACAGAAGTGAAGACATGCAAATATAGACTTTTTTAGCGAAACGCAAGTCGAGATAAATTGACGTAGTTTTGTATGTTTCTGAATGAAGCTACTAAATATTTGATACACTTCATTTGGTTAAGTTGAAAGAGTACCATTCAATCTTATAGACCAGGAGCCAGCTGTCCTTTTTTAATGACCAAAACTAAGAAAACTGAAATTTTGCAGTATGGTTCATTAAGTATTGCTAATAAAGGAAGTAACCATCAGCTTGCGCATTTTCGGTGGGTGTAGCAGCGGCAGCCACCCACACACGTACAATTATAATTAAATAAAAAAACAAATATTAAGAAAGCTGAGACATGGTTTTCAGGTTCATTACTATATAGATAAACGAATAAAAGTAATCAGATGACTTTTTGGTGGGGGGTTGTACCTCAGCTTCACGTTTAAACATGCGAAAAATATGAGTTGGTAAATTAATACTAAGAAAGCTGAAATTTGGGAAAGTGATAGTCGACTTTAACAGTTTCACGAAAGAAATAGTACGGTGAGTATTCAGCGGTGGAAAAGTGCTCAGCGTATTGCTATGCGCGTGGACGCGTAGCATTCAGCACTGCATCAGCGGAGCACTTTTCCACCGCAAAAAGCTCAGCAAAATCTTTTTTAGAGTAACTAGTGATTTATAATAATTGAACAGTGCGTATACAGTGAATACGTATACATTGAAGTATAAATAATGAACACTTCCATACGCAAATGCCAATAGTAAATATTTATGGATACGTAGAGTTATAGTTAGCATAGCAGACTAAGAGAACCGTCGCTATATGTAAGTGGTTTAAAGTTTGAAAGGCGCCCTTTTCACCCCCACCCCAACGTCTGAGGGTCCGACGGCAAAGACCTACAGATGATTGCTAAGTCTGGGCTAACCTAGCTTTCTGTTAATTTTTTTTTTCTGGTCGGTTGGGTCATATTTATGAGCGTTCGGTGATCATCCTTGATATTTTTTATGTTTCTAGGATCTTTCCCCTAATTATTTCATTTTTTTATTTCCCCCCATCTCCACCCCCTCGAATTCTGCTGAGCTTTTCTCAGTGGAAAAGTGCTCAGCTGATGCAGTGAAGAATGCTACGCGTCCACGCGCATAGCGATACGCCGTATCTTCCAGTGGTCAGCTGAGCACTTTTCCACAGCGGAAAACAAAGCAGACTATTTCTTTAGTGAAACTGATGAAGTCGACTATCACTTCCCCAAATTTCAGCTTTCTTAGTATTAAATTACTCAACGCATATTTTTCGCACGTTAAAATGTGAAGCTGAGGTAAACCCCCCACCAAACAGTCAGCTGATTACTTTTTTTCGTTCATTTAAGAGCAAGTTGTACTATAATATAAATAGTGTTTGCAAGGGTTTGGTAGTCCCTAACTTTTTTGGTTCATTTTTCACTTTTAGTAAATAAAAAAATAAGTACATGTTGGTAAAGATCTAATCTATGTTCCTGTTTTCTCACTTTTTCAAAATTTGATTTAGTTTTTTCTGAAAAAAATCGCAAAGTCCATGTTTTTTTGACGATTTTCCAATTTTTTTTTAAGAGAACCAAATTAAATTTCGAAAAAGTAAGAAAACAGGGACATAGATCAGATCTTTACCAACACGTCCAAATTTTTTCATCCACTAATAATGAAAAATAAACCTTAAAAGTTAGGGACTACGAAACCCTTGCACGGCAACATTTTGTATCCGGAGAGTGGCGCCGCTCTCAGAATTCAAAGGAACTGTTCATTTATGAAGTGAGATGAAATACATTCACATTTCAACATGTTTACGAGGGATAGCCGTATGGGTGAAGAATTATAATTTTCATGGAATATTATATTATTATTTCATATCCACAGTTTAGTAAAAAAAAAACTGGAGAGTTACTCAAAATTTAATAAAACTACCTGAATCGAAATTAGTGGCACATACTCAAGCCGATGACCAGAGGGGGTTTCAATTTAGAACTACCTGATTATCAGGCTTTATCTAATTATTAACTGCAGCCAATAGAAAAGTGTTCAATGTCATAATGCGGTGGGAGAGAATTCTGTAGTTCTGAATCCACTATTTAGTTTTACTTGTGTTTTTGTGTACAGTGAAAGTATTACGATTTTGATTTCAACAATGCCGCGTATACGTAAAGGTCCGAAGCAAAGATTATGGATGTCATCTACGAGAGTGTCATCTCGATCCAGAGGTCACCAATTGCATAAGGTGAGTGGAACTGGAATTGTACGTAAAAGATTTTATTATGCAGGGTGAAGTTACAACGCCAATTTCGTTAGCGCTCACTTCTAAATTAATCACAAAATTTCGAAAATCGTATACCTATACTGACAGTTACGGCAGTTATACCTACTTTTATTTACTTTTTCCACAAAAGTCGATTTACTTACTTAACATGAAAATTTTTTGCTCAAGCGAAAATCCAATGAAATTAGTTAAACTGAGGTCATCTGACTGAATACAACAAATCAGAACATCTGTTATACTGATAACAGGTCAAGTGGTTTGTTATCACTCTCACGTTGCTATGGATATATATATATTTTGATTTATTTCGAATTAGAAGTTTCAAATATTCAATAACGTCAAAATGTCATTCTCACGATTTGGTTGTAATACTGACGAGAAGATTAATGAAATTTTCGTATTAAATATATCAAAATATGCTGTTTACAATAACAAATTTGTATGGAAAGCATTCATAGACTTAGGCAATATTGAAAAATATCGCTTAGCAAAAAATTTTCTATGCATAACCCTCGGACATTGATTAATATAACAAATTCCTCAAGCTTGTTGCTTATAGGAAACAAGCTTTCGGAATTTGCTATAATTATCAATGTCCTTGGGTTATTACTACTGATAATTACTGTGACTATGATCTAGAGTACTACATGTTGATTTTTTTTAAAATCGGTCTTCGAATAAGAAAATAAGCAGGTGTGCTGCCCAAAGTTGGACACACTATAATATATTTGTTTCCAATAAATCACACAGGGGTAGATGGTCTCATGATAAAATTAGTAATTGTTCCTTATAGGAAATAGAAAATACTGGTATTTTTTTATTCTCTATTCCTTCTATCAAGCTGTGCAGAATATGATATTCTATATAAAACACGAAATGTGGTTGAATACTTTTTTTACCATTAAAATAAATGATTTATTTGGTGTCCAGTTCCTGGTGATACACATACTGATGGCATATATTTTTAGGTGTCATCCAGGTTGAGTCAAGCTGGGACTTCAAGATTATTAGATATGCCGGAGTCTGGTTCATCACCGGTGGAATATATGGATATTCATGATGTGACTGCTCCTATTCCCGTGAATGAAACAGAAGAGAGGAAAGATTTCAGGGATATCGACTACTCAAACGAACAATTTTCGAGCAGTGATTTCGCTGACGTGATTCTTTGCGGTGTAAAACGCCTAAGTGAAATTACTTGTTCTGAACAAGGTCCCACTGTTGAAACGACCTATGAACAAAATTCCAATATCGAAAATGAACTGTGTGATATCTCAAAAAACATAAATTTTCGGGATGATGGTCACGTGAGAAACGATTTTATTGAAAATTTTGACTTGATCGAAGTAACTGATATGAATCAGAAAGAAAGCGAACGCATGATTATCGATAAATCATCGATTGAAACCTGCAACAGCAAAAATGAACATACTTATGAAAAAATCGAACTTGAAGGACGCAGAATTGTTGATATTCAGCATTTTATAGACTCCCTCATTTTAATAGGCGATCATGCTCCCCACTTCGGATGCTCTCTCAAAAACCTTGAAATAGTAAATGAAACGAGAAGAGGAGTAGCCTCTACAATTACATTCAAATGTAACATGTGCAAGACCATGAAGACTGTTACTACTATCTACGATTGTGAAGACGTCAACAATAGTGCTGTGCTTGGAATAACGAACGTGGGGTCTGGGTATACACATCTCAATGAATTTCATTCTACAATGAATATACCATCGTTATCTTCCAAAACCTTCTGTAGAATCCAAGAAAATTTGGCTGATCTTTGGGAAGAAACCGCAATTGAAGAAATGGCTAAAGCTGCTGAAGAAGAAAAACATTTAGCAATTCAATGTGGAGATTTAACTGCAGATGGTACACCTTTAATAACCGTAGTGTGTGACGGCGTTTGGGCTAAAAGGTCCTATAGATCAAATTATAACTCGCTGAGTGGAGCTGCTGCCATTGTAGGTTTTAAAACGAGAAAAGTTTTGTTTTTAGCTGTGAAAAATAAATTTTGTTTAACATGCAAAAAGCACCCACAGGATACACCACAACACAAATGCTACAAAAATTGGCAAGGTTCGTCAAGTTCTATGGAAGCGAATATAATAGCTGAGGGATTTCAAAAAAGTATGCCGATGTATGGAATAATCTACAATAGAATGGTTGGTGATGGAGATAGCAGTTGTTATGATTCAATATTGCAAAATAATCCGTATAAATCCCATAATATTACTGTTATGAAAGTTGAATGTCGAAATCACTTACTAAGGAATTACTTGAGAAAAATAAGAGAACTAGTTCAAACTAAAAATGCAGGGCCTATAGTCCTTAGGAAAGAAATTAAGGTAATATTTTTCAAACAAAAGTCAATTGATTATTTCCACGAAATCCAAGCTCGAGTGAAAATGTATCAAGATTCAAATTGCTTTTTGTCATAGCTTTCTCTATTATTTTGTCGAGATCTACCTCGAAATCAAGAATATTGACGAAAAGAGAAAAAATTAAACTATCCAGAGAAATTACTTGAATATTTGATTAATCTGTATTCTTTTCACACGCTATTGGAGATCATGCTCACTATGTTTCTTAAATTTTTTATGATTAAATCCTCTATTTGTTATAGAAAAATTTGATGAGATTCAGATGCGCAATTACTGAAGCCATCAAGTACAGGAAAAATGTTCCTTCAGTTGAGAAGATTGAAAACTTGAGGAAAGATATTTTAAATAGCCCGAATCACATTTTGGGAGATCATAGAAAGTGTTCGAAATACTTCTGCAAGAAAGAAATTGTTGACACCACAACTGTAGCTGATATGAAACTGACTCGTGAGTGATTCAATACTTCCCATATGTTTCCTATGATTTTCTGGGTATTATACTTCTGTAATTTGTAGTTGTGGAGAAAGAACGGTCTGTTACTCGGTTAGAATGAAAATTCGTTATGCTTGTGGTTCCTTCCCACTCGCATCGAATTTTTCATTCTAACCTTGTTGCAGAATATACCATTCATTCTAACCGAGTAACAGACTGTGCTTTCTCAATCACAAATTTTACATATAATCAAATGGAAAGCCAACGAAAAATTATTTTGACATTTCAATTCACATCTTGTCACTATGATGCCAGTCAAGGCTAACGTAATTATTGCTATAACAATGTCTGAATAATTATTCTTATACAAGTGATTGAATGAAATACACGCAAAATGCATAAGACAGCAAGTGTTGTAGAATATTTGTTCTATATCAAGAGAGTGAATGTTATCATTCTGGTATCAAATATGATTTCAGAATTGTGGAGAAAAATAATTCTATTTGTCATTAGCTCTTGTATTAAATTATACCCATCGAAATAATTTTAGAAAATATTTGAGAATTCACATATCTCTTTCCTGGTTGAAATTTTGAGTACTATATCCGTATGGTGTGGGATGAACGAAATGTACCGGGGTGAAATCAGCAATACGGCATCGCCAGCTAAACAGACGCTTCGGTAAAGTCGTGCTCGGTTTCGTGACAGCGTACAACATAGATTGGCGTACAAGTATTCAAATTATCACGTTTGTTTTGTCCGTGTAGGTGAAATCTTTTTATATAAAGGACCCCGCAAAATCCTTATGCAAAATGGCTCTCGGCTAAATTCACTGAAACTCTGCAGAAAGATAGTATTCGGTATGCTGATCAAAAGTCTCAATGGGCACAATCCTCCATTTTCATCCCCAGACCCCCTATAGCCCCCCAAAGCCCCCAATGTACACTTTCCGGTGTGTTAATACATAAGTTACACTATGGGTAACTACATAATTGTTATGTTATAGCTACAGTAGCAGTCAATAAAAGTATATATTATTGATGGTGCATCAATGAAGGGTGGGGGTGCATGGGTGGGGGAGGGGTGTGGTGTAATGTATATATCCATAAGTATAATAAAAGCTTCAAAAGATTGAAATAAAACAATTAAAGAATCTTTAACTTTGAAAATGAGTAATGGGTTGTTAATGAAGGGTTGGGTAGGGGTGCAGGGGTAGGGGTGCAGGGGTGGGGGCGAGGTGTGGTGAGGGCAGAATGTAAAATTCGGTTAGAAAGGGTGGGCAGTGAAAAGAAACGCTTTGAAGATGAATTGTAACTTATGCATTAACACACCGGAAAGTGTACATTGGGGGCTTTGGGGGGCTATAGGGGGTCTGGGGTTGAAAATGGAGGATTGTGTCCATTGAGACTTTTGATCAGCATACCGAATACTATCTTTCTGCAAAGTTTCAGTGAATTTAGCCGAGGGGAGATGAAAACCTATCAAAGCACTATAATCAAAAGCTGCAAAGGAAATTGTGTATGTATATCTTCATTGAACAAATAAATACGTCCACTTAAAATATTGAGAAATGAAGTGTTGAATACTATGAAAGTGAACATTTTTTTGAGCATTCATTTGACCCCTTTTCACCACTCTGGAAACAATGATCCAGAAATTCTAGCTCTCACATACACGCTTCCGCGATAACGAGCATGGCTTTATCGAAGCGTAACGCTGTTCGTCTTGCTGGCGATGTCGTATTGCTGCTTTCATTGCGGTATGAAAAATTAGAAATGTCTTACCTTTTGTGCAATTCTCTACCATGCAATATATTGGACACATTGAACATATCAAATAAATATCTGTATTTTCAGCTCTATACGATAAACTAATGGAGTTTGTCAGATACCTCGCAAATCATTCCAAAAGCTTAATATACGATGTAGACAACAATTGTGCAGAACAATTCAACAGTGTAATTGCAAGGCACTCTGGGGGAAAAAGAGTCAACTATATCATGAAGAGATCTTACCAAACTCGTTGTTATGCGTCTGTGGTTGTCATGAATACCAAAAAAGAATTGAGCACTCTCAAATCGAAGTATGGAAGGTTGAACGACCCCTTCGTTTTGAAATATGAATTACAAAGACAAAAAAAATTGATGCTGGCCGCTGTTTCCAATCGAAAAAATAAACACAAAAAACGACGGGAGCACAGAGGAAATGATCTTTTCTACGGAGAGTATTGCACAAAACCAGATATGGATGATGCTTCTTTTAGCATGGCAGCAAAAGATTTTTTGAAAAATTTGTCAATATCTGTTGAAGAGGCTAAAAAAATTGAGGTGCTTACACGAGATCAGGCTGATTCTGCTCTATGGCATAGTGAAAGGCGAAAACGCGTTACTGCCTCTAAATTTGGAGAGATTTGTAAAAAGAGGGAATCGTCTTCAGTAAAAAATTTGGTTAAATCTATTGTGCATCCGGTACCATTTTTCTCAAAAGCCACTCAATATGGCATAGACAATGAAGTAAGAGCACGAGAAGAGCTAGAACATCACTTGAAAAGGAAAATATCAACATGTGGACTATTCATTGATGAAGAATTCAGTTACATGGCTGCCAGTCCTGATGGAATTTTAGAGGGAGAAAACTTCATTGTGGAAATAAAATGTCCATATGGAGCCAGGACTATGACTGTTGATGAAGGAATAGTTCAAAGAAAAATAACATTTTGGAAAAAGGACAAGACCATCAACGAATGCCATAATTGGTACTTTCAAATCCAGGGTCAATTGCGGATCGCCAAAATGAATTATTGTTTTTTATGTGTGTGGACCCCTCAAGGAATTAAAGTGGAGAAAATTCCTCGAAAGCACGAATTCTGGAGTGAAAAAATGGAAAGAAAAATAACAAAGTTTTATATTGAATACATTTTACCGGAAATTGTAGATAGTAGGACAAATAGAGGCATGGAAGTTCGGGACAGAATAAAAAATGAAAAATGAGTTGTAGGGTCTTCCCTACAATGAAATTTTAAATTTAAATCAGTTATAAACTAGAGCAATAAATTGTTACTTTTAAATTTTGTCTTCTGTTTAAAATATTTAATTCTCCGAAGGTTTATGTTACTTCCGGTGAAACCAAACGTGACATTAAACTGAGCCATTTGTCAAAAAATACAGTTTAATGTCACAAGGCCTATTCAGATACATGGGTGCTCACCCAGGGTTTTTCACCCTGCATGATAAATTCCTCCATTATTAACGAAATTAATACTTCTGAACCAAAGAAAATGACTTTTTGAACGTATGTGAACTGTTATGCAGTATACAGGCACAAGGGTCAGAAATATATACTTATAAATTAAACATGCTTCAAAAACCCTGCATGGGCCATTTACAATCATATATTTTTGATTCTTGTGTCTGTAAACTGCAAGACAGTCCACATACGATCCTTTTACTTGCGTTTCTATCAAAAAGTCATTTTCAGAAGTATATATATATATTGGAGAAATTTATCATGCGGGGTCAAAAACCCTGGGTGTGCAACCATGTGTCTGAATATGCCCTTAAACATACGAAAGCGTCTAAGGGCCACATAGTTTCTTTTTCAATTTTTTCGACTTCAAACACGGAGTTTCCGACTTTAAACTCGGAATTTTATTTTCCCGACTTCAAAGTCGTAAATTCTGAGTTTAAAGTCGAAAGTTCCGACTTTGAAGTCGGAATTTTGTTTATCCGACTCTTAACTCGGAAATTCCGACTTTAAACTCGGCTGCCATTTCGGAACTTTTAGCTGTGCTTTTTTTATGAAAAAGTAGATTTTTATCTCCTATTCGTTGCGATATACCAGGTGGTTCAAAAATTAGTAGAGGGGGAACGGGCATTGTATATTGTAATTGTGCATTATATCTGTTGGATATAATACAATACCCGTCGTGGTATTAGCCAGGTGAGTAGTAGTTTTCTGACGGGTATTTGCCATAATAAGCCTACGTCGTAGGTGTATATGGAAGTAAAAGTGAAACATCGGTCGGCAACGACTATCGTTTTATTAGATTGTTTATATGCAGTAACCAAAAATTGCCTTCGTCACACTGAAGAAGATTTACGATGTGTGACTTGAGTGAAACAAAAGTACTAAAGTATCAAGATAAAACTTCAAAATTCCGACTTTTAAGTCGGAATTTCCTACTTTGATGTCGGAAAAATAAAATTCCGAGTTTAAAGTCGGAAATTTCGTATTTGAAGTTGAAAAAAAAAAAAAATTATGTGACCCTTAGACCCTTTCGTATATAGGTACAGATCCATCAAATTTCATTTCTTTTATTTTAAAATCCAGTTATAGGGACGAGCCACCTTCTGCGGACACCCGGTATGTATGCAATTGTTCATACATTTTTAATATTTCAGAAAATTCTCTGATGCTCAAAGTTGTGAATACGCTTTGTTATTAGATTATGTTGCATTTGGTAAACAGATAATCGGAACATGTTTTCAGCTATTTGGAATCCGATATAAATGCTCGATTCGAATGCACTCGTCCATCACCCAGATTCAGTACCTACATTCTTCAAGCTTATGATGATGGCTGGTCGACAGACGCGCGCGTCGGTACCGCCACGCCGTACCGAACTTCGAATCCCCCTCGTAATTGTTGAATATTAATGAGCTTCGGTCTAGGGAATGCGTTTACAAGCGATTATCATGTTTCCGTAGTATTTAGACTCCGCCCACCAGTGGCGAATTTTGTACCTCTGCCTCACCCGCTGCCCCACAGGTCTTTCAGTTTGTAAGGTATCACAAAATCTTAAATCGATTGAACTATCAATTTTGAATAATAATAATAATAAATTTATTATTCCCAAGAAAAATATGTTGCATATATTAGGGAAAAAATGCCTAATAATATTATAAAAGTGAATCCAAGGTCTATATATAATTTCTGTCTGTTCTAGATGAGGTTATTTTGAAATTTGTTAAGTGGTTTTAATAAAGAAGTTGTGGCTGATCCCGATATAGGTAGAAACTGAGTATTTACAATGTAGAATATATGAAACTGAAAAAATATTCATCCAAATTTTCCTTTGTGATTCTATGATAACATAATTTTGTGAATTTTCATTATAACAGATTTGTGAATAGAAAATAAATCATTTATTGATTCTTGAACCCATTTAGTTTTTTATTCTACGAAGTAGGTTGGTATGATGAATTTGTACAACGATAAGGTAGGTAGGTATGATGGTACGAATTATATCTTGTATAGACAAATTGGACCACTATTAGATGCAAGTTGTGAAATTTGAATTCATAACCTTGTTTATTCAACATTGCAACCAAGTAGAGGCTTTTGTTCCACACAACTCCTACAAAATATGCCAATCACTATATAAATAGGTACATAATATTCATTTACGATAACTAAATTGAATAACATAATTTATGGGCGAATGAAATAGATTTTTAAGTTCAGTTCTTTTGCTCTTGATGGTATGATGATTTATACGTATCATTCAATACAAAAATAGAATATAAATGAATTCAAATCCAATAGTAGAGGATATATAAAAGTCCGTGGCTCAAGGTTAAGTAGGTTGATCAAACCATCTTGAAGTGATGTAATTCATATTGGTTTGTTTCATAAAATATGGCTTTTACAATGAGGATTATGACGAATATGGAAAATTTATATGCAGTCTAAGAGTTTATTTGTAAAAATATTCTATTAACTACCAATTGAATTTTAGGCATATTGGTATTTATATATGGAATTACTCTATCTTTAAATGGCATGAATCATAAGCGGTATTTCTCCTTAGGGTTACATAATAAATGAACATGTACATTTGCGAAGTTTAGTTGCGGCTAATTTACTTCTTCAAAACTATTGTAATTTTTGAAAAATTACTTATTAGCTTTTATTATTGTCATCCCTCAGCTTGAGCTAATTTAATGATCTCTAAACTGAGATACCTCTAAAAGAACAACGATTCATGAATACCTATTAAATGTAAATTTCGACATATATATTTTAATGACGAATGGAAAACACTAGACACCTCTATGCAGATGAGTTGATGGCGATAAACTACTTTATTGCATATACCAATAGCAGAGCAAAATAAAAATGTCCATTTAGTTACAAATTAAAAAAAAAAATTTCGTTAGTATACATCAGATACTAAACATTTTCATTTGCAAGGTTAATGCCTTTTTTATAAAATAACAGCGAACAAACACCACCATATTTCAAAATATTCAAGCAAATTCAAATATTCATCAATCATGAAAGCACTATTATTGTTGCAGATCCATTGTGTGTGTGAGCGCTCAAAACAAGATTATCGTTTCAAAAAATAAAAACTTTTGACCAATTTGGCAATTATTCTTGAATTAAAATAAATGAACAATTCCCCAATTTGCTTTCCATTTATAAGCACCGGCAACTCTGTACGAAAAATCCATCAGTCGCCAAATTCTCATGGTGGATTTATGCAGCAATCATAAGTCATAAGTCTTTAGTCATAAGGAAGAATATTCGTCAATGATTGGTTGGTCCGTATATTCCAACCAATCATTGACGAATATTCTTCCTTATGACTAAAGACTTATGACTTATGATTGCTGCATAAATCCACCATCAGTCTGACAAAGTACGATTCTGCTGTTTTCACTTTCTGATAAAATACGAATCTGACCGAATTCAATCGGCTAATGTATCGGTCGGAGCAAGTCCAGTCGGTGTTAGTACAGTATAGATAATTGTCAGTCTGCTGAGTTGCTGGTTTTGTGAAATACGAATCGGAGGATGTACGAATTTGAAGATTTACTTTTCTGTTAAAATCCACTTCTGATACAATACGTTTCTGTGAAAAGCTCATTCTGATCATTTACATATTTGTCGAAATAACAATCCAGAAAAGTACAGTCGATATTTTTCATTCTGCCGTCGTCCAGTCTGACGAAGTACGGTTTGATGTTGTAAAGTTTTACATTGTGCAGTTGGGATAAGTATGCATCTGTTCATTTCATTTTCTGATCAAGTAGCGATCTGATGGAGTAAAGTTTGTCAGTTTCTTTGTTTGATTTAGTTCAATCTGACAATATGGGTGTCCCCCAAAAGGGTCAGCAGTAACTCTCATATACCAAGAGCTAGTCCGTCACTGTCTATAGAGAACGGAGGCCATGACACGTCCTACTACGTCACATTTCGTCACAAATGTTCTTTCATCTCTTTCTACATTGTCTTATGAAGATTAAACTCTCCTTGTTAAATTTTAGTCTACTTGATCTTGGTTCAGTTAATTGGTCGTTGCCAATCAAATCGCTAGTTTACCGACTTTTGGGTTGATTCTCAACTATTTTCCGCGAATCAAGCTGCTGTAAAAATTGTGCTTAGAATGTGATCGCAGATCAAAATGTAAATAACGAAGTCTATCCGTATTATGTCATTAGTTTAAACCTGTTCTTAGGGCTGGTTATTTATTCAGATATTATCATCAGATCAACTAATCTTGGTTCAGTCAATACATTTTGTATCCAATCGAATCGCTAGTTCATTAGCAACGAAACCAAGATTAGTTAATCATAGGCGCTTTCCAATAGACGAGGAAAGCGATGACGTCACAAATGTCATTCTTGTCAAAAACTTATTCCTAATACACCTCCGTCGAATTAAAATCAGCTTGTCCGATATTTGTTTCCGTAAATATTTTTCAACTTCTTTTGCCTGAGAACACAAAATCCTAACCACCAAACACAAACTAATAAGCAAAACAGCAAATCTCAACAGAGAAGTTACCTCAAATTATTTGCTTGGAATCAGTTTTTGACAAGAATGACATTTGTGACGACACACTTTTGACGTCTATTGATATTGAGAGCTTGTTACCCCTGACGGATCAGTTCAATTGACAGGAATACATGTTATTTAACAGGATCATGTTCTTTCGTGGTCTTTGAGATCAGTTTAGGAGCTCCTCGGAGTTACCCTGAGCTACCCACTGGGACAATTGGAAAGCGACTCTGGGAATTACCTCGGATTGAAAAATCGACTAGGGCCGGTATTAGAAACATCTCTCAAAGTTAACTTTAATTTTAACAGTCAAGTTAACTTCAGCTTTAAAATGGCAGTTTTATAAAAGTCTATTTCTGAAATAAAAAGAAGAAGAAGAAGGCAAATATGTAACCTAGACATTTTCGCAGTTTTTCCTGTGACATTTTCTAATAAATAATAAAATTGCTGAATCCTCCAAAATCTCCAACAACTACCAAGAATAAATATGTTGCATGAAATCTGAGTGTAATTAACGTGTTACTGGCGGTAGAAGATTATTTCTAACATTGAAAATACTTAATTCCAAAGTAATTAGAACTATTAGAAATGTTGACTTATTAGTTGGTCTTTGCAAATTTGCCTCTCTATGTGTCCCTTTAACAAGCATACAGACTATCTTGATGATCGAAATCCGTTTTAATTTGTTTTCAAATTCTTTTTCCTTCCACAAGATAAAATGGTTTAACCGATTTCTAAATATCCTTCGACGCCGAGAGCCTTCAATAATTATCACAGAATCTCCTTCATCGCCGCTTAAAAGTTCCTCGAAAATAAACAGGATATCGTTTGCTAACATTTATTGCGAAAAAAAAAAATCTAATTGAGTTTTATGCTACATTATTGACAGAAGAACTGTCGAAAACTACCGTTTTCTACAAAGTTAACTTTAACTGATACCTCTTCCTCCCGATAAAGTTAACTCCTACCTTTTGAAGTTAACTGTAACATGTGACGTCATTCCACAAGTTAACTTCTAGTTGTCTGTCAAAATAGTTTTATAATACCGGCCCTTGAGCCTGATTCACATAATGGCAGTAGCAGTGGCGTCACCCCTCTCTATTGATAAGATAACCAATGGCAAACATGTTTAGACGACGCTGAAAATTCAAGGTCACGCTGCTGAAAGTTTGATTCATTTAAACTTTTTGCAGTAAAATCTAGCAGTGTTCGCATTTCTAATCTTAAAATTATCATGAAATCAAGATTGCTGTTATGATTCCTTTCTACTGCTTTTAACAAACAATTGGTTGAAAATTTCCATCCCAATGTCACTCATTCGGATAACAGCGTCAAAAAGGGCGGAGTCACCGCCTTTAGTGCCACTGCTACTGCCATTATGTGAATCAGGCTTTAGGGCCCTTCAAACACTACGTTTCTTAACTCATTAGGCGTTTTCCATTTAGGAGTGTTAAGCCCCAGAGCTTCAAGCCCCTGAGATCGGAAATTACTTTATCACTGACTTTTTCGCCAAAAACGTGTGTATTCGTGTTTGGACTTTTGTATACTTGTGCTTCATGCACCAATAAAACGGGTGGTGCTCGAGGGGCAAGGGGAATGTCAATCGGTGCTTGAAGCCCCACTAAATGGAACGCATGGTCACACGCCCTGGGTAGCTCTGAGGAGCTCCTTACGTTAAATGGAAAGCAGCTATTTTATTTTACCTCAGATTAAATTATACGTTCTGTTCAAACTCGCCTTAACACACATCAACTCTTCAAGTAATGTTGTATTTTTAAGGTTAAAGTTTATATCTTTATTCTTTATATACATTTAGTATAGGTAGGTTTATTTTCCGTGAGTGGAAAAACCTTATCAGAATGGATAATACTCAATATTTATAGGATTACTTTGCACAATTACGTAATTGTTATTAAACTTTTGATCATCATAAAATTTAATATATAATTTTAATTTTTTAGAGCACCAATGTCTACCCCAGAAATACTTGTAGTTGGATCGTGCATGATAGATTTCGTTAGGTAATACAGGTACATGGTACATTCCAAAATCTACTTTTGATCTATTCTGTGTTGTTTTAGCTATTCCTCCAGGTTGCCAAAAGTGGGTGAAACCATTCATGGAAATAAGTTCGCGACCAATTTTGGTGGTAAAGGAGCCAATCAATGTGTAGCAGCTGCAAAACTCGGAGGGAAAACCACATTGGTGGCTAGAGTATGAGAACAACCAAATTTGTACATATTCGCAGTGTGATATTCTTTGCGCACAATTCCACTATCAAATCCTTTGAACTGAAATTGCAACTCGTGTCAGTCGTATCCATAAATTTGATATCCAAGAATTGAAACCAAGATTGTAATTAATGACATTACTAGACTATCAATTTCAATTCTGTCTTTTAATTCTTATTGAATAATATTACACTCAGCAAGACAAAAATAATGCAGATGATAAAAATTATAAAATACCCATAAGGAAATGCTATGTTCTCAATTGGCAGTATTTGTGATAGTGTTCAATTCAAATATGATTTTGTCTTGTGGCAAGTATCTTGGCATTTGGATTGATACTAAGTTAAGATGGGAGAAACATATTGATAATATCTTTCATTATTGGAGCCCCGAGAAGATGTCCCAAATTGAATTCCAAAATAGCATATATATTTTTATATTCACATATTCTCAGTAGAATCAAATTTTTAATTAAGCAATATATGGGGAACTTGTTTTGAAAATAATTTTAACAAAATTTCCGCTGTATACAGAAAAGGGTTGAAAGTACTATATTGTCTACCATTTGACACTCCAACAAATCAACTTTATTCAATGACGAACACATTTTCTTTGGATGAGCATTGTACATTGTACACTCTCAAAGTATCTTACCTTATTATGAACAAAATGATGAAATCTAATTTTCTATTAACCAGAAATTCAGGAATTCAGAACTACCATACACAATAACACAACTTGTTCCATCTAGATTCTGCAAACTCTGTAATTGACCAGAAAATATTTGTTGGTTATAGTATGAAATAATACACAGTGGATTTAGTTTTCACTAATATCTATTTACTGTTATTAGAAGAACGCACTTGGAAGGTAAAAGAGTAACTAACTATATCCTCTCTATGCATAGTCTGTTTATATAATTAAAACTCATAAGAAAAACATTCGGGTAAGAGGGTCGATAATATTCATCAGTTTTGTACACATAAGCTTGAAGTGCCTACCTGCTCTTTTACATAAACACACTGAGTCACCAGTGATGAGACAAAGAAGGATTAATTTTTGTCAATATTCCAACAAGATTCACCCTTCAAGGTCTTTCAAAATTCAATGAAATACCCGAAGACATAAAAAATTGTAGAAATATTAAAATAAAAAAAAATCTTCAAAAAAGAAATTGACTTTATTAGGATTCTTTCCTTGTTTTGGTGCTTTTTGTTTCTTTGTAATTCTAAATGTTTCGTTTAAATAAATTTGTAAATACAAAAAGGTTCATGATCAGTCTCATAACAGTTTGATACTGTTTGACTGCTATTC
Source organism: Chrysolina oricalcia (assembly GCA_944452925.2). Lineage (NCBI taxonomy): Eukaryota > Metazoa > Arthropoda > Insecta > Coleoptera > Chrysomelidae > Chrysolina > Chrysolina oricalcia. The sequence continues at coordinate 32,590,655 of OX101811.2, read as the reverse complement.
TATCATAATAATCGACTAAAAATACCCTTTCAAATTTTACAATTGTTTCTTAAAAATAACCATTGTACACTTTGATAAAAATATTCATTAAGAAAAGGGGATACCTTTATTTTATACTTGTAGCGTTGAATTATGAATAGACGTTATTACTATTATTATTGAGTACAAAGTATAATGTGTAAAATATTATAAGGACTGTATGTAGGATTGACAACTATTTGCACCGGTTCTCCTTAATAACAAACTAAGCTAAGTGGAGGATCATCTTAAGGAACACCTTAAGGTAGAGATGGTTTGCACCTTTCACCCCTGGCCTGAACTTTAGCTGAGTATTAGAAATGTTTGGCAACAGCGCAAATATGATCACGTAACCAGGTAAACAAAGTTTTAAGTTCTGTCTAATTTGACAGGCTGGCGGGAGGATGGCATGTGATTTGTAAAATTTGTCTCTACCGGAAAACTAGCCACAATATCGCCTAGAGAGCTACGTGTACATTAGTTAAAATGAGTAGTTAATAGTTTATTACCCACCCTAACCTGACCTACCTTAGGTGAAAAATAGTATCCATCCAAAATGTTTACGACATGAAGATGTTGTTAACAAATTTGGATGAATAAGAAAAATTGAAAAGAAAATTTTAAGTTCGTAAGTAATATAAAATAAATTAACATAGTATACCAACCAATACACATTTCGTATTAGGATATAGGTAGTGTTGAATATGAACATTATTTTTATACTTTCACATCATAGGGATATTCAATTTCAGCCTCAATCAGGTTTAGTAGGTATATAGAGAGCTGTAGGTTTGGTCGCAATAAATCGCGGAAAAATGTAAGCTTGTCATACATGCAAATGATGTACCCTCACGTACACTTGTCTAGGCACATCATAAAAAATTTGATTCAAATTCTAGGTCGTCATCATCTAATATTGTAAGTGACAATTTTGTTTCAAATCTGATTCAATCAGATACCCACAAAAATGCAATCACATCAGCAAAATCCACGAAAAAGTGCTCGAAAAACTTTAAACATCAAGGAAATAGGATTTCGTGTAAAAAAGTGAGGTTAGGTCGTTAAGTGGAACCTAAGCTTGAAAAATGTGAGGATTATCTTGACTAAGGCTTAAGTTGTCCTCAAATAGCGGTGCAAACCAAAATCGTAATGTAAAGTCCACTTAAGTTATAAGGTAACCTTAAGTTGAACCGGTGCAAATAGCTGTGAACCTAAGATAAAGTACGGTATGCCATATTGGCACTTTCGGCAGTAGATCTGTTTAACGATTTGATTTTGTACTTGCATTTATTAGAACTAATAGGTATACAGGGTCTTTCACGACGAGCGTTCGTTAGGAATATATGGAGAACGATTCAAAATAAAAACTTGATATTTTGTGGTAGTGGGTTTTACAAAATGGCCTTCTCAACTAAAATATTTTCAACTTCCGGTCTCTTTCCGTTATACCGGAAGTTGATGGCAACTTCCTTATTTGAAATGGAACACCCTGTATTTTATAACATTTTTTGAATTTCTCAGCACATTTTAGGCCCACTTTGTATAACAATGCCTATCCCAAATTTGTTAGTTTTCGAGATATTGATTTTTTTCTGAAAAATTTGACAGTTACAGCACAACTCCGAAAAAATCGTAACTCATAGACAGTAACAGTTGAAAATGTGAAATTTCACAGAATCACAGGGGAATTTACAGGGTGGTCGAAATTTTCACCTAAAACATAACATCGAGGAAACTGAACTGAAACACGATTTTTTCAAATGGAAACCATACTATTATTTTTGGATACTACGAAAAAAAAAGATATCAAGTTCATGAAGAATGTCCTATACCTAAAATACACCCCTGGCAAGATATATTCGATTTTGGGAAATATTTGAAATGTAAATCATTCGAAGCAATACCAAACCAAGCAGGCTTTGAAAACAAATGAAGTTACAACAAATATGTCAAAATTTGATGCGAGATAATTGACGTGTATTTCGTAGTTTTCTATTTGTGTGCAAAATGTCTTGTTTGAGGTCTTGTTTGAGGTATTCAATAAGATAATGGACAGAACTTCCAAATCTACACAGACCCAATAAAAATATTCTGAGAAGACTTCTAAGATCGGATCTTTTTCGTCTGTCATCAACAAAAAAAACCACTCGTAAATAATGAGGACATCGAAATTGTAGTTTTGGCTTACTTCACAGCCTATCCAGAAAATTCGTTGAAAGACGCAGAAAAGTCACTTAGAATTTCATGTTCGTCAATAAACCGGATTTTAATCAAACATAAGTGGTGTTCCTTTAATCACCGGTTCAAAATCTGAAACCTCACGACTTACCTGCACGAGTGGAATTCTGCGAATGGTTTCTTATCAAGATACAGCAGGACCCTGAGTTCATGAAGAACATTATATGGACAGATGAAGCCAAATTTGCCAAGAATGGTATGTACAACCGCCATAAGTCATTTTTGGGCAGCAGAAAATCCAAAGCTCGTTCGCCAGCGCAACTTCCAGGATTCATGGAGTTTTAATGTTTTTTGCGCTATAAAGGAAGACCGAATTTTTATGTTTATATCTTTATGATGAGGATTTGAATAGCGATAGATATTCTCATATAATTAGGAGTGTGGTTGGTGAATGCATAAGGCATGTTTCTGAACAATACCGTTCCAACTTATGGTATCAGATGATGGAACCCGTGCACATAGTACTGCTACCGTTGCTGGGTTGTTGTATGGGATGTTCGAAGATCAGTGGCTTTGTTTCAATGGGCCATTTAAATTTCCTCCTCGCTCTCCAGACCTGACGCCACTGGACTTCTTCATCTGGGGATATATCAAAGAAAATGTTTATGCGGATCCTGTGAGTGATAAAACATGAAACGAAGGGTTCTGAGAGCTTTCAGTAATTTGATTCCTGACTCCATACAGAAAGCTACAAATAGTGGTATGCAAAAAAGAATATATTCTTGTTTAGAACAAAACGGCAATGTCTTTGAACATCTGTTGAAATGAACCACAATAATATTTGAATTTAAAGAAATTAAGTTAAATTCTAAAATTAAAGTAAAATCTAACCTTAAAAAATATAAACAAAATAAAATTACTGTATTCGATATCAATAAACAAAGATATAATTCATCTCTCTGATAGTATTTTATTTCAATCCATCCATTTTCATGTTGAGTTACCTTTTACCAACGACAGAGTTAATATTAGTTCATTTGTTTTCAAAGCTTTCTTGGTTTGGTATTGCTTCGAATGATTTACATTTCAAATATTTCCCAAAATCGGATATATCTTGCCAGTGGTGTATTTTAGGTATACGACATTCTTCATGAATTTGATATCTTTTTTTTCGTAGTATCCAAAAATAATAGAATGGTGTATGGTTTCCATTTGAAAAAATCGTGTTTCATCAGTTTTCTCGATGTTATGTTTTAGGTGAAAATTTCGACCACCCTGTAAATTATTTTCGAAAATTCGATGGACCTGTTCATGACTTGATGCTTAAGTTATGATTTTTTCGGAGAAATTTTTCAGAAAAAAATCAATATCTCGAAAACTAACAAATTTGAAATAAGGAAGTTGCTCTTAACTTCCGGTATAACAGAAAGAGACCGAAAGTTGAAAATATTTTAGTTGAGAAGGCCATTTTGTAAAACCCACTACCACAAAATATCAAGTTTTTATTTTGAATCGTTCTCCATACGAGGATGTATTGATATCTAGTTCGGCTAGACCAGTTTCCTGCATAAACAAAATATTGCGTTACCATAGCAACGAACAATAACTTATTAGAAGTGTCAGTGTAAAGTTTGACGTCAAAATGTAAACCAGAGTTACGCAATAAATTAAAAGAAAAAATATGTCCACCGAAATTGTGAAAATCGAAAAATTGGAGTATCGAGCCATCATCAAGTACCTGTATTTAGAAGGGTTAAGAGGTAAGCAGATTTACGAAGATATGCCTAATACCCTTGATGATCAATGTCCTTCGTATGCGACCGTTTTGAATTACTAGAACACCCCCCTTATTCACCAGATTTGGCTCCGTCCGACTATCATCTCTTTCCTCAACTGAAAAAAAGTTTAAAAGGTCGTAAATTTTCTTCCAATGAGGAGGTAAAATTAAAGCTGTGGGGGTCTGGTTTGCAGAGCAAGAAGAAACATTTTTTTTGAAAGGTCTAGCTAGAGACGTTGCAGGTTCGCTGTAATAAATGTATCCAATTAAGAGGATAATATGTTGAGTAATAAAATATTTTGACATTAAAATTTTGTTTGGTTCCATAGTTGGCTAAGAATTTTTCAATATATCCTCGTATATTCCTAACGAACGCTCGTCGTGAAAGATTGATAGTAATTGATAGATGGATAGTAATTTTATTTTTAGGTATCGAAAACTGAAATTTCATTGTAGCCCGGTCCGAGAGGTAAAGGTTTTAGCAGTTTGATTTTTATTTGGCATGAGTTTGAATTAATAATAATAATAATAATATTCCCTCATAAACACTCGAAGAGTGTACCCAAGGGCATAGCCTATGTGCGGGTAGAGGACGGCTATTATTATCATTAGCCGTGGCTCTCCGGAGCGACCTGGTACCGATGTACCTGAGAAAAGTTCCCTCCGGATTCGAACCGGGTCAGATGCAAGCGGAAGATTCAACGGCCAGCACATTGAACTTCCGTTCAATACATCGAACCGCTGAGCTACCGTCCACCACAATCCCCGATATAGATCAAGATTTGTTCTCAGTGTGTCGTCGGTTTTGATAGACATCCACATGGTTTGTTTAAACCGAGTGGTATGTAGGTTGCCTAGATACCAATCCAGGTCCCTTGTGCTTGTTTGAATTACACAGACTACCGGGGTGTTGCTGTAGGTTTTCAGGGCTTTCCTGCAGCTGGAAAGCCGCCCCGGAGCGCTACAACAAATACTAATCTATCTGGACCGGCTATGCCTTTGGGCAGTGTTGGGCTATAATCAATTGAATTTTCAATCAATTAAATAATTGATTAAAAAAGTAATTGTTAAGTAGTGTATTAGAATTTCCACCTGTATATTGTACTATTTGTGTGGTTGTCATGAAAACATGAGATTTTGACAAGAGAAAATAAATAGAAAAGAAAATCCATATCTTCATTCAATTAATTGGTAAATTTACCGAAAAAGAAGCTAACAGTCCGCTTTAAACAATACTCAGAATCAACATGGTCCTCCATCGCACGGATATCTATTGAAGAGTCCAGCATTGAGAAGAAATTCAGAGACCGGGTACCGAATTCAAGAGGTTACGTGAGTCAGTTCTATTTCTATATCTGAAGATTCTTCCTGCTGTTTTTGAGTAATTTATGTGTTCTAATGAGTAGTACCATCAGGTTGTAGTTATTTGCAATATTTCTGACAATCTCGTTTCAATTGACACTTTCATTGACATTGATATTTCATAGTTGTTTTGCTATTATAGTCCAGGAGACATATTTAATTTTTGAGATTCAGAATTATTTGTTTTGATATTTTCAAAATGGAAATTTCCGAAATGAAAATAAAAAGAGGCCAATTCAAAGGTTACTTAACACGATTCAGAACATTCCTGAATACAATTGACAATGAACAATTAAATGAAGAAATCATTTTACAATTAGGAAAAAGATTAGAAACCATTGAACCGATTCTTGGTTCATTCAATGAGTTACAATCGCAAATAGAGGTCAAGTTAAATGAAGAAAATAATCAAAATGAAGAAGTGATTCGCGAAGAATTTGAAACAAACTATTACGTATCTATAAGTAAAGCTAAACAAATTCTAACTTCTTTCCAAGAAAATAAAGTTAACAATACTAGCATTGCTTCTTCGAATATTCAGCCTCCATTGAATTCAGCTATTGCCAATGAAGTTCAACAAACTGTTTCTCAGAATAGTATGCGTTTGAGTGGTAATTTAAATGGTAGTTATGATTCGGGAGAACGATCAGATTTACATAAGGTAAAATATCCCCCCATTCGTTTGCCAACGTTTTGTGGTTCATATGGCAAGTGGCTTGAGTTTCGAGATGCCTTTACTGCTTTGGTGCATGATAACAAATCGTTAAATGATATAGAGAAATTTTATTATTTGAAATCATCTCTACAAAATGAGGCTAGTGAAGTCATACAATCTCTAGAAGTATCTTCAACAAACTATCAAATTGCTTGGCAATTGCTGAGTGATCGTTTCGAAAACAAGTCCTTGATTATCTTCAATCATATTAAAGCTATTTTCGAATTTCCAGTTATACAAAGGGAATGCCATTCAGATTTGAGAAAACTATATGATAATATTACAAAAAATCTACGATCTTTGAAAAGTTTACAAATACCAGTTGAGACGTGGGATACTATAATTATATATATAATTGTTTGTAAATTCGATACAATCACTCGTAGAGAGTGGGAATCATTCAAATTTAAAGGTACAGTTCCATCTATGGATGACATGAATACCTTTCTGAAACGTAGATGTGAAGTTCTTGAAAAATTGAATTACAATTTGAGTGATTCAGTAAAAGCTGGTCAGTCTTCGAAGAAATTACAATCAAAGGGTCACACCCATGTCAGTATCAATAAACCTAAATGTTATTTCTGTAAAGGGGAACACACGATCTATACGTGTGACGAATTTTTGAAACTACCTATATCCTCGAGGATAACAGAATTGAAAAATAAAAAATTGTGTATCAATTGTCTCAGACCGGGACATTTCGCATCCAACTGTACATATGCTCATTGTAAAAGGTGCAATCGCAAACACAATTCGCTGATTCATATTGAGAATAATGAAAATAATAATCCATCAAATGAGGAAAACTCTTTGAATCATAATCAAAATACAATTGAGAATCCAACAGTGACTTCTCATGTTTTCAACAATTTCGTGGATAGTCAAGTATTGCTTTCCACTGCTTGTGTTCAAATAAAAGACAATAAAGGAAAATTTCATTTAGCACGAGTACTTCTTGACAATGGTTCACAGAGTTCCTTCATAACTGAGCAGCTATGTCATAGATTAAATCTGAAAAGAATTCCAACTAATATTGCTATTAAAGGGGTGAGTCAATCTTTAGCCTATATTAAAAATAAAGTATCAGTTGAAATTAAATCCCGTACCAGTCAATTCAACTGTCGATTCTCTTGTTTTATATTACCAAAAATAACCGATCATTTACCAAATACATTCGTCGACATTCGTAATTTGGAAATTCCTCCCAATATACAATTGTCGGATTCCGAATTCAATAAACCCGGTAAAATTGACATGTTACTGGGAGCTAATATTTTTTGGAATTTGCTTAGTGGTGGTCAAATTCTACTGGGTAACGGTAAACCTATTCTTCAAAAAACCGTGTTCGGTTGGTTAGTATCAGGAAATTTGAATATTCCTTTACAAGTCAATCATTCTATCAGTTGTTTGAATGTGCAATATGAAAAGTCTATAAATGATAATTTAGTAAGATTCTGGCAAATAGAAGAATGCCATAAGTCTGAAAAAATATTATCCGATTCTGACAAATTTTGTGAATCACATTTCATGAATAACTTTATCCGAGATCAAGATGGTCGATTTATTGTTAAAATGCCAATTCATGATGATACAGGACTCCTAGGTGATTCACGAAATATGGCTCTAAATAGATTTTTAGCAATTGAACGAAAACTAGATAAAAATAAACAATTAAAAGAGGAATATATTTCTTTCATGCGGGAGTATGAGAAGTTAGGTCACATGACACGAGTTGACGAACAAGATTCTAGTGATCCTTCTTACTATCTTCCACACCATGCAATAGTGAAAGAATCTAGTTTGACTACTAAAGTAAGGGTTGTTTTTGACGCGAGTGCCAAGTCGAACAGTGGGGTATCGCTCAACGATATACAATTCAATGGTCCTACAATACAATCAGATCTATTTTCAATTCTTCTTAGATTTCGACAACATTCAATTGTTATCAATGCAGATATATCAAAAATGTTCAGAGAAATACTCATTCATAAAGACCAGAGGAGATTACAGCGAATTCTATGGAGGGAAAATCCTTCCGATCCGCTGAAATGCTTCGAACTTAATACAGTTACATATGGTACTGCTTCAGCTCCATATCTGGCTGTAAGAACATTGTTTCAATTGGCAGAAGATAATAAAATTCAATTCCCTGACGCGGCATGGGTGATTAAAAACGATTTCTATATGGATGATCTCTTGACTGGTTCAGATTCAGTCGATCAAATAATTACAATTCAGAAAAATGTTTCTTGTATTCTATCTTCAGCTGGTTTTCATTTACGAAAGTGGCTGACTAATAGACGAGATATAAGCGATAGATTTGAAATCGATGATATCGATATGAGTGTTATCCAATTAGGTCCAAATGAGAATAATAAAACATTAGGAGTGTTATGGAATGCATGTATGGATACTATTCAATATTCCATCAGCAATGTTCCAATGGGATCTGTCACTAAACGATCCATACTTTCCGTCACTTCTCAGATATTTGATCCATTGGGACTCTTGGGTCCTATAATTATACAAGCTAAGTTAATTCTTCAGCAATTATGGCAAGCTGGTCTTACCTGGGACGAAGCAGTTCCACAAAATATATATACACAATGGATAAAATTCAGACAAAATCTACATGTTATCAATAATTTAAAAATACCAAGGTTCATTCGATCATTTAATTCTATTTTTATTGAACTCCACGGTTTTTGCGATGCATCTGAATATGCCTATGGCACATGCATTTATATACGATCAAAAAATGATACAGGGTCTTATATTTCCAGATTACTATGTGCCAAATCTAGAGTTGCACCATTGAAACAAATTTCTTTGCCGAGGTTAGAACTTTGTGGCGCCACTCTACTTGCACAACTAGTAAAGAAGGTTTGCGACACTTTGCATTTGAACATTTCAAGAAAATATTATTGGTGTGATTCCACCATAACATTGGGTTGGATTAAGGCACCTGCTAGGAGTTGGAAAACTTTTGTAGCTAATAGGGTGGGCGAAATCCAAACAATAACCAATCCAAGTGATTGGAATCATGTAAAATCAGGAGATAACCCTGCTGATTTAATTTCTCGAGGTATGCAAGCCAACGCTATTATTCAATCAAGCCTTTGGTGGGAAGGACCTCCATGGTTATCGGCAAGTGAATCCCAATGGCATTTTTCATCAACTGAAAATTTTGAATTTGAAGAGCTTCCTGAGAAAAGAACTATTTCAACTTTTTCCACCAACAATGTAAATTTCGATATCTTCAGTTCTTATTCCTCACTGATTAAATTACAGAGGGTTATAGCTTATTGTATACGTTATATTTCCAATTCAAGAAAGTCCAAGCACAATCGTCAAAATGGGACATTGGCAATGAGTGAACTGAAAAATGCAATGAACATATTGATTAAAATTAGTCAGCAACAAAGTTTCCCGGCAGAATGTCATGAATTATTTCGCAATAAACCAATCGATAGTAAAAGTCGACTTCTATCTTTGAATCCATTTCTTGACAATGAATCTATTTTGAGAGTTGGGGGCAGATTGAAAAACTCAAAATACGATTATGACAAAAAACATCCAATCATTTTATCCCCAAAACATACATTAACTAATCTTATTTTATCCAATGAACATATAAGACTTCTGCATTGTGGTCCTCAACAATTGCTATTTTCTATAAGAGAAAGATATTGGCCACTTTGTGGTCGTAATGCAGCTAGAAAGATAACTCGTAATTGTGTGACTTGTTTTAGAGCGAAGCCACTCACTGAAAAATATTTAATGGGTAACTTGCCAGAGGTACGTGTATCTCAAAATTTCCCTTTTTCTAATGTTGGTATAGACTACGCTGGTCCTATTTTGATAAGAGATCGGAAATTGAGAGGAGCAAAAATTATTAAGTCCTATATATGTTTGTTCATTTGTATGTCCACTAAAGCAGTACATATCGATCTCGTAACTGATTTATCAACAGAGGCTTTTCTTGCAACATTGAAACGTTTTATAGCTCGAAGGGGAAAACCAAGTCAATTTTATTCAGATAATGGTTCCACATTCGTAGGAGCTAATGCACAATTGAAAGAATTCCATTCATTTCTTTGGTCTTCCTCTGATACGATAAAGGAGGCTTTATCCAAGGAAAACATTTTCTGGCATTTTATACCTGCAAGATCTCCCAATTTTGGTGGATTGTGGGAAGCAGGTGTGAAAAAAATTAAATATCATTTGAAACGAGTTGTCGGTGGTATGCAATTAACTTATGAAGACCTTTTCACGGTACTCACTCAGATTGAGTGCATAATTAACTCAAGACCTCTGACGCCCCTATCGTCAGATCCAGCCGATTTTGAACCTTTGACACCAGCCCATTTTTTAATTGGCAAGACAATGACAGCCCTTCCTGATCCATCTTTGCATGATATTAAAGAGTCACGACTGAGCAAATACCAGAGGATGCAGCAGGTTATACAGGAATTTTGGAAAAAATGGCATTTGGAGTATATTTCGACATTACAAGAACGAGTGAAGTGGAGAAAAAATGTAGCAACTCTTCTGAAAATTGGTAGTTTGGTTCTCCTGAAAGAAGACAATCAACCACCGTTGAAGTGGAAGATGGGACGAGTCACTGGTATCCATTCCGGCAACGATGGTCTTGTTCGTGTGGCTACAATTAGACTGTGCAACGGTAATGAAGTTCAGCGAACAGTTTCGAAACTTTGCGTACTTCCAATTGACAGTGACACTGAATAACTTTGTAGTTCTCTATTTTCATTTGAAAGTTCCCTGCCCTTTCAAGGCGGGCGGCATGTTAAGTAGTGTATTAGAATTTCCACCTGTATATTGTACTATTTGTGTGGTTGTCATGAAAACATGAGATTTTGACAAGAGAAAATAAATAGAAAAGAAAATCCATATCTTCATTCAATTAATTGGTAAATTTACCGAAAAAGAAGCTAACAGTCCGCTTTAAACAATACTCAGAATCAACAGTAATTGCGATTAATTTGATTGCAGTTAAAATTACACATTTCACAATTCATTAAGTTGGATTAATCTATGTTAATGACATCTGGCAACTAAACCAATTACAAATTAAACCATCCAGCTTCGATATAAATTTACGTTAATTTTATTTGAACAGATATTTGTTTTACTGAATTTTATATACAAATTTCAACAAGAAAGTCCAGTCTGGCAGATCTCAACTGCCGGAATATTCTCGAAAAAAAAAAAAAAAAAAAAATTAAATAGGTAAGAAATAAAATTTTATTGAGTCAAATACGGCATATACTCACTATTGCAATTAATCAAATTTTAATTGCAACAGGCATGATTAACAATCAATTTATCAATCGCGAGTTCTCACTATTGCAATTAAACAAAGGACGCCGCACTTTTTATAGGTAAAATGGTTCTCGGTGAAATTGTCTGAATTTTTAGTATATTGTAGTATTCGATGTACTGATTGAACGTGCAGAATCGCAAAGTTCGTTGATGGATAGATTTTGAAGTTAAAAATCAGTAATTTTTATTTAATAATTTTCTCAGGATTTGAAAGTGCCATCTCCCTTTTTTTCACTCTTATTATCAACGAACCTTCATATTACTAAATATCATTCAGATGGTGTAGATTATATCATTATGTACAGAGTGAAAAATAAAAACATTTTAGTAATGTCTGATAATTCGATGTAATAATAAAATATTGATAAAATTATTTTGTCTTGCAATATACTATTTTTATTCCATTATTAACGACAATTCATACATTTCCTACAGGGTGATTTGAAAAATGGATGAAATATATAGCCGGTTCTTTCGTACATATTCTGTATATTCAAGTGATTTTTCATCTTCCGAAGATAGCTGATACCGTATAAACATGATTTAGTTGGGATATCATGAACATTTTTGATGATAAAAATGAGAAAAATATCAACGTTTCAGAAATCACCCTGTAATTCACGATTAACTCCTACTAATTCCTTTATTATTATTTAATATATTCATCATTCTCTCCTCAACACTGTCCCAAAAATTTAGTTTCCTACTATGACTAGTTTCATAGTTATTAATTGAGAAACTTATTACCATTTGCATGACGAGTTGAAGGAACTTGTTCACGCGTACATTCTACTTGTGGCCAAGATTTTTCACAAATAATGAAACGTGAGAAACAAACTATCTGGGAAAAGTGAAAATGATTGATAGAACGCTTTCATTTCAAATAGGAGAATTTGAATCTGGGCAGCGACGGTTTTTTCCAATGCGTGTTCCACTCTGATAGAAGTTTCCATGATTTTTATATTTGCTGGCTATCAATAGAAACAAAGACATCTATTACTTTTCATCAATATAGGTAGTTCAATACGTTAAAGTAATAATTATCACTGATGGAACTTATTGATTCTTCTTTTTCATTCACTCTTCGTCTACGACAGAATCAAAATGTACCCTATAGCCGATAGGGTTTTCTTGCTGTATGAGGACCGTAGCGCTGCTACGGGGGAGGTGGATTCGGTTAAGGCTGTTCCTTGTCACCTTCATACACGATTGGGCGAGTCGAACTATCCAAGCATTAGGAATTTTATCTGGCTCATGCCTGAGTTGTAACTGATGTGTCGTATATTCAGTCAGTTCCTAAATGGTAGATGGAATTGGATGGACCGTCATTGGTCATCACCCTGCATATAATGTTACATTTATTTTGATCTCCTCTTTCTCACGTTTCACTATTTGTGAAAAATCTTGGCCACTAGTAGAATGTACGCGTGAACAAGTTCATTCAGCTCGTCATGCAAATGGTAGTAAGTTTCTCAATTAATAACTATTTAACCAGTCATGGTAGGAAACTGAATTTTTGGGACAGTGTTGAGGAGAGAATGATGAATATATTAAATAATAATAAAGGAATTTCACCGAGTTAATCGTGAATTACAGGGTGATTTCTGAAACGTTGATATTTTGTCAATTTTATCATCGAAAATTTTCATGATCACCCTATATATCTCAACGAAATCATGTTTATACGGTATCAGCTATCTTCCGAGGATGTGTACGAAAGAACCGGCCAAATATTTCACCAATTTTTCAAATCACCCTGTAGGAAATGAAAGAATTGTGATCAATGATGGAATAAGAATAGTATATTGCAATAATTTTATTGATATTTCATTATTACATCGAATTTTCAGACATTACTAAAATGTTTTTATTTTTCACTCTGTACATAATGATATAATCTGCATCATCTGAATGATATTTAGTGATATGAAGGTACTTTGATGATGAGAACGGAAAAAAATGCAGTTGGCACTTTCAAATCCCGAGAAAATAATTAAATAAAAATTACTGATTTCAAAATCTATCCATCAACGAACTTTGCGATTCTGCACGTTCAATCAGTACATCGAATACTACAATATACTAAAAATTCAGACAATTTCACCGAGAACCATTTTACCTATAAAAAGTGCGGGGTCCTTTCATTTGCAACATCCGCATGATTAACAATTAATCAATATTTAGTTTTTAATTGAACAACAATTAAATTTTGCCCAACTCTGCCTTTGGGTATACGGTATACTCATGCGGGAACGTAATATTGGTGTTTTGATATAATATTACTATCATTATAACATTTTAGTCACGGCTATGAGTTGTGTACAGATAGGACATTTTTGTTTTATTTACAACCAATTATTTGACAAAATACTAACTATAAATTTCAGGTAGGAGATGATATCTGGGGTCCAAAATATATAGATAATTTGAGAAGAGAAGGAGTCAATACACAGTATGTTAAGCCGGTAGAAAATACTTCAACTGGCATTGCTCAGATAATTGTTTCTGAAACAGGAGAAAATCAGATAGTTATTGTAGCAGGAGCCAATAAAAAAATAGATGTTGAAGATGTGGAGGAGGTTCAAAACAGTATCACCAATGCTGAGGTTCTAGTGGTACAGCTGGAAACATCAGAGGAAGTAGCTATAAGAGCTATCCAATTATGTAGAGGAGTGAGTATAAGTATTAGCAGGTATCATGATTGCTAGCAACAATTTGAAAAAATATTTTTGAATAGATTTGTGATGGGATCGGAAAAGAATTGTGAATCAACAAATTGCAATCATTAAGCAGTGTAGGTATGATGATAAAACATTTTTGAAATTAAGACTTTCAGAAATATAAAAACTCTAGAGCTGAGGTATACAATATTTTCTATTGTGTTATGAAACAATAAAATTAAAGTTTTATTTTTTTAGTACAAGTAAAAAAAAATCGTAATCTTTGTAGGGTCAAATAAATAAATTGGACATAACTAATAAAACTAAACCTGAAATTCCAAAAGGAATCGGTAACGTTATCAACTATTTTATTAAATGTGTCACAACTGGTTGTAACCCCTGATGATTTTATATACTTCCGAACAAGCCAAATAACTCATTTCATTTCATACTCATACCAAAAAAAGTAGTCCGGGAGGCAGTCATCAAAGCCAGTGTGTCAGGTGTGGAAACACTCCTCATGCTGCCACGCCCAAAAAAAAAAACAATTTGCAATTTGCTAGATTTGAGTACTATAAAAAAATATATTATGGTTTTGAAAGTGTCTGTCAAATTCATATTATATTGTATACATTATTTTCTACTATAAATAGAAGTGTTATGACCTTGTTTATGTTTTATATTCGTTTTAAGTTAAACACATTTCTGTACTATTAGCCCTTCTGCTGAATAAAGCAAACATACAGGTTGAACCATGACTAATTTCAGAAAATTATGTTGTACCAGTCTATCACGTTTTTGTTTGAAAAATTGTTGTTTAAAATTGTTTGAAATTGTTTTTCCGTTAACCAGCTGTCGTACCCTTAGGAACGGCAGCCCTCAGAAGTCAAAACTTGCGACTAAGAATTAACGAGGTCTTACCTTTTTACGTGCAATTCCTAGCACGTAAACACATCTGTAAAATTTCATCTGCATCTGTGATGCTTTATATATATTTTTTGTTCTCCAACCTCCGAATGTGCTCCTTTGAATTGATACATTATTTGACGTATTTTCTTTAATCGATCGTTCAATTTGTGCTCAAAAAAACATTTTGTTCAAGCATACGGAAAGCATACGGAAAGTTCTTTCGACACCAACATTATTTCCTTGAACTCTCAAGTTGTGCTCTGCAAAAATTATTTATTTTTGCAATTTTATATTGAGAGCACGTTTAAACTTCATTTCAAATCACCAGCTCATTCCCATGTTTGATGAAGTAGGAGGAACGTAGGAACACTGATTCTGGCTGTACACGTATTTACCTCCAGAGGCGTCGCTTTCCTACACATACAAAAGGTGATTTTTTTTGTTCATATTTCTAAATGTTCCTTAGTTTTCCGCTTCTGTTGGTGGGTGGAGCATAGTTTATTGTTTTCTGTAATTGGCCGTAGTTCACCCAGTATATAACCCTTTTTGTTGGGGTGCAGGCTTATTGAAAATGGAAAAATTACCTTACATGCAGCTGGACGTTGTTCAATACATCTATTTGCTGATGATACCCTTATCTATTTTAAATGTGTAGATAATGAAGAGTTGGTAATAACACTTGAACAGTTGAAAATAATTACAAAAAAAAACAAATTCATGTTAATCTGCAACGAAAATTATTCTGCGAGAGTCAGCTAGATTTTACTGCAAGTGACGATTCAATTGAAATGGTACATAAATTCAAATATTTAGGAGTTAGACAGCTAAAATTTAAAGAAAATGCAAACACTTTAATCAAACTTATTTCATATAAAATCAATCACTTGTGTAGATGTGCTTCTTTTCTGATAATATGGACCAAAAATATTCTGTTTAACACCCTAAACTACATCATTTCACCTACCGCTCCACAATACTTTATCTGCTAAATCAAAATGAACTATTCTGATTTAGAAAACTTCAAACTCGAGCTATGAGAATAATATTGACATGCTCAAGGAGCACATCTGTTGAGTATATGTTGAAGGAAATGCAGTGGTTATCAATAGATGACTTCTTTGAGTACAATACTCTGTTATTCATATTCAAATAAAATCAGGTACTGCTCCAAAAGTTACTTGAGGAATATTGTTAATTACAATTCTGATGTAGGTACATGCCCACATTACAAGGTCACGAAATGATTTCCACATCCCATTGGTTGCAAAGAGACAGACACAAACATCTGTATTTTTCAAAGACTTGAACATATTCAACCAGCTGCCCCCAGAAATCAAATCCTCAGATTCCTTGAACAAATTTAAACATAATTTAAAATTTCTTCTTCACACTTCTAGGAATATAGTTTGAGTCAAAAATTGAAATTTTATTGTTTCATTATTCTGCACAGGTTATCTTTTCTTCTCCAAATGATTTTGTGTTGAAAGAAACAAGGTGTCCTGCCCCACCAGGACCGCGCTCATTGCTATAATCCTATAAAATAGGAAAAGTTGAGTCGAAAATCCATCGGAAAACAACTACTTTCCTGGCTAATACCACGACGAACGTTGAATTACATCCAATGAATTTTCCGCAATTGATAGTTGCCACTTGCCAGTTTGATAGTTGCCACTTGCCAGTTGCAAGGAAATTATAATTGAAACATTTGGATCACCTATAGATGATTTCTGGGTTTTGTTCTCATCAGTACAGGGTTGGTCTCTGCAGACAATAACTAATGTCTGCAATAAATGGTCCAATTAACCATCCATGTCAAGACAAAAGCTAAGACCGAGCTCGTAGTGGAGCTCGTAGTGTTCACAATGAGCTTGTCGAGAAAGAAACAAGGTGTCCTGCCCTACCAGGACAGCGCTCATTGCCATAATCCTATACAATAGGAAAAATTGGGTCGAAAATCCATCGGGAAACAACTACTTTCCTGGCTAATACCATATCGATTTAGTACTGTTTTAGTTAACAGGCCATTTGCATTTGTTACCAATGACACATCACTCATACAATTAATAGAACATAGAGCGAAACATACTGTTGATTTTAATTTGACCATATGACCTTAATGTTCGAATTAAATGTGCATATATATTTGTGTGAGTGTACGTATAATAAGTAGGGATGCACCAGGTACCCGGTCAATACTCGGTTTTGGTGATACCCTGCCACATAACGAAGAAAGCGGTTAACCCGGTTTCACCGGGTACCAATCAGTACTCGGCAGCCTAGTCCGGGTACACTGTACCCGGTCGCCTACTTCGGGAACACTGTACCCGGTCGCCTACTTCGGGAACACTGAAAATAAATAACATTAATTGTTCAAGTTTTATTTTTTATTGAAGCATTTAAATTCAAACACATTCATTAAGCCTATAATAAAAAAATAGCATACCAAATAGTTTTACTTCTCTTCGTAAAGAGCGCTGGGGGTATATGCCCTTCATGATCGCTAACGCTATTTCTTTCAGTTTCAGACACATGCTGACTGCCGTTGTTACTATTAGTAATATTACTATCAATGACAGTGACATCATTATAATCAGCATAATTTTGATTTCTATTGAGTTCTTTAAATGTAAAAGACTCACTTTTCTCAGAATCGATAGTTTTACTAGTTTCCAGGTTGAGTTTTAACATTTTCTTTTATACAGGGTGAGTCAGGCTGAACGCCTCGGACTCTCGTGGCCATATGGTATTTTTTTTCAGTAAACGGCCTGGGGGAGTACATGTATGTCGATCTGAAAAATAATGATTTTTATACAAGGTTTTTGAAATAAGCGTGACATATCAAAGTTATGTTTTTTTAATGGAACACCCTGTATTTTCTTACATTTTTTAATTCTTTGAGAAAAAATAAGCTGACTTTGCTAAAGTTTCACTATACCTAACTCTCTCCATTTATGAGACACTCAACTTTTTCTCAAAATGTAACGTCAAAAAAATTCAATATCATTGCAATTATCCACTGCATGTGTACGAAATTTTTACCTGTCACTCTTATCCCTTTCAGCTAGTTACTGCAACTTCAGACTACGATCAATATTATACAGTGTGTTTTATATTGTCAGGAACACTTACCGCATATTTGAACTCCAATAACTTTGTTATTTCAAATGGAACACCCTATATTTTTCCACGTAACAATATTCACCTCTCAAACCATTTAATATTTCCCTATAGCTAAATGTGGTGCTTCAGAAGTTATCGAAGCATTTTCAAAATACGATGAACTTTTTGCATTGACATTATTTCATCAAGTAGGCTGATGCCATGGATACTTGAGTAATGCGTTCAACTGTGTTCAATTGCGTTGTTCCAAGCGGGCTTCTGACAAATAGCGTCATATTTTGTCATAAGTTTGTGTTGAAATCGTTTTGTTCAAGTGTTCTCAAATTTGAGGAGTAAAATGAAAAGTTTCACACTTCAAGAAAGAATAAATATGATAATAACCATTGGAGAGTGGTACGAAAATTGCATTAGCGTCGAGGGTTTATGCACAAAAATACCCAGTTCAAGAACATCCTGATAAAAATGTATTCGAAAGATTATTAGCCAGATTTCGAGAAACAGGTAGTATCGAGTACACTGTTCGAGAGCTATCGAAACCAGTTACTGGGAATGAGGAACACAATTTCGAAGTTTTACAACATGTGATTGAAGATCCCAATACCACCCAGTCAACACAGAATGGTCTCAGAGATAGTGGGATTCACATTCATGTATCATATCACACCAGTGAATCACAAAGTGACTTCCATTATTATCGCATAAACGTCTATTCGGTGCCCCGTTGGTCATGTCGAGACATCAAAATGTGATGCAAAATGTGACTCGAAATTAGCCCAATGTGACATTCCATTTATACTACGAAATCGAATGCACATTGAGACCCTTTCGATGTAACAATGTGAAATTGAATGGACTGGTACTTATTTAAAAATGCGCTTCACTTTCTCAATAAAACAAATCTCAACAAGTTTCAATATTAATAGAAATTATACCTCAATATCATTATTCATATTAATGAATTACGGTTCATATGGAATGGGAATACTAGAAAACAAATGCGTAAGTGGATTCCGTAGTATATACATTACACAAACAAAAAAAATTATCAAACTCTGTCGAGTGAAAAAAAAAAAAACAAACAATAGAAATGTAGAAAAATCTAAAATTCAAAATTCAACCCAATCCTCTGGACAGCATTCTCTTTGCGGCGAAACCATTACCTATCTTGAAAATGCCAAATTCTGTAAATCATACTGAATTTACTTCCTTAAGTTTCTACTCACCGTTCCGGACATTGAAGGGATATAGTTCTTGGTAGAAATAATAATTGGGCAATGTTAATATATACATTTGATTTAACTATTGAAATAAAAAGAATCAAACAAGTACACCATACACACTATCGGAAGAACTTGAAATACAAATTCTACTTGACTCTTGACTCTCGACTCGACAAACAACTCTTGCCATTTTGTGTCGTGAAGGTGATGTCATGCTCAATTTTGTTACCAACCTAATTCCTCATATACCGACAAAATCGCAATCACACCAAAACTCATGTTAATGTGATTTGCAATTTTCTTCACATGTGCCTCGAAGAAAATTGTGAACAATTTATAACATTTGGCATCACTAAGTGGTAACAGTGATGTCTAAATGCAACTCATTTTGTAATCATAATAATCAAGAAAGCTACATCTCCTAGATGTTTGTGTTAACTGGGCAGTACCAGAGCCCTTGCAAATGCCACAGGTATAAGTCAATCGAGCGTTAGCAGAATTATTAGAAAACACAAATATCATCCATACCACATTCAACTGCATCAACATTTGTATGGAAGGGACTTTGAACGCAGGATAGATTTCTGTTTATGGTATCTTGAACGAGTTGACGAAGATATGAACTTTTTTGAGAATATTTTATTCACTGACGAAACAACATTCCATAACAATGGTCTGGTGAATCGACATAATTTTCATTATTATGACACCGAAAACAGACATTTATTTCGAACCGTCGATCGCCAGAACCGGTGGAGTGTTAACTCATTCGGTGGAATCATAGGAGACACCATAATTGGTTCTTATTTCTTTGACTGGCATCTGGATTGAAGGAAATTTTTAAGATTCATGAAAAGAGATTTTTGGAATCTTCTGGAAAATATTCCTTTGAATTTGAGAGAGAAGATGTGGCTACAATTAGATGGTGCTCCGGCACATTTCAAACGTGTTGTCAGGAACTATCTGGACAGAAAATTTCCAGATCAATGGATAGGGAGAGGTGGTCCTTATAACTGGCCAGCAAGATCCCCCGATCTTACACCTTTGGACTTTTTTTATGGGGATATATCAAGAATATTGTTTACAGTACACCACCCACTACTCCTGATGATATGAAAGTGAGGATTAGAAATGCCTTCCAAACAGTAACTCCAAATATGTTGAACAAAGTCAGAAGCTCATTCGAAAAAAGAATTAGATGCTGTATTGAAGTAGATGGTGGTCACGTCGAACATTCCTTGTGATTTTTTAAATTTTCACTTAAACTTTAATTGCTAAATATTGTTTTTTTTAACCAGTAACCCCAAAATTAGTAGATACAGATGGACCGATATAACAAATGCTCCAAAGAAAATAAACTGTAAGTAGAGAGTGTTCAAATTCAATTTACTAAAGATAATGGAGAACTACTTTTTTCAGTATTTGACATCAGCCGGTTGATGGAATTTTATTATTTTGAAACTTATATTGGTTTACAAAAAGGCTTTGAAAACTCCTGAAGCACCATATGTAGGTATAGGGACATATTACATGGTTCGAAAGAAAATGAAATGGTGAATATTTTCACGTGGAAAAATACAGGGTGTTCCATTTGAAATAAAGTTATTGGAGTTCAAATATGCGGTAAGTGTTCCTGACAATATAAAACACACTGTATAATATTGATCGTCTTCTGAAGTTGCAGTAACTAGCTGAAAGGGATAAGAGTGAGCGGTAAAAATTTCGTTCATATGCAGTGGTTAATTGCAATGATATTGAATTTTTTTGACAACGTTACATTTTGAGAAAAAGTTGAATATCTCATAAATGGAGAGAGTTAGGTATAGGGAAACTTTAGCAAAGTCAGCTTATTTTTTCTCAAAGAATTAAAAAATGTAAGAAAATACAGGTTGTTCCATTAAAAAAACATAACTTTGATGTCACGCTTATTTCAAACACCTTGTATAAGATCGACATACATGTACTCCCCCAGGCCGAGGCGTTCAGCCTGACTCACCCTTAACACTCGTTGATGTTTTAATAAATAACGAATAATCATCAATAGTCGACATCAAATACTTGCACTTTTAAGAGATGACCGAGCAGTATAGACTATTCCAGAATGACGTCACTTGACAGTTGCCAGCACTTACTTATTAGAGCCATTAGAGGCTAGTGCATACGTTTACAAAAATAAATCCATTTTTCATTCTCATCGTCCATCACATAACCACAATACTCGTTCTAGAGATCTAATGGATCAATTCATAAGGGATTACCGAAATGAGCCTCATAATACGCTAGAAATTGAAAACAATAACCAATTAAACAAAATACTTATTGATAAAGGACATGACTGCACTTTCTCTTTATTTCACAATAATATACAAAGTTTAGCCAGTAATTTTGATGAATTGGAAACGTTCTTATCAGAATTCAATGATTTTTTTACTTGTATTGTACTCACAGAGACTTGGAATAATACAGAAAACTCATTCTTAATGCTACCAAATTACGAAAGAGTTTTTCATGACTGCAAGTTCAACCAGAATGATGGAATCACAATCTATGTTAAAGAAAATATTCCATACACGTTCAAAAACATAAAAATAGGAAATGTGAATGCCATAGAGCTGAAACTAACGGTCAATAAACAGAATATTCTAGTTTATGCGATTTATAGATCCCCTGCAACCTGTCCAAATGAATTCATTATCAACCTGGAACATATTTTTTCAAATACGGAATATTCTGAAAATGACTACATTATACTGACAGGAGATATAAACATCAATACATTATCAAATGATAGAAATATAGACGTTGTTGATGATTATATAAATCTGCTTCTCGAACATGGTTTCACGTCCCTCATAAATAAATACACCAGAGTAACAGCTAACACGAAATCATGCATAGACCACATTTATGTAAAAGGTAGAGGCGTTAACTTGGAAAGAATATGTTCTGCAGTAGTAAAAACTAATATCACAGACCATTTTTCTACACTCTTGTTGATTGAAGGTGACAATAAATCACGAGCTGCAATTGAAACAGGAAATGTATATAAAAAAATTAATTTTGAAAGATTTGCACAGCTTACTAGTGAAGATACTTGGACCAATATCATGTCATGCGATAACCCAGATACTGCGCTTCAAAGATTCATCTTCAAACTTAAATTGATGATAGAAAAATCCACTACCACGATTAAAATAAAGACTTTTACAAAAAAGAAACCATGGATAACACAAGGTCTTATATCATCAATAAAAAAGCGAGATAAACTATATCTGAATCACACAAAAAATCCAAATAGTCCGCAGCACAAAATAGAATATACAAAGTACAAAAATAAGCTGAACTCGATATTGAGGAAAGCAAAACAAAGTTATTATAAACACGAAATACAGAAAAATAAAAACAGCTCGGCAAATCTATGGAAAGTAATCAAGGTATTCTCTAATCAGAATATGCGTCAAAATAAAATTGATAAAATCCTAACCGAAGACGGCAAAAACTTAACAGATACACAAGACATCGTAGAGGAATTTAATAGATATTTTTCAACTGTAGGTGTTACACTGGCATCTAAAATAAAGAAAATAAAATTGAAAGAAAATAAAACACCACTTTTACATTCTATGTTTCTGGAACATACCACTTCAAATGAAATTAAAGAAATCATATCTGAGCTAAAAAATAATAAATCACCTGGGTTGGATGGAATCACAAATGAGATGCTGAAAGCAGCAAATAACTATATATCTCTACCTTTATGCCACATTATTAACAGATGTATAGACTGTGGAAGGGTGCCAAAACAACTGAAAGAGGCCAAGGTGGTGCCTGTATTTAAGAGCGGGGCCCGTATAAATCCCAATAATTATAGACCAATATCGATTTTGTCTGCTCTTTCAAAAATATTAGAAAAAATTATAAAGAGAAGACTCAATTCCTATCTAAATAAATATAAAATAATATCCAAGTCACAATTCGGATTCCAAGAACAGATTTCAACACAAGATGCAATTGCAAACGTCACATCATTTGTATATAAAACAATAGATGAGAAAAAGCCCTGCGTGGGTATATTCCTTGATCTGGCAAAAGCCTTTGATACTGTCAGTCATAGACTTTTGCTGGATAAATTGGAACGCATAGGTATAAGAGGGACGGTACATGATTTCTTTAAGGATTATCTGGATGGACGACAACAGAGAGTGGGAATTGGAAAATGTCTAAGTACTGGAAGAGCAGTGTCATGTGGGGTACCGCAAGGCACCGTGCTCGGTCCGATATTATTCTTAATTTACCTGAACTGCCTTCTTACTCTCAAGATATCAGGATCAATTGTCTCATTTGCGGACGATACAGTTGTCCTTTTTAAAGCCGATAGTTGGAACGAAGTGAGAGAAATGGCGGAAAATGACATGAAAAAGATACTGAACTGGTTACAAGGTAACTTGTTAACTGTCAATGTGGATAAAACCAAGATAGTACCATTCACTTCCTATAAAAGTTATTTGCCAAATTATAACTCTTTAACATTAAATAACCAACCTGTCACAATTTCATTTTCAGCCAAATATCTAGGAATTTACATAGATTCGTACTTGCGTTGGGATATCCATGCTCAGAATCTGAAAAATAAATTAAGAGGGCTCATTTATAAGTTTTACCAATTCCGTACTGTGGTAGGTTTAAATCAGCTCAAAATTCTCTATTATTCTTTATTCGAGTCCTTGTTACAATACGGAATCATTGGCTGGGGAGGCATACACAAAACATACTTAGACCAGCTAACAAAACTACAAAAAAAAATTCTAAAGATAATGTGCTTCAAAAATTTTAGATATTCCTCGGATGCGTTATACGTAGAACTAAAAGTGTTGGATTTAAGACAATTATTTATGAAGAATATCATCATATTTGCTTATAAAAATAAAAAATATCTTCAATTAATTCAGCACAAATGCAATACTAGGAATCAAATAGAAGCTTATGCTTATACTCCGAGAGCAAATAAGTCCATAGGTCAGAGAACATTCAGTTATCTTGCACCACGAATATTTAATTTCATCCCGAATACCCTAAAACAAATAAACAATATTAATTTATTCAAGAAAAGTGTCAAACAATGGCTACTAGATACTTGTAGGCAGTCTTTCAACGAGTTTGTAGAATCCCTTATGAATTGATTGCAAATACTAAATATTAACTTAGTATAAATATGTGTGGCAATGTTAAATGACGTATGTAGAATAAATAACAATAAACAAGATTTAAAAAATCATCCAGATATTACCTTACAAAAATCATTAATTACATGTTTAAAGGACTGATTCTGATACTAACCGCAGACAGGTACTCATAGAGCCTAAGTGGTATTTCCATTTCTTTCCTGAACTTTTATTGGTTATTGCGATTCTGTGAAGGCAATCACTTGACATTCCAGTATATTAACTCTCTTACTTTCAACCTCTACATATCTACATTGTCACATTAACACTCTACATCTCTACACTTTTATTTTTTAATATTAAATTTTTTATCATACTCCCTAAACTCCGAAACTTTTCAACTTGTCATTTTTTTTTTTTTTTATATTTACCCTTAACATGTTATATCATGAAACTTATACATATGTACATTTATATTTTTATGTCTGTATGATATAAAATTTGTCTTCATTCTAATGTTCTAGGTATGTAATTTTAGATATGTAATTTAAGTCTAATTATATTTAATTTGTTCATATATATATACGGCCACATACAAGCAGTACCACTGCTTTCGTGGTCTACTCATTTATTCACTATAATAATACGATACATGTCGAATTGAATTTTTATAACTTTTTTTTTGTGAATAAATCATTATTATTATTATTATTATAATCCTAACAAACGCTCATAGAACTTCCTTGTATGAAAAAAGCGTAGAGTACAGTGGATGTAAATTATACAATATGCTTCCAATAACTCTTAAGAATTCTCCAAATATTCATGTATTCAAAAGTCAGCTGAAAAAAATGTTACTTCAAAGGACTTGTTTACACCATTCAAGAATTCACTAAGCGACTAACATGAGATCTTCAGCTTTAGCAGATTTGGTTGTACTGTTTACTCCTAAGTGTTGTGTTCTGAATCACCGAATACTCAGGCGTTACATTTTTTGTTTTGTATGTTTTTATATTTTTTTTTGACTGTCTTGTAATGAGAAATTGTGTGTTGTTTGCTGTCTTTTTTTTTGACATTTTCTTTGTTTATTGGACATTGATTTTTCAATTGTACTTTTCAACCAAAGAAATAAAAATATATTTTTTTTTCTTTGGTGTTTTGGCATCGACTGCTATGGTCATTAGCCATGTGTTCTTTATAGGCCTTGTTACTAACTCCATACGCCACTTTAGGAGCAGCACTGTTAATTGGAACGCAACAGTGAATCGTGCAGGACTCACCCTAGTCAAGCCACGAGATTTTAATAATTTAATCGGTTAAATTAAATTAAAAAATCCCAGCCCAACCAGGGTTCTAACTCCGGACCTTTCGACTCAGAGTCGGACGCTCTAACCATATTATTATTATTATTTGCTGTAGGGCACATTCTATTTAGTTTTCATTGTTTACTGATAACAACTGTCATTAGTTAGACTTTAATAAGTAATTAGTTCTTAAATGTATTACTATTCCATCGTTTTGTAGTGTTGTTGAGTGTGGAATGCGGGGATGAGAAAGGGACGAGGAATCTTTTTTTCGATTTCCGACAGTTTTAACGAAGCATGGTGACTATTTAAATGATCTATTTGCACAACGCCGCGATGCTTGGATTAATGCTTTAAAACGGGGGCCCCTCAGAAAATCACAAATTTGAACTTGGCGTGTATGTTATCGACATTTTATCGAAGGTTAGTTAGTGTATATCAGTTAATTTATGTACATAAATGAGTTTCAAAAATAATTTTAGGAAAACCCAGTGCCTTAAAGGGAAACATGCATCCTGACAGGATTCCTACCCAAAATATGGGCTACACCACAAGTGGGAAACCAGATGAGTCTGCAGCTTCTTGTTTTCGACATTTTATAGAAAGTTAGTTAGTGGATATCAGTTAATTTTGGTACGGATCGCGATATTGTCTATAATACAATTTTTTTTATCGTACCGGCACTTGATATCACCGCTAAGGAATAAATAATAAGAACTTCGAGGCATATTTGTTAAAATTTTATCAAAATAAAACCAGAAAAAAAATTTTGAACTAAATGCACATGGTTAAACACCAACTAATCGATATATGTGCCCACCAGCAAATGTCAAAGTCACGTGTTCTGGAATGGTGTATTATTGTGTTCTAATAAAGTAAGGTTATGTGCATCCGTTCGCAAGTCATTTACAGCTGTGTGTACCCGGTACTCGGCAAATACCGGGTACTCGGTACCCGCTTTGTGAATTTTAGATCAAACTCGGTACTCGGCATTGTAAAAATCACTACCCGGTGCATCCCTGATAATAAGCTCATGCCAAATTTGTACAATGTTAAACCACAAACTTATTCTAGTCTTGGCATACGTGAAAGTATGCTATGCAATACGCTATGTATAATTACAAATACATTTTTGTGATAAGCAGGTCATTATAATTTTTTGTTCCAGATTTCCATATTAAATGGAGCACCTGCTCTTTCACAGTGTGATCCCCAACTTCTAAGATTGCCAACTATATTTTGTGTCAATGAATCTGAAGCCGCAGTCTTTGCAGGAATACCGGTGAACAGTCCAAAGTGAGTTTATTGGTGAAAAATTCACAGAAACTAGAGTTTATTATTATGTACATCTGGAATGAATAGATAGTTATACCTATAGACCGTTGGCCCATGACACTAAAAGTGTCGATTATCTACGAAGGTATGCCCTTCAAGGTATGAAGATTGGGTTGGATTATCGGGAAAAAGTGGTTTGTTGGATCGGTACCCGGTCGCCCCCTTCCCTGTTCAATCAACTTCCGGTTGAAAGTAATGTTGAAAATGTTTTTATAGAAGCATCTGTACAAATGTATTGGAATAGTCGGGTCTAGCTAAATTAACCGGGCTTTAGCTGATTTGCATACGTCTAGGTCGGTCCCCAAGGGCGGCCGGAAGTTACTTACACTTACCGCCATTTATCTCAAATTATTTGCGAAGATATGCCCTTTGGTTAAACCCTTCATTTTGACCCATCATTCAATGTTATAACATTTGTATACAATTTGGGTTGGCGAATTTAGCCGTATTCGAAGGAAATGTGACGTCATTGACGTTGTAACAGTGTGCACTGTTTTATGTATAACGTTGTGCCCTGTATAAGATGGTCCTATATTAGTATTAGAATAGTCTTATTTAATTTTCTGAGTTTATTCAAGATATCACTTCTCCGGGTTAAAGTTTATCGTAAAATTTCATGAAGGGGTGTTAAACGGCGCGCTAGACTAAACAATTTCTAGTGGGTCTCTGTCTGAAGATAAGCCACGATCTAAAAATAGCACAGAGGGTAGGTTGTGAAGAATGCTCTCGGTTTTTCGGAAGAACGAGCTTTTGGAGCTGGACAGTCGGTGTTGAAGTGCTAGTGACAAGAGTTGGTTCGATTTCGAACTTCCGGTGAGGGTGGCTTTTTGCCACAATGGGGCCGATGGGGGTGTTAATTTTTTAGGGATAAGTGGGTGTTCAATTATTCAACTAAAATAAGTAATTAAATATATGTTAGGGGTATTCTATTCGTTTAATAATAATAATAATAATAATAGAGAAAATTGTTTTCTAATTTTGGGGCGCGAAAGGGATGATATTTAAATAGGGATAAGTGGGTGTTCAGTTATTCAATCTAAATAGTTAAATATATGTTTGAGGCATTTTTCATTCTTTATTAATAACCATAATTATAATAGTGTCGTTGTATCCGATGGACAAAAACAACTGGAATTTTATGTTGGTGAGTGTACTCAATAATAGAGCAAGCTTAATATTTTTTTTTATGAGAGTGTGACTTTCCAATTTACCGATTTTATTTGTTTTTTTTTTTCATTTTTGATTACTAACGGAGTTATGAATTGTTCCGATGTAAATGTACATTTTATTCTTTAGGATTGGTTTATTTGAAACGTTTAATTATTTCAAACTGTCTGTCTATATACAATTTTTATTATTCACCGTTCATTATTTCCCAGCATTTTGTTTAGTAAATGTTTCGTGGAACTTTGTCGACTATTATTTACTTTTTCAACCCTTATGTAAAGTCCACGCATTTGTGAAGCCGTGGCCGTACCTGCAAATTAACAACTGTCCTCTAAGATGATGGTGAAACACGAAAACCAGTAGCGCTGAAAAAGTTCAGCATCATGCAGTATTATCATTTTTTTAGAGCTATCCACTGTCTAAAATCCGTATGGTCTTAGCGGATTAAAAACTCAATTCGGACCTGGTGGCAGCATGCTACCATTTTATAAAAATATTTCCTAGTGTGGGCGACTTAGGAGTGGTTCATGGTTGCTTTGGTGAAGTTTGGAACCGATCCAAAGAAATCGTCGCCTACCACACTAGCGATTTATTACAACGTCAGGGAGGGGGGCAACCGGGTACCGATCCAACAAACCAATTTTTTTCCGATAATCCAACTTAATCTTCATGTCCCTTGAAGGGCATGCCTCCGTAGATGATTGACCCCCTTAGTGTCATGGCCAATGTTCTACTATGATGAATAACACTCAAATTTATAAACTTTTTTAAAATTTGGTCATATTGTGGAGAAAATACTGATAACTGATTAATAATCTTAGCTAAATCATCTTTCCCCTGTTGTTAGATATATATTTGGAATGTAGTTTGAGTAACTATTTCAAAAGTTATATGGCTGAAGCAGCTTTGGTCACCACCATCAATATTTCCATAATAACCACTTCCATTGAATTTTTTAATTTTATTGGATTGCAATTAAGATAAATAACCAATGAAACCTAGTGAAAACATATTCGCTTTCATTTTAGAGTTGACCACAGACATCACATATTTTGAAAACTCGTAATGTTAATAATCAATTTTTTAATTTGAGTTTGAGTTGAAAATTAATGAAAGACCAAACTTAAAGTTTAAAACAGCCTAATCCCTTCATTATTATTCTTTTTCATTATTAATGGGACTCTTAAACTTAGCATTCAAAAATTTGGTTGATGTGTGGAGAGATTTAGTCTATAGTTCTCTTATATTTGTAATTTTGATAATATTGACTATGGCCATGTTTATAATGTCTCTTGGTAAACTGACTAATGACTTTATTTTAACCAAATATTCTTTGTCATCTGGTTGTACATAGTATACTTGGTCAGGTAACCAGCTTGGTTTGGTACAGAAAATTGTTGCGTACCAGACCAAAATAATTAGATGCCCAAGATGGTGTAAACACCTATGGCAGTGAATTTTCAGCAACATACAAAATTTGGAATGAATCCTTGCTAAGCTCTACATTCGAATTCCATTTTTCTAGCAATACAACCTCGAATAATTATATTTTAATTCACGTATAAATATTGGCATTGTTTACAGAGAAAGGAGAAAGAAAAATATTGGCATTGACGTTTTGACAAAATATCCGTTAGTAGAGTTGCAAACCTTTTTAGAGTTGAGTCTAGACAATGGTTGAGTGGTATCATTGCCTAAAGAAGAATAGTCCAACAATCCCTGTACAAAATGCATTGAATGGCCGTCACCTGAGACATCTATACTATTTTACTGGAAACATTGAAAATGTATCCAGTAATGTGGCGCCGTCATCGGATGGCACGCAAAACTATACTTCTGTCTCTTTTTAAAATAGAACGCCAGTTTTCATTTGCTTCATTCAGAAATGTGCAGAATATTGTCATTGGTGAGGTGTTCAGCAGAATAAAAGACGAGTCAATGTTTACATTCGGATGTTTCGAATATCAGATGATGATCAGTGGTAATTTTAGATTGCTGCAATTAAGCCTAATACTTATAATGAAACACGTAATGTAGCAATATTCTTACTGAAAAATGATGCCTACGTATAGGTACAAAAAAATGTTCTATTACGATATTCTATCGCAGTTGATATGTTTTGAAAACACATAAAGAATATTCATTAGTGCTTGAAAGTACCTAATAAGTAGGTAAATAATAATATATCAGTATTATTTGTACAAGCTTTTGTTTAGTTTCACTCACACGTGAATGGTATCTACTGTCTATAACGGGGTCAAAACTTCAATGGAAATTTTGAGCCAATTCCACTGATCCAATCATCTTTAAATTTGGCGGGTGTCCATTAAATTCATTCAGGTTCATGACGACATTCACAAGAGAAAAAAACAAGGTAGCGAACAGTTTTTGTGTATTATTGTCCAACTATTCATAATGCGAATCTCGAGAAGATTTTGTATGTTTTCAAAATTCGAAATGGCGAATATAATTTTTGATTAGATTCTTTCAAAATTGGTACCTATACAGGGGCTTGTTGTGTTGGAGACCAATACGAACATTAAAGATGGAGGACAAATTTTGTGATTCATGTCCGAATCCGTCCATGATAGATATCTAGAATTATTTGGGTAGGACAATTCAAAGAAAATTCAAGTGTTGGCGGACATGTGTTCATTAATTGATGGTTCGATGTTATCAACAATTTATGGACTTATAAGGAGAGTTTCAAAGGAGGTTGTCACCAGAAATCATTCATCTCCTACACGGGCCTAAAATACATTTTTTGTTGTACAATATAGTTATTTGTATATTTAGAGCGCGAGGAGCGCGGTAATCTTTGGAGAGCGGCAATGGCACTTTGTTCTCGAAATAAACACATCTTTTTTCTTCTTCAAACGCAGCTTTTAAACATAGAAAGATCGACAATTCATTCAACATAGGCACCTGATATTACCCATGAGAAAATAAACACTCAATAGTAATCCCAAATGAATAAGTTATCCAAATATCCAATAATGTATATCTCTAACAAAACAAGATAACTTGCTTGAAAAAAAAAACGTATGTCGTGATCGAATCACAGGCCTTCAGCTTAATAGCAGCTACGCTCTCAACACCACCACAGTTCCTAAGAGTGTTATGAATTTATTGTCTATACTAACCATCATGCAAGAATAGGTTCGTTTTCAACGAAAGCTGTGGAGATCGACCGTTTCTTAAATATTTTCGCTCTTGAGCGAAAAAGCTGTCACAAAATGACATTTCTGAGAAAACATCAGCTTTGCGTTGAGATCTAAAAGCGTCAAAGTCTACCTACTTTGGTAAGCGGTTGTAGAAAAAAATATAGTTTACTGACCATATGCGCGATCATCGGGGAGATGGAAATATTTATGGTTTTACGCACTGTCCACAGTGCCTAACGTGATACTTTTCAGCACACGTAAGTGAAAAAATGAAATTTGCGTAAAGTTATGTTTTACGCTTCGTTCAGTATTTTGCGTCAGATTTTACTCGTCAAATGAATACTTCATAGAATAAAATATACTCAACAATTGCTACAATTTGCCAATATAATAACATCAGGCGTAAAAATAAAATTGTATAGATACATTTTCATAAAGAGCTTTTTTGTATTCACGTGTTTCCATGCTCATAAAAAAGTCCTAATTTACGAATTTTTGTATCATATATAAATAACTATTTCATCTTCTGTATATGAGTTTTCTGTGCATATTGGTCATGAAGTCATAAAGTTTCATTTTTGATAAGGATATCCACTATAGTGGTTATTTCGAACGATCGACTGAAACTTCAAATTCAGTCGCAGATAATGGCCATTATCTCAGTACCTAATTTCGAAAGAAACCCCTTATTAGGTTTTACAACTTTGTCTTTATGGTAAATAAATAAACTTGAAAAAAAACATTTTAGAGAAAAGCTTCTATTTAAATGTACTAAAAAGAAGAAAATAAATTTTAAAGTGAATAAACCCATCATTTTGTTATATTATAAAATTCTAAATGATATAAAAGCTTGTCGCGAGAAGTATATATGTAATTCTTATAGTAAATTAAATTTAAAATTACCTCAAGATTTATTCTCACAACAAGCTTTTATATCATTTAAAATTTTATAATGTAACAAAATTATGGGTTTTTCGCTTTAGTGCATTTAAATAAAAGCTTTTATCTGAAAAGGTTATTTAAGTTTGTTTATTTATTTCTATTTTAGTTTTCTGTGAATATGTTTCTTAGTCTGTTCATTTCAATCAATGCGCCATTGTTGCACGGTCGCTTGCCTGTTAATTTACCGTTGTAAATTTTTCTAAATTTCTACGTGTTCTCTAAATAGCTTTAGAGGGGGGCAGAGGGGTAAATTTTTTTTAATCCGTTTTATTTATGGCCAGATAATTTTCACTATTTTTACGGATTTTTTTGATTTCTATTCCGCGAGTTTTCCTATTTTTTTTGTGACAGGAAAGGTGGGCGAGCTCCCAGATCTATTTTTGTTTTCATCATTATTTTCCATGTCCGAAACTGTTGAAACATTTTCCGAATTCCTTTGCGTTCTCTATCTAGCTTTTGAGGGGGTTTTAAAGGAGGGGCAAAATTTTTTAAACCATAATTTCCGACGGTCAGATATTTTTCACTATTTTTACAGATTTTTCCGATTATAATTTCGCGTGTTTTCCAGTTTTTTCGAGAAAAGAGGGAGGCGGGTACCCCCCTACTTTATTTTTTCTTGCTGTAATTTTTGACGTCCAAATCCGTCAAGAAAATGACCGAAAATCTTCGCGTTCTCTATCTAGCTTTCGGAGGACGGAGGGGGGGACAATTCCTTTTTATAAACCATAACATTCGACTGTTAGATATTTTTCACGATTTTTAGAGAGTTTTCCGATTTTAATTTCACGAGTTAGTTTTCCAACTTTTCGAGAGAAGAGGGGGCAGCCCCCCTCTACTTATTTTTTTTTCGCTGTTAATTCTGACGTCCAAATCCGTCAATAAAACTTCCGAAACGCTACGTGTTCTCTATCTAACTTTCGGGGGGGCAGGGGGGACAATTTCTTCGACATTAATGTTTTGTCATCGGAACTGAACCAACACGAAAAATTTCTATTCTATAGAATAAGAGAAAGTGATTCTAATTCAGCTTGCAAGATTTGTACCCATCTAACACACACAGAGCAAGTTAAATAAAAGCTTTCAATAAAAACAGAAAATAATATGGTAACTGTCGGAAATGGCATTATCACCTTCATAACTTGAAACCAATCATCGGTTGTCATCAAGAACGTTGGACATCTTTCCCCAAACATTAGTCAAGAGAAATCACCCTGAAAATATCTATGTGAATTCGAAAACTGACTGAGACCTAACAAGACAAAAACAATGAAATGCCAAACACCACGAAAGTTCGCTACTTTGCTCTCTCGTTTACATGCAAATTGCAAGTGGCAGGTGGAACGGACACTGAGCCAATCAAAAACACGAAATAATGTCCATTCATTATTCACTTTACGCGATTACTACGACACTTTCCATCTCATTCGTTTGTCTCCTTTTTGGGGGCAATCGTGCTGGCGCCATCTACTAATAAACCCCATCGTCATCCAATAATAATCCCATAAGGTTGACTGACTATACTTCTTTAGACAATGGTGGTATCGTTGTATGAGGATTCATACAACGTGTAATCTCATACAACGGTGGTTGTGGTATCATTGTTTATAGAGAAAGAAGATAGTTAGTCAGTGCCTGTAGAAATCGCGTTTGATACAATCGCGCGAGACATCTAGCCCGATAACGACGAACCTAGGCAGAAAATGCACCCGTACGAATGCGCCACCTACAATAATTTGCATTTTTTGAGGTATACTTGAGGATTTTTATTTTCGTCAAGGAATCCAAGTAAAGAATCATTCGCCCTGACAGGGACGTAGGTACTTGAAAATTTCTAATGATAGTTTTTAACAGAGTAGGTGGCATATTTTATACACAAATTCAATGTCATTCAATAAAAATGAAGTGCATACTTTTTTGTTGATTATTTGATATAAATTGAATGAACTATTCATAAATTTAATAAAGTGAACTTAATATCAATTTTGTCATTTTGAATTTAATCATAATGAACAATACTGTGCATGGTTCAATTGAAAAATGAGTGTGGAATTTCAGTGAAATATATCTTTTCACCTACATGTGGTGTCCAGTGTATATTTTAAACCAAAATCAGTGGGACGAAGCTCATAATACACTACCGGTGAATAGCACTTTTGCCATCAGTTTATTAAGTCTCTGTATTCATCTTGAAGATATCACTTAACTATAGTGTGTACATTTTACACCTAAGCTCATTTATTCAAACTGAATTTATTTCTTCGAAATGGGGCTCCAAATATGCTGTCAGAAATCAGAACAGGTTCGAAGTGTTATAAAGACAACGATTATTGAATGAAGAGATTAAATGTGTTTACCAACTGAATTGTTATCTGTACTGAGTACAATAATAGATATTAATAGCAATCAGTAAACTAACAGTTAGTTTAGTAATCCCTACTGATAAAGATAACTTTGTTATCGAAATGCACATCTAGGAATTGAATTACTTGTGCGGTGAAGGGGTAAAATAGTTTTTGTTCTCACTGAGTTACACCACAGGGCGTCCAATATCCCATTTTATATACAATTAATAATTAATTTTGTGACTGAGTACAAACTTGAATATCCAAGCTATCATTGTCATGTATAATCTTGTGAATTGGTTGGTAATTATAACCTATATATACAGGGTGGGGCACCGAAAACAAAACAGAGCGAATATTTTCAAAACGCATGTGTTGTGAATGAAATTCAAAAACACGTCGATTTTTTAAATTCAAGGGGAACATCTTCCTATCATAGCCTCAACTGTCATACCTCTTCCCCCACCCCATGGTCACTACCAAACAATTTGAATAGGGAAGGTAGTGACTGTGACACACCATTAAAAGGGTAATTTCATAAGGAATTCAGCCATGTCAATTTTTGCAACCCAACTTTTTATTTTGGCGCCCTCTTGCGGGAAAAACAACTGTTCCGTATTCCAAATTATGATACATCATTTGCAAGGTAATTCGACATAAATTCGGTGACAATGCATAATGTAATGTTTCTAAGGAAAAAAACAAAATGGCGGCTCCAAAATGGCGGACAATATTTGCAATTATAGTCCGATTTGATTAAAATTGATATTCGGTGGTTTCCATAGTCAGAAATTATGATTTTTCTGTCATGGAAAAGAAACAAGATGGTGGCTCCAAGATGGCTGACGGAATTTGTAATTATGGTCCAATTCGAATCAAAATTAGTTTGTGGCGATTTTCAAGGTCGGAAATTATGATTTTTTTGTCGGTGCAAAAAAACAAGATGGCGGGCGAAATTTGTAATTATGGTTCGATTCGACCAGGCATCAAAAATGAAATCTTCAAAACACATTCGTTGTGAAAAAAATGCAAAAATATCGATATTAAATCCAAGGGGGAAATCTTCCTATGATAACCTCAACTGTCATACTACTCTCCACACCCCTTGGTCACTCATAAAATTTGAATAGGGAAAGTACTAAGTGTGACACTGCATTGAAAAGGTGATTCCATAAGGAATTCAGACATGTGAGTGTTCGCTACCTAACTTTTCATTTTGGCACCCTCTTGCGGGAAAAATAACTGTTTCGTATTCCAACTTATGATATCCAATTTGGAAGCTAATGTGAGCAATTCAAGAAAACATAACAAAAATTTTAAAAATTAACATTGTATGAACTTACAAATTGGAAATTTTTTCATACATTACTCAAAAACGTAAGACTAACTTTTACTTATGAATGGCAATCCATGGCGATCTCTTTGAGCATCTACTGTAAATGAATTCAGTTTGGAATGATTGGATTCGAATTTATGCAAGGTTTTCCAATTCTTAAGTTTATTCAATGTTCAATTATTTTATCATTCAAAAGCTTTCATTCAACTTGCCCTGTTAGTTAGTATGTATGCATGTGTAGGACGAAACAAACTTATAAAATCCCTGTATGCCAACTTTGAATCGAATCGAACCACAATTACAAATTCCGTCCGCCATCTTGGTTTTTTATATTGACAAAATAAACATTTCCTACCCTGATAATCGCCACATACTAATTTTGATTTGAATCGGACCATAATTACAAATTTCGTCCGACATCTTGAAGCCCCCATCTTGTTTTTTTGCATTGACAAGCCAATCATAATTTATGACCCTGAAAACCAACACATATCAATTTTGAATCGAATCGGACCATAATTGCAAAT
This sequence comes from Chrysolina oricalcia, assembly GCA_944452925.2. Classification (NCBI taxonomy): domain Eukaryota; kingdom Metazoa; phylum Arthropoda; class Insecta; order Coleoptera; family Chrysomelidae; genus Chrysolina; species Chrysolina oricalcia. Next base: position 32,554,074 of record OX101811.2, on the reverse strand, counting down.
CTTGTCCGCCATTTTGGAGTCGCCATTTTGTTATTACCTTTAGAAAAATTCCACAATGTATTGTAACCGAATTTATGACAAATTAACTTGCAAATGAAGTATCATAATTTGGAATATGAAACCGTTGTTTTTCCCGCAAGAGGGCGCCAAAATAAAAAGTTACGTAGCGAAAATTGACATTGTTGAATTGCTTTTGAAATTACCTCTTCAATGATGTGTCACACTTACAACTTTCCCTATTCAAATTGTTTGGGTGATAGTGACCAAGGGGTGGGGGAGAGGTTTGACAGTTGAGGTTATGATAGGAAGATGTCCCCCTTGGATTAAAAGATTTAAACGAATAACTAGTCTTTCACGTGACAATTTCACAAATGATAACGGCACAAAACAAATAAACACAAAATTCACTGGGAATGGTCTTGATAACATCAAGTTCCAGGTAATAGAAACACTGAAACTGAAATGAATGGAATCTCGAGTTTACCAGTAGTACCAGTACAACGCTGGATAGGATGCACGTGTCAAAATTATATATCACAGCCATCTATCGGATTATTCAATAAATCATATTTTACGAACTGATCAAATACATACGTTAAAATCAAGAACAGACGTGACTGGAGACTCGTGGACTAGCGACCTCTAGTGATGGTCTCCATTTGAATCCAACTGAAAGTACGTAAGATTGGCTAACTATCTTCTCTCTATAAACACAGGTGGTATCATAGTTTAAATAGAAGTAAGATAGTTAGCCTTATGGGATTTATTGGATTCAAATGGAGGCGACATGTAGATGGCGTTAGTGGACTGGCCTCCAAATTCAAAATTCCATTCAAAAATATTTATTGTACAAGTTATCGGTTAAAGTTACAGTTTCAAATGTAATCAAATATCGGCATCCCATTTCTGGTCACCGAGAGACGGCATTCGGTTTTCTCCCTTCTCAGAGGGAGGCTTTCCACACCCCAACCGATGGTCTGGCTGTTAACTCTGATTCCACTCTCCATTGTGTTGCAGCGCTTCGTGTTTCCAATCTCCTGCTCAGCTTATATTGGCATTTGATGTGATATAACCGAAGTCCCATGTAGTGTTGGAGTTGTGCTTGTTGTAGTGACTTTAATGGTTCTTTTCAAGAAAAATAAGGGAAAAAACTTGCTTTAGTTCTTGGCTTTGTCTGTAGAGGACTCCTGCCATCCCGCAGGGCGTTGATAGCTCCGCGGCTTACGATTTGCCCTCTGCACCACCTGCAGGGTTTCCTCACGGTCTGGGTCGCTATGCGTCCGAGCATTTGATTTCTCCCTGCATGTGTTATCTTTTTTATGTGTATGTGTTTTGTGTTATATGTGTTTTATGTTGTATGTGTTGTATATCATGTTGTGTGGTGGCCAGCTCACTGTCCTCTTCGATGGCTGCCCCTAGCGGGGACGACGAGGAGTGGCATGGAGGGCACCGATGTTGCCCCCCATGCTCCGCCCGCCCTTCCCATTAGGGGCGCCATTCCCGAAGACCCTCCCATCCCCATGATTAGGATGTGGAGTTCCGTGATGGCCTCCAAGTCATGTCGTACTTGATTGAAACAATGGTACAGCATTAAAATGGCGTAATAGTCATGTTTGTAACTAATCACGCTAGATGACACTCGCGTTTGTGTCCAATTAGGGTCACTGAATCCTAGAAGGCTTTGGCCTTCTTACGGGTACGGCCAATGGGTGGAGTCTAATAGTTAAAATCTCTTTAAATAGTTCTAATGTTACAAATAACCCACAAAAGCGCCAATCAGGAAGTAAGGGTCATAAGTGAGAGAGAACAGATAATTTTGGAAGAAAAAGTTGGGTTATGTTTCTTTTGAAAGTCAGAATGTCAAATAAAGTAAATTGTTATTATATTTATGTATATCATGTTCAATTTCAATGCATAGATATCAATTCTAATTTTTTTATGGAAGGAAATTGTCAGGTGTACAATTGACTCGAATTACAAAAAAGCGCCGACTTCCGTGTACGGCCCCGATGTTATGTGGCCCGGCCACCAGCCATTATGGAACATGGAGACAAGACAGCCGTGGACCATCTCTGCTGCAGACACAAAAGTTTCTTTTAGAAGGGCAGAACCTAGTGTTATTTTCAGAATGATGTGTAAAAGTTACCAATGCTGATGGTTGATTAAAGATATCCAGAGTTAACAAACCCTTTATAAAAACACTGAAACTTCTCCATTAATTGGGTTCATTATTTAAAATTATTGTCCCAAATACTTCTTAGTTAATATAGGTATGCCATTGTTTGATCAACACAAATTTTCAAAATTGCGTATCCATTTGAGGTTCTGCTAATAACTCAAAAACCAAATAATATCGATTTTGAATCTTACAGAAGTGCCTAAAATTCGCGAACATAACACATGTCAAATATATTTGCTGAAAGCCTCTCAGATGAAATCAAGCTTTGGAAAAGATTAATATCCGACATACATTAATACATCCAAAACATATGGCACGCCGTTTCACTTTTTATTCGACTTGACCGTAAACTCCCATTTAAATGTCAGCTCATTTTTATGCGACTTGCGTTAATATGAACGGAATAAATATTATTACCGTTTACTGTAATTTTATTGCTAATAGCAATGTGAACTCTCATTTTCATGTCACATGAGTCTATCAATCTTATTTAAATTTCAATTGTATCATTTTCATCGTATGCGATATTGTTTTTTTGTACATTGATGTTTGTGTCTGATTATCTAACATTTTATCACTCACATCTCGTATCACCTACAAATCCAATGGCACATACTATTTCTATTTCCATTCCACATGCATTTCCATGGTACTTTCATTTTCATTGCATACTATCGCAATTAAATCGCAAGTGCAATAAATATACATGTGACAAAGAGAACTCCTATAATGTCACATCTCATGTAACTGGAAATTCAAGTGCCATGTAAATTCCTCTTGAATTTAATTGTGACTTTTGATGTACATGACAGTAGAGTGCAATAAATATTAATCGACAAAAGAATGAAATAACATTTATATTAGATTTCGATACCACGTTAAAAAGTCGAACAGAAAAGAAACGGCATTCAATTCATTTATTGAGAAGTCAACATTAACTGTTCATCACAGCCGCAGAACTCCAAGTTGCATTTTATTGTCTCATGGATGAAGGCGACATCGAAGTGTACTGGAAACGCAAGTGACAAAAAAATAGAATATCATTTAAATTCGACTTCAATACCTCTACGACATCAATATGGACCATATAATGATGTTGAATGGAAAATGTATTCAAATTGCTATTACCAATGAAAATGTACATGACACCATAAGTCCAAGTCCCATAAAAATGCATGTTCCATTTAAATTGGCACCCCAATGGCGTGCGTTACATTTATTTCGGGTTCAACTATGAATCAAATTGCTATTCCAATGCTCAAGAAACTACAAGTCCAAGTCGCAAAAAAATGCATGCCCCATTTAAATTAGGATCTCAAAGGCGTGCGTTTCATTTTACGTCGGGCTCAAAAATGAAAGAATGAGCAAGATGGAGTAAATAATTACATTTGTTTATTGTTCCTTTTTGATTTTGAGAAAGGGTCAGGATCTGAAAGGATCTGAAAGGGTATAAAAAAGCATGGTTGCCAAATAATTGATAGATCTAGAAAATAGTCTGAGATTAGTAAATTTCACGGATAAAGAAACCTTTTATTACCTTATTACCTTTAATTCACTTTGAGGTTACATCACATAACTTTGTACCGGTTTTGTGGGTACATTTTACATTTTAACCATAACAGTTGGTTAAAATGTTTGATTAGGTATCATTTCTACATTTGAATTTTTTCGTGGAACAAATTTACACTAGATAGTTTGCGCATGGGGAGATTTTCACTTATAATATCACAAGAGCTTAAATTATTTCCGGAAATTTTTTCGAGGGCACGAATATTTTAAAAATCATCCCGAGTCGCAAAGCGACGAGGGATAATTTTCTTAAAATATTCGTGCCTGAAAGAAAATTTCCAGGAACTAGCCCTAAGAAGAAATAGGACGCTCTGTTTACAAAAATTGTACTTCATTGACGTCACAAACATGGCGGATGAGAAGACCATCTTTCTAATATCCGTGGGCCAATTCGAGATCACCATTGACACCAGGTGGCGCTCCAAAACTCCTGGAAATAGGGTCACTGAATCTTGAAGGTCGTGCCGTCCTTACGGGTATGGCCAATGGGCGTGGTCCAATACTTGAAATAGTTCCAGTATTCAAATAACCCACAAAATCACCAATTACAGAGCAAGTTTTGTGGGTTATTTGAACACTTGATCTATTTCAAGTACTAGACCACGCCCATTGGCCATACCCGTAAGGACGGCACGACCTTCTGGATTCAGTGACGCTACCGGGAAAACAAAGCAAATGTCATTTAATTGTCTTGACAGTTGACGAATTTTTGATATTATTTTTAATTATTGAATTTTACTTCTACCTCAACTTTGGAGTGCTTTTTTATAAATGCCTGATGTGAAAATTCATTTGGCTGCAATTTTTCAGTAGTGTTTGAACGAAAAATGGCCCGTGATCCTGAAACTTCAACAGCGTCTAACCTTGATGATTGACCTGGTCAAGTTTTGAAGTTAAAAAACACAATTATAATTATAAAATCCTGTATTACTTCATTTATTCCTCTATTTCGTTACCTCAGTGAACTCATTTCTGCAATGTTTTGAGAAGGAATGACATTTTTTATCAATTATTTTAATGCTGTGTCTAGAAAATAAATGGATTAATTTACACCAGTTATGAATAAAAATTCTCTCACTAGATGTGAAAACATTCAAAATAAAGAGTTCACACTGTTCACGGATGCAAATACACGTATGTTAATGAATTACTTTCTCGATTTTCAGTATAATTCCCAATGTTTTAGCTAATTTCTGGTTTCTGGGAAAAGAGTGCATTGAGACATTTGCAAAAGAATAATTCTTGCATTATGGCACTGGACAATTTTTTTTGGCTTACTTGTGACATCAAAGCCATGCTTCTTCCTTTAAATAAAAAAAATTGAACCAAATATGGAATGAAAAAGAAATAATCACTAATTTATTAACACGTAATCTTATGGCAGAATGTTTGTTTTCCCGGAATTTTATATACAAATTTCGAAATGTAGATGTCGCCCACTTCGTGATGACCCCGAGATATTTCCTCAAAAAGAAAGCCCAGCGGGCCCCAGCGGTTACTCAATATAATACTGTCAGGGCTACCGCGGAAAACAGCTTTCAGAGAGTTCGGGTGGCCAAACGTAAAGTGAGGAAAGAGTGCCACTGCTGCCAACGACTAAAATATTCAGATGCTTTGATTTAGCTATCCTCTAGTTCTTCTTGTTTGTAAATTCTCTACCGACGTCATCAAAATGGAGGTTTCGCGGTACCCTGTCAGCATATACCGGGTGTTTCACAGTGGATGGAAGATTAGAAGTATCTGAAGAACAGGAAGACAGATCATTTCGGAAATTTGTGGGCGTGGATAATCAAACTTGCTCTATCCGTCTGAAATATTTTCATCAATACAGTGTTGCCGCTTGTATCAGAAAGTAGTAGCTACTTTGGAAAGATTCCTCACAACTTTTCCACATAATTCCCTATACCTATCTATGACGATTTCCAAGATAAAAATTATTTTGTCGAATTTTTGTGCAAAATCTGACCATTGAAAAGTATCAATTTTTTTCCCAATGTAAATTTACAAAATATTGCAATTTGGGTTATAGCTGCATAAAACCATTAAGTATTCTGTCGATGAACTGGATCTCAGAAGTGAGTTCTTTCCGGGGACTCGTGACTCGGGACTCGTGACTGAAACTCCGTTTTTTAAATGAAACACCTTGTATATTATTACTTATTTGAAAAGCTGTAACATTTTTCAATTTAATTGAGTATACTTTCCCTATACCTATCTCGTACAGTTTGTTAGTTATGATAACTTATGTTGTGAATTCGTCTTCAATAAAATAAATATTGGATAGTGATTTAGATAGTAGGCTATGAACTTCATTCTGACAGAGAGCTAACATGTTATTCCTTCATTGTCATCCTGTATTCAAGTTGCATGGGTGTGAAAGTACTATGGCAGAAAATAATTACTCGAATGTGGTTTTGATGGATTTATTCATCATTTATGGTCAATGTAACAAGGATGTCAGCAGAACATACAGAGAGTTTAATGAAAAGTATGCTGATTTACCTCGAAATCGCTAACAATTTTGAATGGCTATTCTGTCTACGTAAGGTTGGTCAGGTTAGGTAAGTTGGCTAGTAATTCATGCATTTTCAACTCGGCTTGTCTTCTTCTTGTCGGTCATTTAAACTTACCGCCATTACAGTGACCAATAATAATAATAATATTTATTGTTGTCATTGGATCCAATTTGGACATTGACATGGTCAGTATCTATTAAAAACAATCGTAGAGCATGCTGTGCCGTGCACTTTATTGTCGTCTCTAGAAAACCATTGATCACCAGAAAGTCAATTGATTCACCAAACACAAACACTAAAGAAAAGGACGGAAAAAGTTAACGGGCTCTTATGGCAGACCGGCATACGAATAGTTCTGCAGGCCTGGTTCAAGGACAGTGAACACTATTTGTAGAGGATGGCCAATTTCCTATGTTGCAATGTAGTCTCTCATTTGACGTCACCGTGATGCCATCCGTATGGGTTTATATATCTATACAATATCTATAGATATAGTAAAACCATTAGGAGGCATCGCACTGATGACGTCATTTGACGGACACATAAAATCAGTCGATCGGGCCATCCTCTACAAATAATGTTCAATGTCCTTGGTCAAAACAATTCGTGAGAAGGCATATGGCACTGGAAAAATACTGATAAAGTCGAAGGATATGTGATATTTGTCGTTGACATTTAGGATACACCTCATGTTTCTATTTTCCTGAACAGTACTGCCCAATAAATATGTCTCCAGAATTTATAGGGAGAGAGAAAGAGGCGCATTTAGTCGGCATTACTGTTCAGGAAACTCGGAACACGAGGATAACAATGACATATCATTTAAGTAGACGTATTCGGATAACTGGTTTGTATATTTACATTTGGCCAACTGCGTATTTATACTTGCTCGAATTTGGCATTCGCCTTGTAAGTGGCATCGTTCGGTGAACAGAAAACAAAAAACTATCTTTTTCGGATATCGCACAACTTGTACGAGTCCAAGTCTACGACTCCAGCAGTCACTTCTCATTCATTAACACTTAACAGTAAGCAATTTTTTTGGCTTTTTCTCCGCTGCGATATTATATAAACTTATGTATGATTTTTCGCTTCCATTTTCATCAATCTTACTATTATGAGTATTTTTTCTGAACGAGATAGAAATTACGAACTCTTCCGATTGGAAAGCAATATGAAAGCGAGACTTTCGTAGGTATGTGAGAACGCCTAAGGTGCGTTTCAATATTACGTCCGACGTCTAACTTTTTTTACGAAGCGTTTCGATATTAGAACGTCCTGTCCGAAAACTTCATTCCATCGTTTCAAAATTCTTGAGTGGAACGTCCGACCGTCAACTATTTACACCACGATTTAGGAGAGCGTTTCAAAATTCAATCCGAAAGATATCGCCCTACGAAACAACTATGACGTCATACATCGTCCGTTACCGGACGTCAGACGTTAAATTGAAACGCACCTCTGGTGTCTCGGTAAAATTTCATCCTTCTTCTTCTGCCTTGTTTCTTGGTCTTTGCTTCCTACACAGCGCATTTGACGAGCACAATTCGCGATCACCATTAGCACCAGGTGGAGCACCAAAACTCCGGGAAAACAAAGCAAACGTCATTCATCTATGAGTTGACAGTTGTTGACGTGAATTTTATTATCGAATTTCTACTTCCAACTGTCAACTTTCGAATGTTTCTTTCGAAATGTCTGGTGAAGATGTATTTGGCTGATATTTCAGTATTTAAGCGGAAAGAGTAGTCAAAAGGGAGGCAGTAATAATGTTTTATTTTGTGAGGAAGAGAATGTTGATGTGCAACGAGTTTTTGGACTTGTCTACCAAATTCATTTCGTTTCCTTGATGAACTAGTTCCTGAAATTTTTTGATATGGAATGACCCCTTTTGATCAATCGTTTTAATGTTTTGCCTCTTGTGCCTAGAAAATAATTAGATTAACGCCAATTGTTGAGACCAGTTACAACACCAGATGACTCAATGGAGATAAGAGAATGAACCGGACAGTATTAGTGAGTCGAGCAAAGAGAGCGAAGCTCTTGAATATACGGAAAGTTTTACAGTTTATTATTTGTTACCAATATATGTACGTACTATTGTAAGTTATAAATAATGTATAGTTTGTTGTGTTGAACATAAACTAGTATTTTTTCCAATATTATTGGGGAGTAACTCACAAATTACAAACAAAAATTCTCTAACTAGTTGTGAAATATTCCAAAATTAAGTATTCACATATATTTACCAATTGGCTTTCCGATTTTTATTCTAATTTCCCATGTTTGTACTAATTTCTGGTTTCTGAGAAAAAAGTGCGTGGACACATTTGCAGATGAATAACTCTTGCGCTGCGGCACTGAACAGAATTTTTTTGACTAACCAGTCATATCAAAGCTATGCTTTTTGAATTGAATCAGAAAAATCAAACCAAATATAGAACATCGAAGAAATAATCAACAATTTATTAACATTAGATCTTATGGCCGAATGTTTGTTTTCCCGGAGTTTTCCGTACAAATTTCAAAATGTAGATGTCGCCCACTCTGTGGTGATCGCGAATACAAGATAAATTTTGTAACACACGTTTCAATTCTCAATACGGAAGTGCGATCATAAACAGTACCCAGTACAAACATCACATACAAAAGAAGTGACTAGTGACCGTTCCGAGGTCCGACCGTCCTTTAATATTTTATTCGCTACCTATGCAATGCATTTTTCCGTAGGTATGACGGTCGGACCGGTCACCGGTCAAAGAGACTAAACTAACAAGGAGGATTTAATAAGTTCTAGCCAATCAGAATCTTGTAGCATCAACGCGTCATAGCGATGTACTTGGATATGAGTACAGAGTCGAACTCGAACCAAGCAACAAAACTGTCAGCAGTAACTCTCATATACCAAGAGCTAGTCCGTCACTGTTTATAGAGAACGGTGGCCATGACACGTCCTGCTACGTCACATTTCGTCACGAATGTTCTTTCATCTCTTTCTACTGGTGTCCTCATTGTCTTATGGGGATTAAACTCTCTTGTTAAATTTTAGTCTCCTTGGTTCCCGGGGCCATCACAGGCATAGATTCATTCGTTGACCCACGTTAACCTTTGTTTTTGACAGATCAGATATGACTGATATCCACTGAAATGAAATTATAATATGATGACTGGAATGCTCGTCAGGCTGCGCGACTTGATTTCTCATGGAGGCCGCCATGTTTGTTTTGTGGTTCCTGGCAGTGGCGGAGGAATCGAGATTGAGTTGATTGTAACATATAAAACTGATACAAAGACGCGCTGCACTGCACTGGCGTGTTTAAAAACCATAAATTGGGAAACTAATAACACGTACGTGCAGATAAAAGTCACACTCGCACCCATACAAGTAAGCAATAAAGTATTTCTCTGCTAGATTGCATGTGCCTCCTTTCTTCATCTCCTATAGTTATCAATTTATACGGGTGCGCAGTGGAACTAAGAGCATTCCAGTCATCATATTATAATTTCATTTCAGTGCTGATATCAGATGTCAAGATTAAAGTCTTGTTCATACCCCAACGAATTTCACATTTTTTCTGTGGATAAAATGGCTGCCGACATGGTTCTGCAACAACGATTGGTTCGGCATGCCTGTTAGCCATTTTTTTATTCGCAGAAAAATTACGAAATTCGCGAAAGTATTATCAATACTTAACGGTGAACATTATTCTGTGGCACGAAAGCACAAAAATTACCATTTCAACCTTGTTCATATCCTCGCGAATTTTGCAATTTTCTACGAATAAAATGACTGCCGACATGGTTCATACCCTCGCGAACATCACAATTTTTCTGCAAATAAAATGGCTGCTCGTTTCCAGCAAGTCACGAAGCGATCACGTGTTGATCATTGTTTGCATACGCTGCATCTTCGATTAGAATATAATTTAAGGGTCAGTTTTTCAAGTTCTAGTTAACCTCCAGATTAACTAACTAATATTTAGAATGTGATCCTTCGAACAACATTTAAAGAATGTCATTCACTATCTAAACTATTAGTTAGTTATCTGGAGTTTTACTCGAACATGAAAAACGGGCCCTTAGAGAGATATTCTAATAACGCTAGTCAGTATTTGAGGCAACTTTATTTCGATATAGTGACTGACACTATTGTCTGATTAAAAACAGAGATATTGCAGGTTTCATCTGTTCGTCCCTTATTCACTCGTGATTGACATAACCTAACCTGAGCTTAATCAATTTTTTCTCTTGGATTTTTCTCTCCGCATAATTGATTTCAGAATTAGAAGGAACTATTGTGATGATAGAATTGCCCTAACGAACTTTTAGGTCGACTCTTATTGAAAATCTAATATATTTATCAATCAGCTATGTTATATCCACTGATCATGTCACGATAATTTACGATCTCACCCTAAATGGAAATAAAGGAATGTTTATCTTCGCCTTTAAACGTCCACTAATAAAGGTAGGCAGTATTTTAATAGAGTTGTCCTTATTCCAGATTCACAGTGCGCGTGCGTACATGTCAAAATAACGTCGTCTTTATTACTACCTGACGTTATTTAGTACTGAAATATCTCTCTGATGCGAAGTTCGTGAGGGTATGAACGAGACTTAAAGCCTAAGATCGAAAATCACTTCATCACTGACGTTTTCGCCATAACTGTATTTTTGCGGTTCGACTTTTGTCTACTTGTGCTTCATTCACCTATAAAAGGGGTGGTGCTCGAGGGGCAAGGGAAAAATCAATCAGTGCAGCTCCGGTGCTTGCAGTCCCACCAAATAGAACGCATGGTCATTCGCTCTGGGTAGCTCTGAGGAGCTCTTTACGTTAAATGGAAAACAGCTATCATGTTCTTCATAACATTTTTTCTTAAAATTTAGGAAAGAAACATCTCTTCTCATAAAGGCTTGTTCATACACTCACTCATGCCGGACCAATCGTTGACGCAGAACCATGTCTACAGCCATTTTATTCCAAGAAAAATTGCGAAATTCGCGATGGTATGAACGAGACTTAACGAATAAACAGAAAAAGTCCATAAGTCGGTTACACCGCAGAACTCAAGTTTACACCAACTACTGGAAAGATGAAGGTTAACCGAAACTGGATGGATATTTATTTTTCATAGAAAATTCAGAATACTATCAGTTTCTGACTAATTGAAAAGCTTTCTTCTCGCAGGGATACCAATTGTAATGTATTACTTCTTCGGGAAGCAGCAGTATTTTTCTTTTTCCCACCATTCACACCCTGAAATAGATTCCATACTTGACCGATGGAAAGTAGTAATTTACTTTTGTATACTTACCTTTTCAAATTGCCCTTCTCCAAAAGAAAAAGGAACAATAAACAAAATGAAATAATCTGGCTATAATTTCATTTTGAACCCGAAAAAAAATTTTTAAAGCACGCCTTTGGGATACCAATTTGAATGGGACATGCATTTTTATGTCACTTGAACTAAGGTGTCTTGTTCATGTTCATTGGTAATGCAATTTGAATTCATTTTTGAACCCGAAATAAATGTAAAACACGCCTTTGGGGTACCAATTTGAATGGAACATGCATTTTTATGTGACTTGGACTTATGTAGCCTTTTGCATTTCCATTGGTAATAGAAATTTGAATACGTTTAATATTCAACATTAAAATATCGTGCACATTGATGTCGTAGGTTTTGAAGTCGAATTTAAATGATACTCTATTTTTTTGTCACTCACGTTTCCATTACACTTCGATGTCGCGAACATCAATGTGACAATAAAATGCCAGTTGCATTTGAATGGCACTTGGAGTTCTGCGACTGTAATATACAATATTTAATGGAATGCCATTTCTATTCTGCGCGACTCATTAACGCGATGTCTCAGATAACGAAGTCTAATTTAAATGTTGTTTCATTCTTTTGTCGATCACATATCGATGGAACTCCGCTGTCATGCACATCAAACTCACAATCATATGAGGTGGAATTTAAATGGCACCTGAGTTTCTATAACATATAAGAAGATGTGACCATACACGAGTTCTCTTGACACTTGTATTTTTATTGCACATTAAGGATTATTGACGGTGGTATGTAACAAAAATCAGGTACCGTAATAATGCATTACAATGGAAATGGAAACGTAGTATGAAATAATTTGATGCCACATATCCTCAAGTGCCACGTTTGAACTTTGCATAAAAATGTAATATAATAAGAGGAAAACCGGCGCTTCATTCATTTATTCGACCTAGCTATCAAAATGCCATTTCAATTTGTTTCCATTATAATGGCTCATAAGATAATTTCGGTGAGTCTCATTTTCCTTTTACTTTCAAATGAAAACGTTGTTTCCATTTCGAATTGAAGGATGTTACATGTATTCTGTCAGTTGCTGCGAATGAGAGTTGTTCATTTATTTCAAATATTGTACATAATATCATAGTACTACATGTGCCATCGAAAACATACTGAAGTTTTTTGTTGCACAAACAAAATCAATTCCAATTGTTATTTACAATTTAAATACCGGTTAACATAATAAAAATGAATTTTTGATAATTGTATAGAAATATATTCCCTAACAAATTGATAGGCCGGATGTCTTAGTATTGCTATTTCCAATAGGAAATTAGAATTGAATTGTTATTAGCAATGGAATTACAGTAAACGATAATAATATTTATTCCGTTCATTTTAACGCAAGTCGCATAAAAATGAAGTGACATTTAAATGGGAGTTTACGGTCAAGTCGAATAAAAAGTGAAACGGCGTGCCATAAAAACATATTGACATGATTGAAATACTACATTTCTTACTCACCCATTTACAATCTTTCATTTTTGTACGTTCTTATTGGTATGAGTACGAAAGTTCCTTTATATACCTAATGAATTCGTTTTTTTTGTATTCCTGCCATAAATTATGAAGTTTCTTGAGAAAGTGTATAAATAACCAAAAAACATCCAGCAAAGACAATTCCAGTTTTCACAAATATCTCCGAAATCTAAATATGAATTATGACCTCCACATGTCATGGGTGAAACAAGAAAATATAGCCATTCACTTTAATGAAATAGCTGTTCTAAAGAGATTACCAATATTCTAACACTATCTTTTATATTATATGGTGTAACCAATTTTCTCAAGATAAAAGTCCATATATAATTTTTAATCTTGTTTGAAAGAAAAGGTTCCATTTTTGCAATTTACAACTTTTCTTTTCTAGGTGCTTTTTTTTCAAAGACCATTTTTTGGTCTTTGGTTCCAAAATTAATCTGAAAATTGATAAAATGGGTTCATAATCTGAACAATTCAGAAAAAATTTGTCAGTCCTAGTGAACACAAAAATATCAATACTTACACTGCACACACTTTACTTTATTTATTGATCCCTAGAAACATTTCTGTTTGAAGAGGGATTACATTTTACATAAATTGTATAAGAGCAATACATATTTGATACAAACTGATGAAGAAATCAAACAATTATTAGAAAAGGAATGATGAGAGTAATTTGTGAAATGAGTAAGTACCTTCAGTTATATCAAAGCAAAAACAATCAAAGGTGACATGGTTATATTATAGGAATTCTGTTAAGTATACATCTCTTAAATTCATTTTTGAATTTAGTTTGTCCTAATTTCTGTCACATGTTTCCACTAAACTATTCAATATTGATAGCAATTTCTTTCTCAAGGTTTCCTTTTTCAATCCTGAAAAAAAAAGTATGAATGAAAATATAATCTGTAATTGTCTTTAGTAAGGAAAATGGCACAAATGTATTCTTCAATCTACTAATTAACAATTTATAAACAAAATGGTCTTAAACTCACCTCTGAGAGTACCTACAATATAATTTATTACTTTTGTCGGTATTCTTGCGGGTTTTTACTGCATAATAGGTACATAACTTTCAAAAGAAAGGAATATTTTCATCAGTAAAAACGTAAACAACATATTCCTAGGTTGAATCAGTGAAAGCAGGACTCATCAGAAGATCTTGGGAGTTGGAACAATCTGCTTTTTTTTTCTGTGAATCTGCTAAAACTATTTTTGATCATTTCCAATGACATAAAAATTGACTTTTGACATGTGTCACTAGTTCAAACATCGGACCTAATTTTCGTGGTGTTTTTGGAACATTGGAGCTATTTAGACTCCACCCATTGGCCATATCCGTAAGAAGGCCAAAGCCTTCTAGGATTCAGTGACCCTAGGTCGAATACCGATTCCACAATCATTGACTATCTTACTTCTATGGTGGTATGCTGTCGAAATGATTACCGAACAAGAACGTATTATGAAATATACATGCAGAACTCGCTACCGTCATACTAATGGCCTGGGAGTTGAGAGATTTCATTATACCATTTCCGCGTGCCTAGGTGTGTGTGTGTGTATTATGTGTGTAACGTACAATAGTAATATACACGTCTGCCACCCTATCCCCGCGACAGGGGGTTACAGGAGGATTAAAATTGCAGCAAAAAATCAACAACAAAAATTTATAGCAGCATGCGCGAAACTTATTGTATGTATTAGTTGAAACGTAATGAGCTTAGAAAATATCGTCTGCCACATGAACTCCACAACAAAACTCGTTTGCCACCCACAAGTAAGCGCAAAAAAATATTCAAATAAATTGTACCCTGAAGGATGAAATTAATTGAAATGCTTGTTTTCATAGCTGCAAACACAAAAATAATAGTCTGCCACTAATAAGATACCACGAAGGTATATAAAAAAATTCCAACTCGAAAAAAAGTGGAAAAATATTGAAAAAAGTGGAAAATTTATACTTTTTTTAATAACATCTACAAAATCTCGAAAACTAAAGGAGTTTTCAGAAAGTTGTATATTAACAATTTTGTTGTTCACAAAGAGTTCTATAAAAAGTTTTCAAAAAGTTTTTTCATTTCTTGAAAAACAATAGAGATATGAACTTGGAAATATTTGACGTTTTTTGTCTAAAAACACCAGAAACTCGAAAACGTCACGAGATATAGGAAAATTGTGCCTATTAAATCAGTTTTATAATTCTTGATAAGATCTACAAAAAGTTTCCATGACATTTTTTCATATCTCAAAAGTTTTTTTTTGAAATGGTTATTTAAAACTCGAAGTCGAAACGGAATATCGACAAAATGTATATAAACAGTTTTACTGTACTCAAACAGATCTACAAAAAATATAAACAAAATTTTTCCTTATCTCTTAAGAAAAAAACATTTAATATGGAATTTGAAAAATTTAAAAAAAACACCGAAAACTCGAAAACAAAATGGGTTATAGAAAAAATGTTCATGAACAATTTTATTGTACCAGCACAGTTCTACAAAAAGTTCTTATGAATTTTTTTCATATTTTGAAAAAAAAAAAATGTTATTGAGGACTTGGAACCCTCCTGTATCCACCTGTCGTGGGGGTGCGCCAGGAGACGATCATATTACTATTATATATTACACACATAACTCATACAAAAAATATGAAGCTTGCGAAAATTACCTAGAAATTTCTGTCGTTAACTCCCGGACTATAAGCACGTCAGAATCGATCGGTTTGCTTGCCGCTACTTTAGCTTCTCCATCAAAGATGTCGCTAGGTTAGCGCTACTGGTTGTAGCTTAGAAATTACCTTTTTATAACTGAACTACTCGTAGATAATTTGTCTTCAGTAGGGTCTTAACTGATCCACTGTAGCGAGTGATGAGCTCTGGATATGATCATGATTATATTCCACTTGCCGTGGGAGATCGCAACCTTCTCTCGGTAATTTTCTGACGCTACCTGAAGACCCTGTATTATAAATAAAAATAAGCATTATAATCTGATCAAAACGCTTTCATTATTTTTTTAAGAGTTGAGTGGTATGCTGTGAGCTGTGAAAATGATTATCAAATAAGGACCAAACTATTTACTGATTATACGTGGTGTGACCGCCCATGACACTGATTGTCTACGAAGGTATGCCCTGTAAGGGATATGAAGATTAAGTTGGATTACCGGAAAAAAAGTGGTTTGTTGGATCGGTACCCGGTCGCCCCCCTCTCTGTTTAATCAACTTCCGGTTGAAAGCAATGTTGAAAATGTTATTATAGAAGCAGCTGTACAAATGTATTGGAATAGTCGAGTCTAGCTAAATTAACCAGGCTCTAGCCGATTTGCATACGTCTAGGTCGGTCTCCAAGGGCAACCTACGGACCGGAAGTTACCCTTCACCAACAGTTCCCTCAGATTATTAACGAAGGATCGTCCTTTGGTAACGAAGGATCGTCCTTTGGTAAAACCCTTTATTTTTACCCATCATTCAATGTAATAATATTTGTATACAATTTGGGTGGGCGAATTTAGCCGTATTTGAAGGAAAAGTGACGTTATTGAAGTCAGGGAGGGGGACGACCGGGTACCTATACAACAAACCACTTTTTTCCCGATAATCCAACTTAATCTTCATTTCCCTTGAAGGGCATACCTTCGTAGATAATCGACATCCCTAGTGTCATGGGCCAACGGTCTATAACATGTCCTGCTATGAATACCTAATCTTAATAAGTTCCATCTTTATCGCTCAAAATTCAAAATAGAAATGATTGATTCATCATTCAATCAAATAGGGGTTACATTGTTTTCCCCATTCCATTGACAAGTTTGACAAATACTGCACCGCCAACTTTCGGAAAAATGTCCGCGTAGGAATGTTTCAACGAGAATCTTCTTCTATAAACTTGGCCGTTTCTACTTGAGAAATTAGCTAGGTCGTGTTCTGGTTTAATTTTTTGAGGGCCACGTTGAGGTGTGACTGAGATTAAATTACACCCTCTATTAGAGTAATTGTAGTTGCTGTAAATATTGAGGGGGGTAGGTATTAATTAGATGAAGATCTGTGCAATTCAACTTATGGGACATTGGAAAAAACATGAACAAGATTTTCGGTTTGTCCACATTCACAGTGTTTATCGCCATTGAGCTTTCTCGTCAAACGGTAGGGTTAGAGCAGAGGGACAATATTTTATTGGATTTCACCTGTCGTTATAGACCGTCAGATAATGACAGATTTTGCTGACTGATTTTCTTTTTTCTGAGATTTTAACCACTGAAAATTATGCCAGTGTTGAGCTCAAAAAATGAAAATTTAGCGATCGGACGTGTGCTAAGCAAATGGAAGATTAATTTTCCGTTTGCAGAAAAAAATAGTTTTTTCAAATCTCTCATTTATGGTATTTCAACACAATAACATATATAACAATCTAATAGTAAAAAACCGAAGCCATAAGATTTGGACGTACTGAAAGGGTTGAAATAATGGCGCGATATTGTAAAAAATTACTCGGTTGCTGATGCATTTTCTCGCTTATGGCAATCGAAAGAATGAAATTTGATATTGTTAGGAACTCGAAAAAAAAATTCCCATAAGCCGGTCAGCTGTTGAGGTAAATTTTCGGGCCGAATAATTTTGTGAAAATTTGTTTCGTTTTCCGGCAGATTTTCTCGTTTATGGCATTTGAACAGTACGTCCAATAAATCTTATGGCTTTGGTTTTTCACTATTACATTGTTATTTATGTTATGGTGTTAAAATGCCATAAACGAAAGATAAAAAAAACAATTTTTTTCTGCAAACGGAAAATCCCAGCACACGTCCGATCGCAAAATGATTATTTTTTGAGCTCAACACTGATATAATTTTCAGTGGTTAAAATCCCAGAAAAGAGAAAATCAGTCATTATCTGTCGGTCTATTATTCATGAGGTGAGTGTTTGGCAATAAATAATTATTGACCATAGTTATTCTATCCGTTCATCGTATAGTATTTGTGGTAATTTTCGAGTAACACCTATTTAGAGTGATGTCTTACCGTACATTTCTTATTAGCACTTGAGTACTTGGGTGGTGGGGGTGGCGAACTGAATCTGGATCATATAGTAATAATACTCTTCCTTATTATATTCACTACGAAGAGTGAACCCAATAGGGTAAACACATTCTGAGGGACACTTAATTTACCGGCAAAGGGTCACTGTATCCTAGAAGGCTTTGGCCTTCTTACGGCCAATGGGTGGAGTCTAATAGTTTCAATCTTTTAAAATAGTTCCAATGTTCCAAATAACCCACAAACACGCCAATTAGGAAGCAAGGGCCTTAAGAGAGAGAGAGAGAGAGAGAACCCATAATTTTGGAAGAAAAAGTTGTGTTATATGTTATTTTCTCAAATATAGGGTTATGTTCCTTTTGAAAGTTACTATCATATTCTCTTGTTGAATGAATATATACCAGCTTCTAATTCTATTTTTTGACGGATTGAAATTGACTGGCGTACATTAGAAAAAAGTGTCGATTGACTTCCGGGTACGGTCCCCGATATTCTGTGGCACGGCTATCATCCATTATGGAACATGGAGACACAGCCGTCGACCATCTCTGCTACAGACACAAGAGTTTCTTTTAGAAGGCAGTAACTAGTGTTATATTACTTTGTACTTTGTTCCTTTTCAGTTTCGTATTTTGTAAAAGAAAATTTGGACAAACTCTCATGTTGATTACAACATAAATGATTGAATTAGGTACAGAACATTCCCTTTTCAATTTTATGTGTAGAATATCCACGGGAAGTCTCATTTTACATATTGAAACCTGTGATTGAAACATAGTACAGGTTTGACATGCAAGTGTATGATACAAACATGTACAATTCTATTTACAATCTTACAAATAACATTTTGAATTTTCAAAATGATGTTTGATAGTTTCCCTTGATTAATTAAAGATATCCACAGAGTTACTCATATTTTGTGTAGGTACATACATAAATTATAGTAATGGTCCTTACTTTTAGATATAAATATATTGATTTCAAACCCTTTATAAAAATTTTGGTATGAGTATACAGGGCAATTCAAATTCGACCCCCACCATTGGGATCTCCTAAACTACAGGAGATACGTCGAAGCTTAAATTGGGGCAAAGTTGCGTATTCTGGTGCTTAACAAAATACTGTTTTGAAACTTGGAAAATTCCGAGTATTTCCGGAAATATCGGGAAAAAACTGAAAATCGGAATTTTCGTTTTTATTTTTTTCTATCGTTATTTGACAACATAGCTCAAAACCAAAGGTACATTTTCATTGATACTTTTTTCAGCTACACGTTTTCATGTTCAGATTTACTATCCGACGTTTCGTCTTCTGGCATTCATCATCAACTTTTTTTTCTGTTATGAGCGTCATATGTTTTTTATACAGAAAAATAGTGATTCTCATTCTGATTTCATTGATGTATAATTTGTTATGATTTGTACTTCTGAAACCACAGATATTAAAAAAAAAACAACTTCATCTAAGATGGTAATGACTCCATCGAAAAATTTTGTTTAATAAACACTAGTTGTCAGAACTCATTAAACATCATAAGTTTGCACAAATACTTCAGTTGAAATGTCCTCATTCTCAAATGAAGAAAAACGAGATATGTTGAAACTTTATTATAAATTTGATAGGAATAGTACGAAAACAACACAAATTTATTTTGAATTATATCCGGAAAGACAACAGCCGGATAGAACATTATTCGGAATTTTGGGCAAACACTTGGCTGATTACGGTGCGTTTCAAAAAACAATACTTGCAAACATATTCTTGCTCTCCATAGATTCTGTTCTTTAAAATGCCCCACAAGAAAGTATCCAAAACTGTAAGGTCAGGTGACCTTGCCGGCCACCTCACTGGTCCAGAATTTTCTAACCACCTATTAGGAAATCTTTGGTGTAAATATTCGCAAACTACTCTTTTATTGTGTGGAGGAGCCTCGTCATGCTAAAACCAGGAGCTGTTATAATTAACAAGGGGAAACGTATCCATATATATATTCTTCGAATTCGTTTCTTAAGAACCGAAGATAGGTTTCCCCGTTCAAAGTATTAGAGAAGAAATGAGGTCCAAGTATTCGGTCGTCATAAATTCCAGCCCACACATTCAAACGAAACCGAACTTGTGGTCTGACTTCTCTGAAGTGTCGTGGATTATTTTCACTCCAAATGTGCTCATTATTTCTATTAAAAACACCACAGTTCGAAAAAGTACTTTCGTCGGTCCAAATAATGTTTTTCAAGAAGTTTGTAGGGTCCACCCTATTCGAGAGCCAGCTACAAAATTCCTTCCTTCTCTCAGGATCACCTGGATGTAATTTTTGTGAAATATGTATCTTATAACATTTCAAACCACTTTTTTTGAATTCCCTCCAAACGCTCGTCTGTGGCACATCCATTTCTGCCGAGACTTGATGTGTTGATTTGGAAGGATCTGCATTTATCTAAAAAAGTACCAAAAATAATTATACTTCTTCGAATATGGAATGAACAATTATTTTACCTCGGCTAATAAGTTACGTCTACTATTTTGTTCCATTCTGCTTCCATATTTCATTCTTGGTTTTTGAAACGCACCGTACTCAGCCAAGTGTTTGTCCAAAATTCCGAATAATGTTCTATCCGGCTGTTGTCTTTCCGGATATAATTCAAAATAAATTTGTGCTGTTTTCGTACTATTCCTATCAAATTTATAATAAAGTTTCAACATATCTCGTTTTTCTTCATTTGAGAAGGAGGACATTTTGACTGAAGTATTTGTGCAAACTTATGATGTTATGAGTTCTGACAACTAGTGTTTATTAAACAAAATTTTTCGATGGAGTCATGACCATCTCAGATGAAGTTGTTTTTTTTTAATATCTGTGGTTTCAGAAGTGCAAATCGTAACAAATTATACATCAATGAAATCAGAATGAGAATCACTATTTTTCTGTATAAAAAAAAACAATATGGCGCCCATAACAGAAAAAAAAGTTGATGAATGCCAGAAGACGAAACGTCGGATAGTAGCTGAAAAAAAGTATCAATGAAAATGTACTTTTGGTTTTGAGCTATGTTGTCAAATAACGATAGAAAAAAATAAAAACGAAAATTCCGATTTTCAGTTTTTCCCGATATTTCCGGAAATACTCGGAATTTTCCATGTTTCAAAACAGTATTTTGTTAAGCACCAGAATACGCAACTTTGCCCCAATTTAAGCTTCGACGTATCTCCTGTAGTTAAGGAGATCCCAATGGTGGGGGTCGAATTTGAATTGCCCTGTATATAGATGAAAAATTGTGGAAAAAGCATCTAAAAAAAATTATATGTTCTCATCTTATTGGGTTTATTATTCAAAATTAGATATTATTGTTCTCCCAAATACTTCTTGGTCAATATATACCATTGTCAATCAACACAAATTTACAAAATTGTGTATCCGTTTGGGGGACTGCAAACAACTCAAAAACCAAATAGTATCGATTATCGAATTTGAATTTTACAAAACTGCCTACCATTTGTGAACATGTCAAATATATTTGCTGAAACCATCTCGGATAAAATCAAGCTTTGGCCAAATATCAAATCTACATTCTGGTTTGAACACTTAGAATTCCTTTTCGAAAATTTCAGGAAAAATTAATAACAGACATTTATTAAAAAAATATGAAAAATTATTTACAAGATTGAAATATTGCATTTTAGACTCACCCATTTACAGTCTTACCTTTTTGTAGATTCTTATTTGTATGATTATGCAAGTTCCTTTATATAATGTGTACTTTTTTGTATCACTACCATATACTACAAAGTTTTTTGAGATAGTGTTGTATCTCCGAAATCTGAACATGAAGTATGACCTCCAAATGGCATACCTAGTTGAAACAAGAAAATATAGCCATTCACTTCGATGAAACAGCTGTTCTAAAGTTATTACCAATATACTAACTCTAATTATATTTTATATAGTCTAACCAATTTTCTTAAGATAAGAGTCATACAGAATTTTTAACCTTCTGATCAAAAGAAAATGTTCCATTTTTGTAATTTATAATTTATTTCATCTAGGTGCTTATTAGGATAAGCCACTTTTTTGGTCTTTTGATCAAAATCATTGGTTCAAAAATAAATCTGAACATTGATAAAATTGGTTGATAATCTGAACAATTCAGAAAAAATTTGTCAGTCCTTGTGAACACAAAAATATTAATATTTATTATTTTTATTTCTAGAGATGCTGAAACTGCCGCATTTGAACTTCTTTCGAAAGGATGTAACAGCGTTCTTATAACTTTGGGTGACCAAGGAGCCATTTATATTGACAGCAAAGAAAAGGAGTTTCATCACATATCCTGTCCTAGTGTCAAATGTGTTGATTCCACAGGTGCTGGTGATGCCTTCATTGGTAGTTTGGCATATCTATTGGCTTACCAAAAGAACCTAAGCATCGCGCAGGCCATAAGAAGGGCTTGCATTATCGCAACTGATAGTGTTACTCGTCTAGGAACTCAGATTAGTTTCCCTGGGCCAAGTATATTGTGTACTGCAAATTGTACTTGATTATAAATAAAGTTTGTATAGGTTGTTAATCACTCATTCTTCAAACACCACTTCCATCTCCAAAATATTGAAAATGAAATAATGTTCCCATGATATAGTTTATTTGATTATGTTATGTGCATAGGTTTTGTGGTAGTGCTTGGAGAATAGTTATATCTGCAATAGATAAGACATTTTTCCCGCTGCCGACACTGTAAATAGTCCATTCATGCTTAGCAACAAAACAGGTAAATGGCCTATATCATTCGTTTACTAATTCATCTTGACAACGGAACTTAATAGTGTCATTTACATGCCTAGGGTAATAATGACTTTGACTTTGACAAGTAATACGTTCAGCTTCATTCATATCAATTTTTAGGTTATGAGACCTTTTGAATATTATTGTTGTCTGCTTATTCGGTAACTTAGTTACACGCACAAGCAACTTAGAATGAAATAGCGAACGAATAATCATGAAGGAAGGGTAAGAAAACAAACTTCAATTCAGGCAAATTTTGAGAAATGTCAACAAGCAGCGGGAAAAACGTAATAAGTAACACGGAATGTATCGACTGTTATCATCCTCGGCAAGCGACAAGCCTCGGCTTTGCCTCGGCTCGTACTCGCTCACCTCGAATGTTAACACGTCTTTACATTCCTTGTTACTTAAATAACTATTAGTCCACTTCATGGAATTAATTAATTTGACTAATAATCCTACAGTCCACACTGTGAGCCAATCTAGATGACCACAACAATGAGGATTATCTAATTTCTAAATATTCACAGGGTTCGACCCGGAGAGTGGATTTACGATGTATATACACAAAGTCAGTTATGCATCTTTCAAGAAAAAGAGAGAAAAGGGCACTTCTATATTTTTTATTTGTTATAAAATTTGTTAAAAAATTGTTATATTGTTATACATTTTTTTTATTGCTCTGATGTTTGAAATAATTCCTACATCTATTTTTGAGCTTTTTCCTATCTGCTGGGGAATGAGGTGGTAGTTTGAGTGTTCCAAGCTCGTCCTGATTGGAACACTGTTGAGACTGTTCAAGATCATTGAAAATTTAGTTGGATACCTACTAAATTCTTTCTACACCGACAAAAGGCAAAAGATTCAAATGAAAGTTATATATCTTGTATTAGAGTATTAAATGAAATTGAAAAGTACTAAATTTAATAGAAAAGGACTAAAAATGCCAACTCTGGTATCAATTCTATTATATAAATCAAATTTTCTTTAATAGAGAGCCGCGGGTCTAAAACCGCGATGAGAAGATATATCTGTCTTTCGTTTGGTGAAATGAATCCCTCGAAAACCCCATATTCCAAATATTTTTTAAATCGGACAGGGCCGACTCCAGTACGAAGGAAAAATTTATATCGATTTTTTTTGACTATTTATGAATGTCTTCCGTTATGATGATTTTGTTTAGAAAGTGACAAGTAATCATCTGACAAAAAGGAAGACGATTTAGTTGAGGCGCACAATTTTGGGACCCAAAATTTATCATGGCAAACATTCGACGTCTCATATATTAGTTCAATCTGTACATGAAAATAAGAAGCTTTTTTCACACAAAATAAAAGACGCAAACTGCCTATACTACTTTTTGTAAGACAGTTCATATATGAAAACCCCGGTTTTCGCCCCAGCAAAATCGCTCTGTGGAATTTTTTAAACAAGAAATAGTGAAACAGCTTTACGAAATGGTATTTTATACGCCCAGATCGGTGCATTTTTCACTGAGAAAATCCGGGAAAACCTCGAAAAAGAAACCATTTTTAAAAAATTCGTAATTGTTATAAATCTGAAGGTGGTCATACAATGGTGCGGAAACTGATAGATAATAACATGTGGTTCAACTGTGCGCAAGATGGCTTCTTTCCGATGTGTAGTTTTTGCACAATCGCGTTATTTATTTATTTATTCTCCAACAGGTATGAACCTTTTAACATGAGAAAACTAAACTACCAATAACTTACAGTCTAAATAAGTAGGTATATAACATTCACTTTCAAAATTACTTCAAAAGTACATAATTGAAATCAGTATTGTTAATCTTGTTTTGAGAAATATGACTTCAAGCCATGATAAAATTGTTTAGGAGCTGAGTTCTGACAATAGAAGGGCTTTGTTTGTTATTTTGAGCATAGTTATAATAGGTGAGCAATTATTTGTGGATACTAATGGATTTTCGAAGAACTGGACGAGTCTTGTTGATCTGCTAGGTGATCTTTTTTTCAATAGGGAGCGTAGGAAGGGACAGTTGTAGTATTTTTTATATATTTTATAGTACATTATGACTATATTGATATTTATGCGATTCTCGAGTGGTGATTTCAAATTCTTCTCTCAAGTTTATTGTCCTGACGGAAGCAGTCTATTTTGAACTTTTTCCAACAAATCTTTATAAAGGAAATGAGACGGATGCCACACTACAGAGCCATATTCAAGTTTTGGTCTAACTAATGCATCATAGAGTCTTATGGTCGTTTTAGAATCTTTGAAATTTTTACTTTGTCTAATTATGAACCCCATCATTTGTAGTCCCTTGGATCTGATATGATCTATGTATGGTTTATACGAGAGTGTGGAGTTATAAGAAATGCCCAGATCTCTAACATTTTCAACTCTAGATAATTGTACGCCATTCATCGAGTATCTATCCATATATAGTTTTTGATTTTTTACGGGTACATGACAGCACTACGCATTTAGATGTATTGAACGGGAGATCGTTTTCTATACTCCATTGATGGACATTATCAACGTCTTTCTGAAGCTGGATACAGTCTTGCACAGATTCAATTTCCCTATAGAATTTCAGGTCGTCTGCAAACATTAGGCAATCAGAGTATTTAAAGGTTCCGTCAAACCAAAGCGGGAACGCGGGAACGGAACATGAAAACTGTTGGAATTGCTAGAAAAACAGTATACGTGGCAAAAATACATATTTCGCTGCTTGCCTGCATTTCGGAATACGAATAATCACACCGGTATGTATGTTTCCATATCCCACTATCGAATTTGGTTTCGCCTTCATCCCGTTCCCGCTCCCGGATGACTTCGGATAACTTCGGACGCACTTTGAAGCGTTTTGATGAACTTTCAGTGACATTATCAACACATTTCCCACCTCTCAGGTAAAAATCCAAAATATACAAATTGTAGATATTGATTTCTACTTCCGTATATCGTTTACAGAATTTGAATAAGATGATTTCCCTTAAATCAGCGAATTTTTAGAAAGATTTGGCCTTAAATTGTATATAACGCGATTGTGCAAAAACTACATTTCGGACAGGAACCATCTTGCGCACAGTTGAACCACATATTATTATCTATCAGTTTCCGCAATATTGTTTGTCCACCTTCAGATTTATAGAAATTAGGAATTTTTGCGTCTTTTATTTTGTGGGGGAAAAACCTCCATAGCTTGGTCTATATGCTTAATTTTGTGTTCCTTCACTTTGTTATGGTCTTTACTTCGGGAAGATCAGAGTGGAAGATTTCTTCAGTGATGCCCGGCCTCGGGGTTGAAAAAATTGAAGAACTCGCGGAGCAGCTAAGATGAAAAATCGAAAACTACATTTGAGTTCATTCTTAAGCTTCCAAATTTTGCATGGAGCAATTCTTCAGAGGCCAGAAACCATGGTTTCCAAAGGGAAGACTTTTTTTTCCACCCCTTCCTTAAAATTCAAATTACGTTATTGAAATAATTCGGATAACCGTTCTGTATACCACATGTGAAATATTGTAATTCACCAGAAGACGATTGCGGATTCAAGCAATTGAAACGTTGTGAAAAATTTGAAGGAGATAGAAATCTTTCAACCATTAAGATGATGGACGTCCGAAATATAAGTAATCATTGTAATTTACATTGCTCGATTAGACCGCCATCTGTTTGAATTGTAATAATTTATAACCAACAGTTACATATAATTAAAAGATCAATTGACTAACCTTAAGGAAGATTGATCATAATTATATTTCACATTTTCGTCTCGAATTATAAAGGATACTACTTGTAGTCGTTCGTTTGTGACGACACTGTACGAACTTCAAAGACTAAAATAAAGAACTACCAACACGTAGTTTTTGCTACGCAACGATTTATTTATGCTCAAATCTTCATTTATTAAAGTATTGCTGGATCGTCAGGGTGGGTTACGAAGTTTCGATAGGGGGGGGGGGGACTTTATAACTTTATAATTAATATAATAAAATGTTCATTTAATTATGATCAATCTTCCTTAAGGTAAGTCAATTGATCTTTTAATTATATTTCACATTTTCGTCTCGAATTATAAAGGATACTACTTGTAGTTGTTTAAAGAATTAGACGATCCAGCTGTGGCTCAGTGAGCCTTCAGAAATGATCATCATAAGGATAATTATCTTGTATTGCATATAACCTGATACATATCTATCCATAACATTTGCAGTAATTAAAACAATCAGTTAAGTATACCACTAATCAACAATTATAAAATATATACATATATATCCACTTATATAACATACACCTATACAGGGTGTCCCAACGAAAACTTTCCACACGGATTTACTGGGAAATGACAAATTATTTTCGGAAACGCTGAAACACGTCGATTTTGATTTCTAGGGGGACACATGTCAGTGATGAATTTAGCCACGCAACTTCATCCCCCTGACAGGGGCGGCTACCCCATTGCGAATCATCATAGGGAACTTGGGTCGAGTGATACATCATCTTAAAGCTCTCGTCATTCTCTATCCAAACGTTTATATTTTTTCAAAATCGAATGACTGGTAATTGAGATTAGTGTGGTAATAGGTTTAATTTAAATAATCAATATCGTACCTGTTCTTATCGAAATTCAATTTATCAATTGCTCGAAATGAGCCCCTCCTACCTCCATACAATGATAAAGTCTACTTTCGAAACTATTACGAACGTTTTCCAATACTTCTGGAGTTATTCTGCCGCACTCGTTTACAATTCGACCACGTAGATCCTCTAGTGACTCTGGCGGAGTGGCAAAAACTTTGCTTTTGAGGTGCCCCCATAAAAAATAATCCAACGGATTGAGGTCCGGTGATCTAGCTGGCCACTCAATTGGTCCTCGTCGCCCTATCCAATGATTGGTATATCGTTCATCCAGAAAGTTTCTAACCGCCACTGCATAGTTAGGTGGTGCTCCATCTTGTTGAAAATGGAGGTTGTCTTCCGAATAATCTCCATCGTTTTCGATAATATCCGTTATCATGTGATCGATTGCATTCTCAAGAAGATGTAAATATATTTGTCCATTCAAATTATCATCTATAAAAAGTGGTCCAATAATATTTTTGCCAAAAATACCACACCAAACATTCAACTTCTGCGGAGTTTGTGTGTGGACCTCACGTATTAACCTGGGATTGGTATCGCTCCAGTAGCGGCAATTGTGACGATTTACGTTTCCATTAACAAAAAATGTACTCTCGTCTGAAAAACAAATATTGAAGAGCAAATTGGGATTTGTTCTCAGACGCTCAGACATTTCCTCACAAAACTGTTGACGTCTGTCAAAATCGTCTTCGTTCAGTTCATGTACAAGTTTTAGTTTGTATGGATGGAATCGATGTGACTTGAGAATTCTCTGAATACTCGATCGCGCTACACCTAACGCGTCAGCCAAGCTTCGAATACTTTGAGTAGGATCCATAGCCACGTGTCAGAAAAACCGCTACCTCAACAGCCTCGTTCCTTATCAGACGTTTAGGATGATGTTTCTGGTTTCCCACAGACCCAGTTCTTTCGAATTTCTCAATCAACGTTTGAACATAGGTATGGGATGCATTTTTCCCTGGATGCCTTGTATTGAAAATTCTAGCTGCAGCTCTTAGACAATCATCATTTTTGTAGTAAAGTTTCACTAACTCAATTCGTTCTTCTAATGCGTAAACCATTGTCAGGCAGAAACTTAACTCACAGAATACGAATTAAATGATATTTCCATAAGAATCATGCGAACTGTGAATTCATGCTGAGAACATACACGCAGGAGAACCATAAAAAACAGGTATTTTTTGTCTATGAAAAAGTCAACAGAACAAAAACTAAGAAATATGGTTTCCGGGCTTCAGTGCCGTGGTCGGTTCACCTCTGTGGAGGAGGTTCCTTTGGACGTTTCGCTCACAATTGGGGTGGGCATCCTCCGCTTGTAATGTTGTATTCGCGAATAGCGATATAAAACTGATACTTGGTTGAAAGATCTTCGCAATTAATAGTCCCAGTTACTTTGTTTTGACTAATTTGTTTTCGTTATTCGTGGGGTGACTGGGTTACCTGTCCGGATGGGATGTTGCCATTGTCTATCTGTCCATTCATTGAGTCTTAAAATAGTTCATAAATTGAATTTGAATAGGAACAGGTAAGATATTGACTATTTACATTGAACCTGTCAACAACACTAATTTCAATTACCATTCATTCGATTTTGAAAAAATTATAGACGTTTGGATAGAGAATAAAGAGAGCTTTAAGATGATGTATCACTCGACCCACGTTCCCTATGATGATTCGCAAGGGGGTAGCCGCCCCCGTCAGGGGGATGAAGTTGCTCGACTAAATCCATTACTAACATGTGTCCCCCTAGAAATTAAAATCGACCTGTTTTCGCGTTTCCGAAAATAATTTGTCATCTCCCAGTAAATCCGGGTGGAAAGTTTTCGTTGGGACACCCTGTAGTGATGTATACACATATCATATGTGAACAACAAAACATAATAATAATCTAACAACTGAACTTATTGAGGTAAAAGTTTACAATTAATTTAAGCCTGATCCTTGGAGTACCCCGAAAGCAAAGGCATTGGAGGAATCTACTGTGGGCTTGTTATAAAATTTATTGAATACCTGGGATCGCTCAGTTCAGCCTGCAGCTTTTCTGATCATGTCAATATTTACTCCAGCACGAAAAGCAGCTGATGTCGCAGCATGCCTCGTTGTACAGCTTGTAAATCGTGTCATGTCTGCCACTAGAAGCTAATACGCTTTTTATATATCGGCTAATGGTTTGAGTAGTGGCTTCTCGATGTGGTTTTTTAACAGTAAGTACTAGGTGGGTTTCTTGAGACGGCCTATATGATAAAGTTTTCGATATATAAAACATAACTGTGGTGGCAACACATAAGGGTGGGTTTTCTCGAAAATATGGTAAAATCAAGACTGGTTGATTTCTGGTCTGATCCGTTGTTTTAATTTTATCGGAGATGAATATTTCAATGTGAGTCTCCATTTGTTTGATATTTTGTAACTGAATGTTTGCAATTGTTTGAATTCTATGAGCTGATATCAATGCTAGTAAAGTGTCCATCTTTACTGTCAAGGTCCATAAACCTCATATTTTTGGTTTAGGGGGCCTTTAATCGCAGATACCTTTGAGGTATCGTTTTAGTAATTTTTCTTTCTGGTGTTCCTTGGATATAATGCTGATTTATAAGAATTTATGACTGAAAATGATTTACCTTCTTGAAATTTTTCATTCAGAAATTGAACAATATTTTCTATACCTGGTTGATAAATATTAACTCGTCGGAATTTACAGAAGGTCCACCATTTTTTCAAACAGGTCTCATATTGCCTGTGGGTGCTTTTTGAAATAGATTACAACATTGTTGGGATTCCTTCCTCCGGAAATCCTTGTCGTAAAAAAGATGCCCTGATAATACACCTGCCACCAGGAAAATCTTCTCCCATAAGGGATGGATCGATCTGAAAGGAGATAAATAAGATCTCGCTTTGGTGTGAACACAAGTGGTGATCTTTCCAGAAAGGATAAGAAAGTTGGATACCAGGACTGTGACTTCCAGTTTGGAACAACGATGATGCCTCTTGCGCGGTCGGTTATTATTTTATTCAACACATTAGGTATGATAGCGAAAGGTGGAAATGCATAAAATAAATATGTGTTCCAAGTAATAGTAAATGCATCAACTATTATGGAACCTGGGTCAGGTTTCCATGATACTTAAACTGGACATTTATCATTAGCAGAGCTGGCAAATTAATCTATTTCCGGGAGGCTAAGTTGCTCCTTGATATTGTTGAAGTATTTTTCTGACAGTTCATATTCTGTTTCGATCGAGGAGCAGCGAGATCCTGCATCTGCCTCAATATTAAGCTTAGAATTGATATAAGAAGCATATTACCAAAAATTTCTATGTTCACACCATTCCCAAATTTTCCGAGCTATTATACTCAGATTAGCGTGACGAACAGCCCCCATTTTATTAATATAAGATATTGTGGTTGTATTGTCGATACGTAGCAAGACTGAACAATTTTGAAAGTCCTTTGCGAAACATTTTAGCGTATTGAAAGCTGCTAAAATTTCCAATTGATTGATATGAAATTTTCTTTCTTTATCCTGCCAGAAACCATGGATCCTTTGGTTGTCTGAATAACCACCCCAGCCGGTAAGGGAAGCATCCGAATATAATTCGCATTTGAAACTATGCCGCCTATAGGCATTTTATTTTTAGACACATTATTCAGCCACCAATTGAATTCTTTGTGCAATTTTTCAGGAATTAACATTTGGTGACTATAGTTTCCTTTACGGGCGGTATGGGCTTTATACTTTTCCCTTTCAAAAACCTTAGTATGTGCCCAGTCGTAGTCAACTGCTGGACATGCTGCCACAGAGTGCCAATATATTGAGCAAAATTTCTAATCCCACAATGTTTCTTTGTTTTTAGTTTTTGAGTCATGTTTTATTTTCTCAATTTTCTCTATTGGTAGATGTAAAGTCATATTAATAGTATTATAAACAAATCCCAAGAATACATATTCTTGACAAGGAGCCAATACTTCTTCTTATAATTAATATTGAAACCTTAGCGTTTCAAGAGACTTAGTGCATAATTTGAATGTTCTGAACATTCCATATAAGTTCTACCTATTATTAAAATATAATCGAGATAAATTAGAGAAGTTATACCCCGTTCTCTTATATGTCCTGAGAAAGGTTTTAATAATTTTGTAAAAACAAGTGGTGCTATTGATAGACCATTCGGAAGGCAGTTGAAATTATAAACCTTATTCTGAAATTCAAAACAAAGATACTTTCTGTCTTGTGTTTTGATAGTTATGTATTTTTTAAATATTTTTTTTGAGAAAATTGTTTGTATGCAAATATTTTAGTACTGATCGGTAATCTTCCAATTTGAAGTGGGATGCTATAATAAATTCATTAAGTTTTTTGAGGTTGAGTATAAACCTATAAGTTCCGTCAGATTTCAATACAAGAAAATATGGAGAGAGGAATATTCCTTCTGTTTGAGTGGTCTCCGAAATTGCTCCAATGTTGAGTAAGTTATGAATCTCTTTCCTGATAGCTTCAAGTTGACTATATAGGTTTTTGGTCGAACTGACTGGTGTGGAGGTGAATCGAAGTGTATTTGATAACCCTGCACCCAACTTAGTATCAAGGTATTATTGGTAATGTCTGGCCAACTGGAATAATGCTTAGCTAGAGAGCCTGCACTCACCTCATTTACTGATGCCCCTTCTTCTGATACTTCCGTGATGGTGTTCTCTGGAACCTCCCAAACTCTGGCAGTTTCTGCTTGAATAACCTTTTCCATTCCAGATTTTTTTTTGGCGATGTTGATGGGCTTGATGCTTGTATAAAAAAGCCTTCTGTTATGAATTGTACAAAATGTACTTGAACTTTTTCTGTTTGATTAGAAATGATATAATTGGGTTTAAACTTACCTTTTTGGTTGTGACATTGAAATGGGGTGTAATGAGGTATCGTCTGAGTAACGATACTGAATGCAAATCATTGGTGGAGTCGCTTGGTTGTGAAAACATTTTATGAAGAGGTAAGGCAACAGCAGTCAACCCTGCTGCCAACTGTTCTTGGAGTTTTTGTAAATATCCGTCCATTTTTTACCCCATCTTTTTGCAATCTTGTCGTGGAAAGACGCAGTATCTGGCTTTTCACCTAGCACTGATATTGCTACTTGGTGAGGTTCATGCAAAAGCTCCACGTTCTTAAGAAGAAGTGGATCTTGTACTTGCGGCTGGTCTATTTCGGAATTGTAAGACTCGGAGTCCGAGTTCAAAGAACTGCCACTGCTTGTGGAACTACCTGGCAATTAGAAAAAATGTGAAATGAAGCATGTTTTTTTTATAGTAGAAAATCAAGTGGACTATAGTGCAATTCGTCCATGTTAATGTGTTGCCTCATATGAGAAACACGAAGAATGCCCCTGAATGGATGGCCAGAAGTACAACTATACACAGAACCATTCGCGCCAGTTTAGGGCGAGGTTTTGATGGCATCAAGATGAGCAATATTGTTGCCTTGTATGAGAAACATAAAGAATGCCACTATATTGATTGATCAAAATTGTATCAATATCCGTTGAAATTTGTTAAAGGAAAATACAACTACACACTACACCAGTCGCGCCAGTTCAGGGTGAGGTTTTGACAGCGCCTCGTGTGAGTGCCTATAGTCCAGTTCCAAAATTGTAGATAGTGACTCATCGTCAGTTTACGTGGTTTCACAGTACGGAATGCACGCATACTGACGATGAGTCACTATCTAAAATTTTGGAACTGAGCCATAGGGTTATATTACTCACACTGACCAGCGTATGCCGGCAGCTCAAGTGAATAATCCCTTTCTGCGCGTTTCTGCATTTACCAGTAAAAAGGTTAACTCCTAAACCTGACCCCCCGCTCGCCGCAGCCGTTTGCGTTCATCGTTCTGAGTCATTCATGAACGCCGATGACCATTCTGTAATGCGTCGGTGCCAACATCCAGCACAAAGGCGAACGGCGAGCGGAACGTCAAGTTCATGAATCGGCATGAACCAGTAGATGCCATACTTTCAGACCAATACATGACACTCTTGAAATGGCCCTGAACCAGTAGATGACATACTTTCAGACCAGTACATGACACCCTTAAAATTGCGAAAACCAATAGATGACATACGTTCAGACCAATAGCTGATACTATGATACCATGTTTTTCACATATTTATAAATGGGTGATTAAACGAAAATTAGACAATGATTAGTTTATTAGTCAAATTTTAAAGGTAAACAATCATACTTAGTTCTTGAATCTTTTTTCTTACAGCTATAATTACAATTCTTCGACTGGTAAAGTATGTGTAAATACATAACTTATTCTTTCTCCTCTGCAATTGAATTGAAGTTGCCCTACTTTTCCAATAATTTGGTCCATGTTGATGATAGACAGATCAGTTTCTCTTATATGAACTCTGCAAAAAAATAGTACAAAATTAACACCAATGCTTGACACCTTTGAAAGTTGCCCAGAATCAATATGAAACGAGTACAAAAACTGAATATAAAATAAGCAAAAACAATATTATCCAATACCTGACACTCGGTGTCAGGTATTGGTTTACTGCATTTTTTCCACCCAATAGCTGACACCCCAATTAACCTGTAAAATAAGAAAGGTATAATAATATTTTTCTAATGCAAACTAGTTATAAAATGTTCTTCTTAAGACCTTACCTTTTTACTACTACTAATTTCAATGACAAAATATATAATGTGAAATATTTTTCAACTACTTACCTTAACACTTTAGTTACGAAATGTCCCAAAATCCAATTGGAACTGCAGCCTCTGTATAAAAACGTTGGTGGTCTGACAAGAAATAATCTATAACTAGTTGTGTATATATCTGCTTGTAGACAAGGTAATGAACATTGTTTCCGAACTACTTAAATTACAAGATGGCACATCTACATCTTAATATTTGTACTTTTGTAAGAGGGTGTCATTTATTGGTATTGATAAATATGGGTGTCATCCATTAGTCCCATTACCTTAGTCCAAGCCATAGGGAAAAGTGCGTGCAAAAATTAATATCCGGAAACAAAAAATATGAGCGTATAGAAAATTGAAATTCAGCATGAGTTAGTTCTATTTCATGCGACTCGATCGTGATTACCGAACGTAACCTAAAAAATTGGCAAAGTTGCGAAAAGCGGTTTTTTGTTGATAACTAAAAAAATACAGCTCCGATCGAATAAGGTCAAGTTAGGAAATGGTAGGTATCAGGAAGATCTATCAATTGAATTACTTATAATTTTCCGATATCATCGATACTTTTCGAGTTATATCGAAAAAACCGTGAAAAATCGGGTTTTCTATAACTCGTTAACTGTAAGGTATTCAAACTTGTTACTCACCGTTATGTGTAGCCTATAACAAGCCAAAAAAGTCTTTCTTTGAAAAATTGATAAATATTGATTAATTTTCAAAATATATGAAGTTTTCTCAAAAAAGATGCTTTCTCAATATGGCTACTCTTGCTCGGGAAATGATGCTACAGTACCGATTCATGGCTTTTTTTCTGTAAGAGTTGTTCTTTATTATTATCGAATAAGTATATTGATTTTTTTAATTTTAATGGTCAAAAAATGACTTTAAAAAATTGCACAATTTTTTTACATGTTTTTTTCAAATACATTGCTCAATTTTGTTTTTATATAAATGACTTTCATGAAAATGGATTCCTATCATGATTTCAAGCATTAAAAAAAATTGAATTCCTACTATCACTAGGAGCCGAGATATTTTTTTTATTTCAAAAGAATCTGAAAGACGCAATAATCACCGAACAGCAGTAACCTTCATGGATATTAAGGTTGAATATCTATATTTTCAATAAAAAAATACTAGGATATGCCTAGTTCATTTGCAGTACCTAAGTATTATTAATTGATGAATAAAGTAAGGCGTGCAGGCGCGGTTCGCGATAGCAGTTGCGGGTGGCGGAGTGGGGATAGCACTGAAAACTTATTCGTGCGTTCAAAGTGGCTTGTGCTTGAAAAATATTGAGTATCTCGGCTTGCAGTTTACGTACTTTTTCTTTTGCAATGTACACTAGTACTTGAAATTGAACCAATAACTTTTCTTTTCTTTTTCAATAACACGAAAGTGTCTTTAATGTCAACAGTATTTGTATCCCCAATGCGCCACCCGCTAAAATTGCATCGCTCCGCGCCTGCACGCCCCACTTTGTTCATCAATTGATAA